>JANFOE010000836.1:0-589418 GCA_025667525.1 Glebionis coronaria | reverse complement strand
GACCCCGCCGAGCGATATTTACAACCTTGATTAATAATATGAGTACTCGTCTGATTCAAACAGAAAGACACATGAGTGATTTTCTTTTCCTAGCTTCTACTTTTAAGAAAATTCAATTACCGTTAAAAGATATACATAAAAAATATCTCATCCATTTATTAGGAGCCTAAAAACAAGAATTTAGTTTGTTCTGAAACACCGAAACCTAGTATTCCATTTTGCATATAAAGTAATTAAAATTCATGTTCAAAGGCTATAAGTATATTAAAAAATAGATATCCTACTACGAACTTAATTTAACCAAATATTGATGGCCAGTGGCGGACGCAAGAATTTGAAAAGTGGGGGGGGGGCAAAAAAATTTTGACGACAGTAAAGCGAAAAACTAAAATTCAAAAAAAAATCGAGTATTTTACATAAAAATAGAGCATTTTTTAGGTTTTTGAGTGTTAAATGTTAGACTTTAGTATGTGAGTGGGGGGCAATTTCAATTTCGAGTGGGGGGCATTTTAAAAAAAACACTCGCAATTAAAGAAAAACTATATTATAATATCGTCGTTTTGGTTTTGCCATGGGAGGCGCTGCCCCCCCCCCCCCCCCCCCCCCCCCCCCCTCCCCAAAGCTAAGCTGTATGTCCGCCACTATTGGTGGCCACCTTTTCTCTAACCTTTATTTGACCCAAGTGTATCTGCTCTTACTTTGGCGCACATTTCATGAAGCTGCGATCTAAAAGCGGGTACTTGCCAATGTCCTTCTGTACTTGGAATAACATATTACTATGATATTTCACAATCTTACTTGTTACAATTAGATTATCTGTTATAAAACATCTGCCATTCACATTATACATACAAAAAAATTCAAAATCGGGTTTTCCTTATTAAACTGGTTATGCCTTTAGATATAACTAGAAGCAAGTGTAACATATCTTAATAACTCGACAAAGCATTTGGCACTTTTGAAAGATCTTATTAGAAGATTAAAATCCACTAGTCTTGTAACTATAACTCACAGCAGCATCAGGTGACCCAATACTTTTGCTATGACCTGTCTGTTTTGGGCTAGAAGAGACACCTATATGATTTTTTTTAAATGACGTCTTAGCATGCTTTAGTGTTAAGAGTATAGGTCTATTTCTTTCAGCAAAGTTCATTTTAGTTCTCCATATAAAATATGTAGGGTTACATGCGTATTTAGAGAATCCTACTTATGATGAGATCAGATAAACAGACTTTACGCAATGTGGATAGTGTAGTATGGATCTGAAAAGGACTTTATTGTTGTTTTAAGATCATATAGCTTTCATTTTCTGTTTGCAAGGTGTCTCTTTAACGTTTTTGGATCATTTTTTCCTTTTTAAGTCTCCCAATGTGATTATTTGAACATGTATTAATTCATTTCAGTTGTTACAACTTACAAAACTAATTTTTTTTTCTTTTCAATTTCATATGCAGCAGGAAACGCCAATGTCAACCTCCGAGTAGCATTTGCAAAGATGTAAAAGATTTGTGAATTGTAATTTGATACTTTATTTTTTGTTTACAATATTTGTCAACTAGATTGAAAATACAAGTTGTATCTACATGTAAAAGTACAATATGATAGTATTATTTATGCTATAATATTATTGCTCTTATGGAATATAAAATCTTACTATACTATATTTGTATTGCACGGAGCAAAAGCGTTGTAAATCATCTAAAACAAGTGTCGCAACTTTGGTAGAAAACAATCAAAATTGTTGCATTTAATAGATTAAAGTGTTGCAATGTAGTGGTACTAATTAATATTGTGCGAAAAATGTTGCATTTCAACTTTAAAAAGTGCTACACTTGAGTGAAATAATTGTTGCATTTTAGCCTAAAAAGTGTTGCACTTTGGTATATAGAATGTTGCATTTTAGCCTAAAAAGTGTTGCACTTTAGAGTGAAAGTGTTACAATTGAGTGAAAAATGTTATATTTGAGTGTGAAAAGTGTTGCACTTTAAAGTATCATATTTGGTAAAAATAAGCAACACATTAAAAAAGTGTTGCACATTCCAATTAGAAGTGTTGCTTATACCTAAGGCGACGTTGCATAATGTAGCACTTGATAAAGTGTCACATTATGCATAATGCAACATTTAAAACACATAAGACAACACTTTAAGAGTGTCACTTTAACTCCATTTTTTAGTAGTGATTATTTGAAAAATATTATTTTAATGTCACAATATGAACTCACTTATTTTTGGGAAGAAATTTGGATTTACGTCTTGAAGTAGCATCGACTACGTTTAAACCGGAGGATTCTACGTTACGTACTTACGTTTACATACACCGTCTTTGGTGACAGTCCGACATTTCAAAAAATAAATTTATCCGTGAATATTATTTTGGAGTTTTAAATTTGTGTTAGTTCATAAACTCACAAATTTACGAGAAGAGATTAGGACTTACGATTTTATTTTTAACGTCCTTTACGACTAAACCGGAAACCTTAGGATTACGTATTTACGTTTTCGAACTCCGTTTTTGATGAGACAATTTTTATTGGATTCGTTTTGTGATGTTGATTCATAATTTATAAAAAACGTTTTTCGTAAAACGACCCGAGGGCACGCAAATCGAGAAAACTAAAATCGAGAAATACCCGTAAACTAGTGAGATGGGACAAAACACATTGTCCCACCCCACTAGCTTGGTTTGGATGGCACACTTGACACCACACACTAAGGTGGCATCAAGTTAAGCTAACACATTACAAGTGTAAGCCTAGCTTACATTTTAAGCTTTCAACTTCCACTAACTCTCAAAACTAGCAACTAGTTTTCACTTCCACCATTTCTTACATGAAAACCACCATAAACACTCTCCTCTCTCTCTAAATTCGTCCCATATTCATCAAGAACAACCCTCATTTGATCAAATTTAACCATGAAATCATATGTTATTTACATATATGATGATGCCCTTTTGAAAGCCCAATTGATTGGTGCAAGTTATAACATCCAAAGAGGAGTTGCTATGGAGTATTGGGGCTGATTTTCCACATGGTATTCATGAAGATTGCTGATCTTGAAGATGGTCATGGTTATCCACAAGTTTCTCCATTCAAATCCATGTCAAACTCATAACCTACATCAACATGGTGGTATAAAGATTGTCCTCCTCATCTTCTTATTATTTTGATTATGTAAACATGTATTTTATTTCCTATTGTATATGTATATGATGATTATATGATGATAAAAATGTTATGTGGGGATTTGTTGTTGATAAACATGATTAAAAAGGTGAAAAACCATATGAAACAAGGTTAAAATCTTGGTTAAATTTGATGGCTGTATAAAACAGTTAAGAACCATATGGTAAACTGATAAAATGGTGAAGTGGAATGGATTTACAGTAAGCTATGGGTCTTGTACACATGTGAGAGTTGGCCATGCAATGGAATCAAAATAATGAGTGAGATATGATCAAAACAAATTTAGGGTATAAATCTGAGGTTACTGTTTTGGACGATTTTTAGAAAATATTTAGAAGATGATTCAACAGTAGCTATAGAAGAGTTAAATGTAGCACATATCATATAGTTTATGTGATAAAAATTTGAGCTTCTATCTCCATATAGAACTCAAGATATGGCAGTTTTGGTGAAAGTGAAGATAAAAATCAGATTTTTGAAAAATAAAGTATAATACTATTATATAAGCACTCAAAATTATATTGTATAAAATGTAAAGTTAAAACCCACTAACTCATGAGTTTTATTTATATAAATATGTTAAAGGTTAAATAAGTGGACATTTTATAAAAATGTTAACTTGTTAAGTTTTATAAGTTATAAAACTATAAACATGATTTTTACGACTTTTTCGGCTAATACCGTAAAATTAACGTTTTTGTTAAATAAAACTTAGATGGTTGGACCCGTCTAATGAAAACTTTATAAAACTTATATACTGATATATAGACATGTATAACAAGTAAAAACCGATAAAACCCTAACTATAGGGCATACGGACATTAACGAGCTAAGTAAACATAGTGGACTAATACTTGAGCTAATAATTGGACTAAATGAGATAAACACTCATAAAAAGAACTTATTGGGATTAACCCATTTGGGCCCAACATGGAAAGTTTAAATACTGATAATATAAGTACAAAATGGATTAAAACAAGTTAAATAACTTATAATAAGTTTATTGGACTTAAAACGTGTGAATAGGTAAAACTAGTAAACTAGTATAAAAGTTATGGACATATAACACAAAAATGAGTAAATGAGAATATATAAACCCACTTGATCATCATATATATATAATCATCATATGTATACATAATTGTTATTTTTATAAAGTCATTGGACATGAGTCTAAGACGAGTATTATTTGTCTAGGTTTCCGTGATTGAAGCACGTACCGTACGTCCGAATTGCCGATAACCCGTCTTCCCACATCAACGTGAGTTCATAGCCTCGCACTCTTTTAAATGTTTTTATAAATGTTTTATAAACCCGCGACGGAGATAACATGTTAGTTTTTTTTATAAAATAGGACACCATTTGTCCCGATTGTTTGTTTATTGATTTTGGACCCGAATGATTGAATGACCCGATTGTATGACCCGATAAATGATTAAAGGACCCGATAGATGAAATTTAATGGATTATTAAAGTTAGGTTATGTCACTAAAAGTCCCATTAGCATGAATTGTGAACTACCGGGATTCGGTAGACGCTTATGCATTTAATAGTACTATTTGGGGACGATCACCCCAGTTCGCGCCTTGACGGTTGATCCCCGTCGTGCCACATTGATTGGTAAGCGAATTTATGTATGAGAAGATTTCCATAGCGTGACCTTTGTGACTACACGCTACTTTAGATGGGCAAATTGTGGATCGGGTTAGCTACCCGTTGTTGGTTTAGTAAGGTAACAATGTCATGCGGTTTATAATAATCCAAATCACCGAAATACTATTAGACGCTTCGAATTACGATGTATTGCCTGACTAGCAATACAGGGTCCTACTACTGATATTATGTTCGTGTTTTGGTTTTCATAACCATATTCATATAACGGTTTTTATTTGATTTTATACAACGTCATAAGACGTATTGTATGATGTTTTTACGACATTGGCTCGTATAATAATTTTTAAGGCAAATGCCTATATTATGATTTTCGATAAGGATTTATATAAAATGACTTTCGCTATTTTATGGCCTATTACAAAGATTTGTATAAAGCGATTTTGGCTATTTTACCGCCTATTACAATGATTTGTACGAAGTGATTTTTGGTACTAATTTTATACCAAAGTTATATTGATGGAATTTATTAAACTCTATGAATTCACTCGGCGTTATCGCTGACCTTTTCTTTTAACATGTTTTATCTCAGGTACTTGAAGGTAATTCTCGGGAAGACAACAAGAATTCATGGCCCGCACTTAAACAATATTTTCCATTCAAAATACTTGTAAAACTTTGTATGAAATGTAATGACTTGGGACCGATGTAACTTTGATATTTATGAATGGAAATGATTTATTATCAAACGACGCGATTTTTATGCGTTGTCTATGATGTGAGTAATGTGCTATCCCGTAACACCAACTAGTCTTCCGTTGTACTGAGTTGTATAAATTTGGGGGTGTTACAGTTTGGTACCAGAGCTCTCGTTATAGAGAATGAAAGATTTTTAAAACCAAAGGTTTTTAATAAAACATTTCAAAAACTTTTTACTAAAAACATTTTTCTAAAAATGTCTAAAAATCTTTTGACTATAACGGTGCCGAAGAATTCCCGAGTTACCGACAAGGCCAAGACTGAGAAGTGTTATTTTAATATATATATATATATATATATAACTTGGATTATATATATATGATGTAATTTTATTACATGATTGTTTGATGATTATTTTGATTTTAATACGAGGTATTTATACGACGTAGATTGTCACAAGTAACCTTAACTCCCCTAGTAAATTAATCGAAGCTATTCTCGTAGGAATTCTAGCTATCCTAGATCTAAACCAAGTTGTGGATATTTATGATCCCAACAAATGGTTGATATTCGTAGAAATGTAGATATTAGTTGATTGTGATTTTGAAAAAGAATTGGCGAGATTAAATCTGATATCGATGTCATGACGATCTTTCCTTATAAAGTGGAGTTTGACAAAACGTTACCACCTAGAAAGATTTCATCTGATTCGTTGTCATCCAATTCTTAAATTGAAATCGAAAGGGTGAATGTTGCACTTGAGGCTGTCATTGGAACCATTACCCAAAAGCCTCATGCCACTAATACCTTTCCGAGAAGTCTAATTGAATGTGTGAGTCATCTCATGCTAGTGACTCATTTGATAATTGTTGTTGTAAGAGCTAATAGGATTGGAAATGAAGTGTTGATCATATCGAGCTTTTATTGCCCTATTAAGGTATATGAATAAGATTGAAAGTATTGGGAAATGACGTAGGATATCGAATTGAGTATAAAATTTGTTGAAACTTGAATAAAGTAAAATTTAACCCGTATGGAATATGAGATTGTTAAAAGGAAGTCATTAAGTTCTGTGATTGAATTATAAGGTTGTAATTGATTATTGATTCGTGTTAAGTGTTGTTCCTAGACCATTGTACACTAACGAGGATGCCCAGTGTCCAATAAATAAATTGAAGAAATCTTCTTCTGAATTGGGACCGATGGATCTTCTGGGACAGGCAGGACACCTAATGACTCTTGTAGATTAGTATTCATTGTGGTATCTTTTAAAAATCCCTAACTTAACTGAGATATCAGTTGGTAGAATGAGTTATGAGAATTGTATGACATAGTGACATGTAATGTGTTACGGTACAATTTTGACTTGTTTGTGATTAATGAAAAGACTACCTTTGATTGCTAAATTCTACATGTATCGATGTTATCTATCTTTTATTGCTTCATCCTAATGTTCGCATTAGTGATGCAACCATTGAACAAGTACTCATCTCGATTTGAGTTACGTTGTGCATTATTCTTTTGAGCGCCATCGAGATCATGAACCTCATGATTATTTAGCTAAGCTCATTTCCTATCATATCGTAGTCAGTTCTTGGTGAACAACTTTTCATCACTCTTTTGCAGATCACTAATTGTTTTTATAAGTTAAAACAGTATCATTTGAGAAAAATTGAATTTTCATCACTAAGAGGATTATTCAAAGTGAGATTTATAAGTGATTGTTATCGAAATGAAGTTGTTTATAAAACACTTTGGAAAACTTAATTGTTTTCATAACAAAGAAAATCATTGTAAATTTATTTTTGATTCTTATTTAAGAATTAAGCATGAAAATGTTTTTATTATAAACATGATGATAAAATTTTGACGAACTGAGTATTGCATCGTTAATCTTGAAATTGTATATAGTTGCGCGCCTACATACAATTTGGAATGGACCATGCAAGACTGATTAGTAGTCACCATAAAACTAATGAATAAACACTACATTTTCTATGAGGATTGTGAAAGATTAAATTTTAATGAGATCTGCAAGAAGTGAAAAATAAGGACATAATGTTAGGGACACCTACATATGTGCCCGTACCATTTATTCTTCTGAGTCGAATTTACTCATCTGTGGAAATTGTCTTACTCGACAATTGACAATTCTTTCTGGACAAATTCTCCCGTAGTGAGATTCTTAGGAAAAATATTTGATTACCGAGTGTTGATACCCGACTAGATGTATTGACGTTCTTATCATTTCTTTTGATTTGATTTCATTTGAATGACCTGGGTAACGATCCGAGGAGCTTTCGAATGCGTACTCAAATTATGAAAACATGGGATATATTCATATTCGTTAAATGTTTTCGTCTGTATCTGATTTGAAATTCTCTCGCATAGATTATGCGTTGACCTTACTCTTTTAATAGTAGTTGTATATCCTAATATCCCTGAATTTGTGAAGGATTATGAATTATTATTAGTCTTTTGAGAAGTTCACATCTTATCAACGGCAATGAAACTGAAAAGATGATAATACCGGTAGAATGGATTGATTGATTCTGACATGACGACATTGTCTGAATTGATGGGAACTCGAGTAGAATTCCCTAAAGGATAAGATGTTGATTATCAAAAGTGATCTAAATAATTCTTGACGGATGCCCGTATCTTGCATTTAGACTTGAGATTATACGGTGAATGGTTGTGAACTAGTTATAGATATTGTAATCTAGAAGAACATAATATGAATTTATTAAAAGATGTTTATCTTATCTGAAACTTTAGGAGGTATTTATTGGCGAATTACCTAAACTTTCGCCATTAAGGCAAGTTGAAATTGGTATTGATTATATTTCCGGTGCTGCACTTGTGGCTTGTGCACTGTACGTCAGCACCATCTAAATTAAAGGAATTACCATACAACTGAGAAAGTTGTCGGAGAAAGATTCTATTATACCAAGCCTGTCATCCTGAAGAGCTATGGTGTTATCTTTCCTTATATTTATAGATTACTGTGACTGAGTAAATTGACAATCGAAAACGATATCCATAACTCGAAATGGAAGATTTGTTCGATCATTTACAAGGTTTTGATCCACGACATGGTTATCATCAACTTCGCATCTGCGAAAAAGATTATATATTCCAATCACTACATCCGGTACTTGTAATGAACATTATGAGTTTCACATGATGTCGTTTGATTGACTAATGCACATGTAGTATTCATAAATTTGGTGAATCACGTGTGTAGGCTGTAATTTGATAAAATTCATGCTCGTGATCATTAAGGACTATTTGTTTGTATATAAGAATAAGAATGAGTTAATAATTATTTATAGACTGCCCTAAATTGGCCGAACAATGAAAACCTATACCTTAATATTTAACATAAGACTTAAGACTTAATCCTCTACATAAAATGACCATTGGTTTAATAATGGTAAGATGTATGCATATAGACTCTTCAAAAATTAAGAGCCCTTTTAAGACTTTGGATTTTTCCAAAAAGAAATGAAAATATGTTTTGACAAATGTTGTAACAAAGGATTTTAAGGGATTATTCCCTTATACACAAACCATTTAACTAAACTTCTGTTTAGGGGTAAATGTTTGTGTATACTTCTAGACAACTTAAGAAGAATTGAGGAAACTATATAACTTATTACTTAAAATTTGAAATGACAACTTTTGCTTTTCAACTAAGAAAACATTGACCAAAATATAACCAAAGATTTTTCAAACGTTTACGAATCTTATTAATTATTTTCGATAAATCAACAAAAATCTTGTTAATTAAATTCAAATTTATTTTGAACATTTTATATAATTGGTCGAACTAAGAAATTTAAAACTTTGACGTTTACGCTTCATAAAAATTAACTAATAATTATTTAATTAGTTGTAATAATTATCGACGCTTTAGACGCTGGATTGAGAAAAACTGATAAAAATGATAGATGAGACGAAACTGAAACTTAGAAATTTTGAATAAATACGGTTATGATACCTATTTCATCATGAAGGTGAACATAATTACTGACGCATAATGTAGAAGGAATATCTAAGTGAATTGTGAACATGATAACTATATCATCATGAGAGGTGAATATAGATACCGACGCATTATGTAGAAAAGATAAAGAACCAGTTAGGACATGTTCCTTAATAATGAAGGTGCAAAATAAATTGCCGAACAATATAAAAGAATAATAAAATAAACAATGTTTGTAAAAAGGATAATATAAATAGTGAAGGGTTTCACGGCTAATGTGAACCATTAGAATTGAGAAGCCGATAGCGTTAAATGTATAAAAGGCCACTGGTGGTTGCCTAAATATGGAGATTATGAGATGTAGTTATATTGGAATCTTGTAAGTATAAGTATTATATGTATGTCATTTTTTTGACTAAAAGTATCTTTGTCTGAAGAAGTTGTACTAATGGAAATTATGAAGGCAGAGATCGCCTCATACATTAGTAAACGTCTAGCTATTGCTAAGGTCATCATCTGAATTAGATTCGATTTGGGTCATCGTCGCCAGACTGACCAAATCTGCTAATATCATTCTCGTTAATGATAGAATCTTGATGAAGAAATAGACTCTTTTATTTAAAAGAGTTATGTAAACATAGTGTGCCTGTATCGATCATCTATATATCAAGATCCTCGCTTCGCATCGAATTTCTAGAGATTTGCTCAGAAATCATTGAGAACGAACCTTGATGAGTGTACTTTTTACCACCCCAATCGAAGGGACGAGGTAAAGTAACGATACAAAGTAAAATAAGTGCTGTGTTATGTTTGAATGAATGACCTTTGGTAATAAATCGTATAATCGTTTTCCTTTGGAAAGATTATCATTGATAACTATCGTATTAGGATCGAGATCGAATCTTGTTAAGCTTTAGAAATTAGAGCATCTGTAGGCAGGAGTTGAAATGAAGACATCCGACATACACCCACTGTGAGTTGGACATGTCTCTTAGGTTTAAGGTTTCCTATGATGGCGAACCTATCCTTGCAAAATACCCGACCCGCGAGATCTGAAATGATTGTTGAAATTAGGATCTGATTATTGACAGCCGGTAGTGGGCAAGAGGTTATTTGAATGTGAAATGTAGATCTTGAAGTGCCAAATGGGTAGCGAAGTTATGCCAAAAATTTTAACCTTGGAAAAATGAATTCATGATCTGACAAATCATGGGATATAAGTCCCCGTTGTATGGGACCATTGAAATGATGTAAAAGTTGGGATTGAAAGGCATATAAGCTGGATCTACCCTAGGACTTCAAGAACCGTGTGAATTATGTTTCGTAAATCGCACTTGATGGAATACCTATCAAGTGAAATTCTGATTATTCTTAATAGAGCTTAGATCGGCGAAAAGTTGCATTCATCAAAAACCCGTGAACATCATGAATAGAGAAAGTAAGTCAACATTAAGCCTGATCTTATTCCCGTAGTTATGTTTGATAGAAACTCGCGTATTGTAATGAATTACACTTGTGAGAAAAGACCGAATGTGGAGGAAATACCCACATGGCTTAAACTCTATAAGAAGCGAGTAGTAAGATGATCTTTGAGGACAAAGATCCTGTTTAGGGGTAAATGCTGTGACAATCCGTCAATTTACGATTGATATTTTATTCTCAAATATTATTTGAAAAATATTATTTTAATGTCACAATATGAACTCACTTATTTTTGGGAAGAAATTTGGATTTACGTCTTGAAGTAGCATCCACTACGTTTAAACCGGAGGATTCTACGTTACGTACTTACGTTTACATACACCGTCTTTGGTGACAGTCCGACATTTCAAAAAATAAATTTATCCGTGAATATTATTTTGGAGTTTTAAATTTGTGTTAGTTCATAAACTCACAAATTTACGAGAAGAGATTAGGACTTACGATTTTATTTTTAACGTCCTTTACGACTAAACCGGAAACCTTAGGATTACGTATTTACGTTTTCGAACTCCGTTTTTGATGAGACAATTTTTATTGGATTCGTTTTGTGACGTTGATTCATAATTTATAAAAACGTTTTTCGTAAAACGACCCGAGGGCACGCAAATCGAGAAAACTAGAATCGAGAAATACCCGTAAACTAGTGAGATGGGACAAAACACATTGTCCCACCCCACTAGCTTGGTTTGGATGGCACACTTGACACCACAGACTAAGGTGGCATCAAGTTAAGCTAACACATTACAAGTGTAAGCCTAGCTTACATTTTAAGCTTTCAACTTCCACTAACTCTCAAAACTAGCAACTAGTTTTCACTTCCACCATTTCTTACATGCAAACCACCATAAACACTCTCCTCTCTCTCTAAATTCGTCCCATATTCATCAAGAACAACCCTCATTTGATCAAATTTAACCATGAAATCATATGTTATTTACATATATGATGATGCCCTTTTGAAAGCCCAATTGATTGGTGCAAGTTATAACATCCAAAGAGGAGTTGCTATGGAGTATTGGGGCTGATTTTCCACAAGGTATTCATGAAGATTGGTGATCTGGAAGATGGTCATGGTTATCCACAAGTTTCTCCATTCAAATCCATGTCAAACTCATAACCTACATCAACATGGTGGTATAAAGATTGTCCTCCTCATCTTCTTATAATTTTGATTATGTAAACATGTATTTTATTTCCTATTGTATATGTATATGATGATTATATGATGATAAAAATGTTATGTGGGGATTTGTTGTTGATAAACATGATTAAAAAGGTGAAAAACCATATGAAACAAGGTTAAATCTTGGTTAAATTTGATGGCTGTATAAAACAGTAAAGAACCATATGGTAAACTGATAAAATGATGAAGTGGAATGGATTTACAGTAAGCTATGGGTCTTGTACACATGTGAGAGTTGGCCATGCAATGAAATCAAAATAATGAGTGAGATATGATCAAAACAAGTTTAGGGTATAAATCTGAGGTTACTGTTTTGGACGATTTTTAGAAAATATTTAGAAGTTGATTCAACAGTATCTATAGTAGAGTTAAATGTAGCACATATCATATAGTTTATGTGATAAAAATTTGAGCTTCTATCTCCATATATAACTCAAGATATGGCAGTTTTGGTGAAAGTGAAGATAAAAATCAGATTTTTGAAAAATAAAGTATAATACTATTATATAAGCACTCAAAATTATATTGTATAAAATGTAAAGTTAAAACCCACTAACTCATGAATTTTATTTATATAAATATGTTAAAGGTTAAATAAGTGGACATTTTATAAAAATGTTAACTTGTTAAGTTTTATAAGTTATAAAACTATAAACATGATTTTTACGACTTTTTCGGCTAATACCGTCAAATTAACGTTTTTGTTAAATAAAACTTAGATGGTTGGACCCGTCTAATGAAAACTTTATAAAACTTATATACTGATATATAGACATGTATAACAAGTAAAAACCGATAAAACCCTAACTATAGGGCATACGGACATTAACGAGCTAAGTAAACATAGTGGACTAATACTTGAGCTAATAATTGGACTAAATGAGATAAACACTCATAAAAAGAACTTATTGGGCTTAACCCATTTGGGCCCAACATGGAAAGTTTAAATACTGATAATATAAGTACAAAATGGATTAAAACAAGTTAAATAACTTATAATAAGTTTATTGGACTTAAAACGTGTGAATAGGTAAAACTAGTAAACTAGTATAAAAGTTATGGACATATAACATAAAAATGAGTAAATGAGAATATATAAACCCACTTGATCATCATATATATATAATCATCATATGTATACATAATTGTTATTTTTATAAAGTCATTGGACATGAGTCTAAGACGAGTATTATTTGTCTAGGTTTCCGTGATTGAAGCACGTACCGTACGTCCGAATTGCCGATAACCCGTCTTCCCACATCAACGTGAGTTCATAGCCTCGCACTCTTTTAAATGTTTTTATAAATGTTTTATAAACCCGCGAGGGAGATAACATGTTAGTTTTTTTTATAAAATAGGACACCATTTGTCCCGATTGTTTGTTTATTGATTTTGGACCCGAATGATTGAATGACCCGATTGTATGACCCGATAAATGATTAAAGGACCCGATAGATGAAATTTAATGGATTATTAAAGTTAGGTTATGTCACTAAAAGTCCCATTAGCATGAATTGTGAACTACCGGGATTTGGTAGACGCTTATGCATTTAATAGTACTATTTGGGGACGATCACCCCAGTTCGCGCCTTGACGGTTGATCCCTGTCGTGCGACATTGATTGGTAAGCGAATTTATGTATGAGAAGATTTCTATAGCGTGACCTTTGTGACGACACGCTACTTTAGATGGGCAAATTGTGGATCGGGTTAGCTACCCGTTGTTGGTTTAGTAAGGTAACAATGTCATGCGGCTTATAATAATCCAAATCACCGAAATACTATTAGACGCTTCCAATTACGATGTATTGCCTGACTAGCAATACAGGGTCATACTACTGATATTATGTTCGTGTTTTGGTTTTCATAACCATATTCATATAACGGTTTTTATTTGATATTATACAACGTCATAAGACGTATTGTATGATGTTTTTACGACATTGGCTCGTATAATAATTTTTAAGGCAAATGCCTATATTATGATTTTCGATAATGATTTATATAAAATGACTTTCGCTATTTTATGGCCTATTACAAAGATTTGTATAAAGCGATTTTGGCTATTTTACGGCCTATTACAATGATTTGTACGAAGTGATTTTTGGTACTAATTTTATACCAAAGTTATATTGATGGAATTTATTAAACTCTATGAATTCACTCGGCGTTATCGCTGACCTTTTCTTTTAACATGTTTTATCTCAGGTACTTGAAGGTAATTCTCGGGAAGACAACAAGAATTCATGGCCCGCACTTAAACAATATTTTCCATTCAAAATACTTGTAAAACTTTGTATGAAATGTAATGACTTGGGACCGATGTAACTTTGATATTTATGAATGGAAATGATTAATTATCAAATGACGCGATTTTTATGCGTTGTCTATGATGTGAGTAATGTGGTATCCCGTAACACCAACTAGTCTTCCGCTGTACTGAGTTGTATAAATTTGGGGGTGTTACATAACTCGTGGCGTTATCAATCTCTAAACGGTACACTACTGATTTGATGATTAATTGTTTGGTTGTTGCAATTATTCATCATCATTATCCTATATGCACTCCCGGGACTTAATTGACTCTGGTGCATCTCCGGAAGAAGATATGTGCATTTCTGGGACTTAATTGACTCTGGTGTTACGATGTCAACTTCATGAATGGGATAAAGTGTCTACTTCAGTATTTGAGCTTCATAATGGGGATTAATTTACTTTCTTCAACCATGTGGGGGAAGAAATGTCTTGATTCTTTCTGGTATGCATAACTTGAACTCTCAGGGGGAAGAATTATTCAAGCGTGAGAAGAGAAGTTGTTGATCTACTTGGTGTACCCCAAACTTTCAATCTCTCTTAGCAATATTATCATGTTATATGATGGGATTTGCTTGTTAGATTCCGCTGTGCGCTTAATCATTCTAAGCTTTATTGAAAGCTTTGAAGTTGCTTACGAGGATTGTCGATTTAGGGGGAAGCTATTTCAAAAGCTTCTACATCAAGTTTATGTGGCATGAATTAGGGGGAAGCTAATTCAGAAGCTTCTCCTTAACCAGAAGTGTATGGGTTACTTAGCTCGTGCCGTTACAGTATTTCTACTACAATTTAAAGATGAGTCGTTTTGAAGTCAAAGGCCTCAGAAGACATCATCTGCATTGGACGCTTCATGAAAGCTCTTGTTCTTATCATTATGTACTTGTTAGGAAAAAATATTGTAAGGAATTCTACACGTCGTCCCATGGGGGAAGATTGTTGGAAACTCACTTTATGTGACGACATTTAAGAATTCCCATTAGTTATCATAGTCACACACGTTTAGACTAGACTAGGTTCTTGTACTGTTAAGCATGTCGTGTGTGACTATATATACCCCTCCTTAGCTTCCAAGGAGGGGTGTTGGTTGTGTCACATTTCACTTTAATACATTTTACTTATCTTTCACACACATCGAACCTCTCTCTCTCTCTCTCTAAGCCAACAATGGCTTCCACCACCATCTACCACCACATTAGACCACCGGATCCATTTTAGCATTTCTACAGGGGTTTAAACCTTCATCTAGTTTAACATGGAGACCCAAACAAGACCAAAACCCTAATTCTGATGGGATTTCTATGACCTGTAACAGATTTCATTATATTTCAAAGGTCATAACTAAACCAATTGGGGTAAAATGGGTGTTCAAGCCTCAAAGGGATGAACAAGGGGTTCTTATAAGGACTAAATATGTTCTTGTTGAACAACCAAATGAATCCAAGTCTGCTCAGGCTTGGGTTCCCAAAGAAAACGAATTTGTTTTCTTTGTGTGCAGGGCATTCAAAAGCAGGTAAATGATTATGGTATCCAAAAGATTCTCTATTGGAGCTTATTGCTTATTCAAACAGTGATTATGGAGGTGACAAGTTTGATAGGAAATCCACAACTGGCGGATGCCAATTTCTTGGGAGCAAATTAATATCCTGGCAATGCAAGAAACAAACAGTGGTGGCGAATTCTACAACTAAAGCAGAATATGTTGCAGCAGCTGCTTGTTGTGGATAAGTTCTATGGATACACAACCAGCTGTTGGATTATGGGTATAATTTTATGCATACCAAGACATTTGTAGATAATAACAGTACATTGTGCATTATTAAGAATCCTGTACATCAATCTAAACAAAACACCTAGAAATTAGACATCATTTTATAAGAGATTGTTTTGAAAAAGGTTTAATACATCCAGATAGGGTAGATATAGAAGAAAATGTGGCTGGTCTTTTAACTAAACCTTTTGTTGTTGGGAGGTTCCAGTACTTGGTAACAAGTATTGGAATGATCAACCTCACCTAAATGTGTTTTTGAAGTCATATGTGTAGTTTGTACAGGATGTGTATTATTATTAGTCTTTGTACAAGATTAGGTTTTCCACTTTATTTTTCTAACGTTGATAAAGGTTATTTTAACGCTTATAAGTGTTAAAATGGACGCTGACAGCAATATGTTAGTTTTGTAGTTGTTGATCTAATCGTGCAGGCATTATGAGCATTGTACAAATGGATACAGAGTTGCTTATGGATCTTTGGAGCTTAGTAGGAGTATGTTCAAGTTTATGGATGATGGTTGGAATGTTATACATTCCTATCTTGACATAAATTTTTATTGCATATATTATTTTTTCCAACTTTGTATATCCTATTTTAAGGGGAGGTTTAGGAAACATTTAGGATTTTTGGGTATTCTTATAATACTCTCATCACAATTCTAGATTGTGTCCACTGGTGAGTACGAGTTAGTTTTCTAAATCGTGAGGCACTGTAGCATGCAAAGTTGATATACTGTGCACGCTACCAAGACTTTTTGGCGTAGAATTGGATTTGGTCGGTTGGGAGACTTGGGAACGTTTTTATTGGGCTTACCTAGGAAGTTAAAAAGGGTTTATATGAGATAACTTCATTGTTAAGAACATTGGTTAGCAAGGGACACTTGAGGACAATTATGTCTATCTTGCTTAAGCAAGTGTGCATGATTGGACAGTGCTTGCCACCCTATAGTGATTTTCAGTCTATGAGTTATCTTCACTAGGATAAATTACTTTGTTAAGGTCCTTTTTCTTTTTAATTATTTTTATTTTTGGACGCTGGCATTTTTTTTTCCAAACGCTGATAAGACCAATTTTAATGCTGACATGGCAAATTTCCAACACTGACAAGAATATAGCCGTTGGATGTTGATACGTTATTTTTTACCGTTGACAAACATTGGGTCCTACCCAGTTGTTATTTTTGACGAAAATATGGGCCGTAATTTAGGAGTTGGTAAATTTTTTTTTATGTTTGAGATAAGTTATATATTTTCAAGATTTTCATAATTACTTTTTGAATATAACTGCCTCACGTTTTGACCAATCACATATTTTCACCTCTCCTATATATTTGGCTCATTTCTTTTAAACAGGGTAACTGCTTATTCTTGTCTAACTATAATTTCTCAAACCTTCATCTCTCTATAACTTTTATCACAGCTTTCTTACATCAATAATCAATGGCACCTAATTTTAAACCTACAGAATTGGAATTGGGGTTTAGAAGTCAACACAACATGGTGGCTTATTTGCAAGCTGATAATACTCTGTTTCCCCAATATACTTAGATGGTTGAGTATTTGAATGCGTCCCATTTAAGGTATGCACTTTCACATACTCCTCTAGTCCCTTTCACACACATTAAACAGTTTTGGAACACTGATCGTTCCTCAACAGTTAATGAAGTGACTACATTGACTGCTATTGTCCATGGGGTTCCATGGGTGGTTACTGAAGCTTTGGTTCGCCAAGCTTTGCATCTTAATGATGCAGATGGTATAACCACCCTACCCATTCCAGAGCTAGAGCAAGGACTCCAAGCCTTGGGTTATCCTTTGCCTGAAGAAGGCCATTTAAACAAATATACAAAACAGCAATTTCCCCCGACTTGGAAGTACCTAATACATGTCATTCTTCAATGTTTGAGTCCCAAATGCTCTTCACATAATGAAATCAACCGATCAATTGGGAGTGCCATGGTGTGTCTTGCAACTGGGAAAAAGTATAACTTTTCAAAAATGATTTTTGACGGCATGTGTCATAATAAGGGTAACAAGATGACTCTTGCTTATCCTAGGTTTTTACAAATGGTTTTTGACTTACAAGGATACTGCAATAGGGATCGTGACAATTTTTATACAATCCCTGTGCAAAAGAAAGCTATTTTTGGGAAGATAAACACTGAACCATATAGATACCTACCCCTCACCCAAGCCATGCTTGTTGTTATTGAAGCAGCTGCTAACCCTCAACATCACCCACAACCTCAACCAGACCCATTGCCTGAACAACCTCCATCACCCCAGCAAATGAACATTGACCTAGAACCATTCGATGCTGACACTACAAATCCAAACGTTGACATCCTTTTGCCACAAACCCAAACACCCCTTAACCTCTAAACAGACCCTCAATCCACTTCCTCTTCTACACCACCACACTATAGGTTGGAAAAACGCCAAAGGACTACTGGAGTGTTCTCCTCTAGTGGTCCTAGCCATGTAGCAGAGAGAACCACCACCACAAGTGTGGTTGGTGACATAGGTGGGGCTGGGACTATTGGTTCTAGCTTAGATGCAGGCCAAGACAGTCCTAACATCATTAAGACCCCCTCCATACCCCATGAATCTACTTTGGGAGGTCAAATTCCCATTCTAGAGGAGGTCAGATTGGAACCTTACACCATTTTGGAATTGACGACGGTCTGCATTAGCTTGCAAAAGTAAAATGCAGACCTTGTACAGGTTTTCAAGTCACAAGGCCTTGAACTCAAGTTATTGAGGGAGAGGATAGTTCTTTTGGAGGCTGTTAACACTAGGCGTAGGAGGAGGATTCTTCCAAATGGGAGGATGAACAGGTCCACATGAGTGACAAAGGCTCACAAGAAGGTACTTCTTTTAGTGATTGTTTGGGTATAGCTGAGGCTCTTACAGATCTGAAGAGGCAACCAGGTTTTGATGCTTCATTAGTTACTCCTACAAAGTTCCCTTTTACTGAAATGATGAAGCAGTTCATAGAGTCAGCCACTAACAAGAGTAAATCAAGCGCTGACGCTCATAGTTTGGACGCTAAGATACTTGCAGGCATAGTTGGTGTATCCCAACCATCAGCTATCATTAAGGATGTCTCTACACAGGTACTACTAACTACGTTACCATCTATTAGAGCAAAAGACAAAGGTAAAGCAGTCTTAGTGGAAGTTGAGAAGCCAAAGAAGAATGAAGCTCAGGTTCAGTTTGATCAAGCTTTGGTTGCACAACTACAAGAAAAGGATTGGGCTACTACAAAGAAAGAAAAAGATGGTAGTGATGATGAGAGCTCAGATTCTAGTGTTATGACCATTGAAGATCCAGAGAGTTTGGAGTATGGAGAGGAGTTGGCTAAGGAAAGACTTGAGGAGTTGAAAATGCAAGTAGATTTTGAAATGCCTGAAGTGGTGAGATGTATTTTGCATGGGAGAATAAAGTTACAGAAAATCCAAACATGACGATTTCTGATCAAATTTAGGGTTTGGAGATTCTACTAAGAGTTCAACGAGATTGCAAGGTAATCTTGAAGTATAAGGCTAGCAAGGTTCTTTTACAGCTTAAGAGGGATAGAAGGGAGCTCTATTATATGCTTATCAGATGTCATCAAGGGGGTTGGACTTTCAAGAAATTGCAGAAGTTATCCTTTGATGAATTGGAGTTTCGTGCCTATCCTATTTAGGCATGTGTTCAAGAGGAAAATACTATTAGACTCCTTTCTGATGAAAGAAAGGAAGAAATTGAAGAAGAAATGCAGATTCAAAAGGCTTCAGTTGCACCAAGTCTAGTGAAGAAAGGGACTTCCTATTGAGTTCCCAGCTTTGGATAGAGTGAATCCTAGTGAAGCAGTTATTAGAAGGAGCATTAAGCTCTCACCGTTGGAAGCTTCACATGTTGCAGAGGTATTACCTTTAGATTATAGAAATCCTATAGTTCAGTATGAAGAAGATGCAAGTGGGTTCTGGATGATCACCAGATATGGAAAGAAGGTACATAATTTTACTTCTTTCATCTCTTTGTTTGCAAGCCTGGATAGAGAAGACTTGGTAGATCTTTGGGGATTGATGAAGGCCAAGTATGAGGCTGAAGCACCTACTTCAGTCAATGGAATAAAGATATGGACATCCTTCAAAAGGATGATTGAACCAGATGATGTAGATCCAATATGGTTGGATTTGGATGATATCAGTGAACTTCAATGGCGTCTACATTCAGCAGCTGGTGTTTACCATTTGAGTACTACAAAGTTTTCAGAATATCTTCTTGTGGATGGTGAATATCCTATGTCCAAGGAAGTTTTGAAGCAAATGGTGTCAACACAGCTGGAAATGGATTATACAAGTGATGTTGGAAAAGATTTAATTAGATTCATTTATTATCTAATTAACAAGTGATTTGTATTTGTAAGAATCCTCCTTGTACTTAGTTTTTATTCAGAAACTTGATTACTAGAGTAGATATCAAGTTTAGGGGAGGATTGTTGGGAATAAAATGAGCCAAGACACTTAGACGTTGACAAGAAATCAAGCGCTGACAGATCAAGCACTGACAAGAAGTATCCAAGCGTTGATAAGAAGAAGTCCAAGCACTGATAGGAAAACTTAGTCAACACGTTTGTTATTTGAAGAAAAGATATACTCAAATATTGTATTTTCTATATTTATATTTTCCTAAAATAGTTGATAGGTTATCCATTGTACACGAATCCTTATGTTATAAAAGGGGGTCGTAGGGTTTATAGAATATACATTATTATTCAGTATTCGACTTTCATTGTAGTCAAGTTTGTTTCATCAATCAAAAGTGAAAGTTTGTTTTACTTGTTTTGCTTGTTCTTTATTCAAGTTTTAATTCCGCATAACACTTGGATTGTTCATACAACAAATAAAGTTTCTCTAAGTGTTTAACTTGATTTAATCTCGTTAACACAAAGCTAATCGATCTAAGTTTGGGATCAACAAGGATTGTTGTTTATTTGCTTGATTGTGACTCCCTACAACTCACTGGTTGTAGGGTGCCAATATTGTCCAAAAATACCCATTAAAACAAGCTCAAAACAGGATTTTCATTTCAAGCAGTGGGAACTCCTTTCCCACTGCTGCTTGCCACTGATAGTTATAATTTGTGTTCAGCTTATTCATATGCTAATCTGGCTTATTTCTTTGTGCAATAACTTTTGTTTTGTGATAGATCTTACTATTTTCATCTTATAAGCTAGTTTTGTAGCTTACAGCTTTCGGTTTTATGGTTTTACTAGAAAACAAAGTCTTTGTCTTTTTCATAAAGTGCTTATTCATCATTTCAGCTTATTGAGTGTTCTTATTGAAAATGTTTTTGAATATTTAGCTTAATTAAGTCATTTCAAACATTTTGCAACTTGAATAAACTCTTGAATCAGCCTAGAACTCAAAAACGACTATTTTGTCGTTTTCTGTAGAGAGCTTTTGCTTATTTCAGGCTTATTTATTGAGCTTATTCAAAATTTCTTTTTATAAACAGCTTTATAACCACAAGAGAAGGATGTGTGTAAAATTTAAGCTTACGGCATTAGCTTATGGCTTAATGGGCCAAAAAGCCCATTAAGAATAAGCTGAGTGCTTATTAAGCTGTGATAAGCTCACTTTCAGCTTTTGGGCCTTTAGAGTTTTTGTTTAAAATCCAATTTTAAGCTACTGGAACTTTTGCGCTTATTTGGTTGACTTTTTGCTTATTGGGGAAAAAAGCTCATTTAACTTGGAGTGTTTTTAATTTTGGCCCATTTGGAGGCCCAATAGGGGTACTTGGGTCATTTCACTTTTATTTCTGATTTTATTAAGTTAAAATAAACTAGTTTGCAAGTTTTTATAAATTTTTATAAATTTTGAAAATTTTAATATTATTTTAATATTTATTTTTAGTTTTTAATCGTTTTTAATTATTTTAATCGGTTTTAAATTTTGCAAAAATACTTCTTAGTTTAATTAAGTTATTCTAGAGTTTTACAAATTGAAAAATCTTTATTTGGGCTTTTTATTAATTTAATTGATTTTTAGGGCTTTAATTAGCATAAAAAAATTAATTATTAGTTAAATAAAAGGTTTGAAAAAGTTTGGATCATTTGTAAACTCTAATTGTATTTTTAAGAATTTATTGTGATTTTCTAGGAAATTTTAGAGTAATTTTTAAATTTCGCCACGTTTTTACGTTTTACCATTCGTCGTAGTTTAATTGTAATTGTAACCGTCATCATTTTCCTTTTCTCTTTTCTTTCTTAATATTAATCTCAAATACCATCAAGTTTAACACACACATTAAGCCTCCTCGCGAACGAACTCACAATTTGCTTTGGGTCATTAGTGAACGATTTTCCTAAATTGTGTACTTAATACTTACTACATTTACGCCTTTTTCCTAAAGGGTGTAATTTACTACATATCATTTTGGCGCCGCAGCCGAGGAGGCGTCTTGTGTTAATTTTGAAAATTTTTGTTTTTGATATCATCCATAATAAGTATTTGTGTGGTTAGCACTCTAATCATACGTATTATCGGTTTTCGTTGTTTTTGTGGAATATTATTACTATAGTGTATACGTATCACAATAAATTCACAATACTCCAAATGCGTGAAAATGAAACCTTAATTGGGATTTCATCTCTCAATTATTGTATTCGAATCTAAAGCAAAAGAAAAAGATAAAATAGATAATTACTTTCGAGAAGCTTGATTTTAATTAACACAAACTATAAGGTGGGTATAAGGTGGTTGTATTTCACGACCTAAGGGAAAAGGCTCTTAAGTGCTTAGCGTCGCCTCGTTTCCCCCGCTTGCTTGTGCGTGTTAAGAGAAAAAGGGCTAATCGAGGGTTTGCCACCAAAGTATTATCTACGTATCATATATATTTGCTTGGTTTCAAAGATTAAACCCTCTTGAACGTTTTGGTCTTCCACCAACGTTCTAAAATCATCGAAGGCGTTCACTCAACGTGGTCGTTTTCATTCCTTGAGGCTTCTTTAATCGAGAAATCGATTCGAGGGGAGATTTGTAGATTTGTGTCTACGTAATTCACAAGAAAAATCAAAAAAAAAGTTAAAACAATCAAAAGCACAAAAAAAGTGAAAAAGTAAAAACACCAAAAAGAATCTTTTTTGCTCATCCCCACGTTGTACGTGACATTTATGCAAACTCGTAACCAAGCAAAAGGTGCACGTAAACTTCGAAACCGAAAGGAAGAAACACCAACCCCTTCTAGTGAAGAATCTACCATTGATGAACCCATCATAGAACAAGAAGATTCCATGGCTAATCGTACTATGATGGAGTTTCTTCAAGAACCCACCAAGGGCTATGGAGAAGCGAT
Organism: Glebionis coronaria; assembly: GCA_025667525.1. NCBI lineage: Eukaryota > Viridiplantae > Streptophyta > Magnoliopsida > Asterales > Asteraceae > Glebionis > Glebionis coronaria. The sequence goes on along the minus strand of JANFOE010000836.1, from coordinate 565,846 downwards.
TGTGATTCCCGCTATCCTTGCGGATAATTTTGAGGTTAAGACAGTTTTATTGTCCATGATCCAAAACAACAAGTTTCGTGGTGACGAAAAGGATAACCCTCATAACCACATTCGCCATTTCAATCGTCTTACGTCGACTTGCAAGTTTAAGGATGTCTCGAATGACGTGATTAAGATGATGCTTTTTCCATATTCCTTAGTGGGGCCTGCTAAAATTTGGTTAGAGAAAGAGCCACCCAATTCTATATTGACGTGCAAGGTTCTCGTTTCAAAGTTCGTGAACCAATTTTTCCCGCCCTCTAAGACTACGCATTTGAAAAACGAGATTTCAAAGTTTTCACAACAATACAATGAGAGTTTTTCAACGGCTTGGAATAGGTTTAAGGAAATGTTGCATGAATGTCCTCATCACAGTTTTTCCGACTTACACCAAATCGACACGTTTTACGATGGTTTGAACGATCATGAACGAGATTATCTCAATGCCGCCGCGGGTGGTAATTTTTTGTGTAAAACGGTCGAGGAAGCATTGTTGATCATTGAAAATAGGTCTAAGGTCTATAGCCCTCGTAGCACACCGAGTGTTAACAAGGCTTGGTCTTCGCCCTCATTGTCACATACCATTGTTTCTTGCCAAATAGAGGCTAATTTGGAAACAAGATTTTTGATAAGCTAAAGGGACTATTGATAGAATTTAAAGTTGGTGAACAACCCACTCCCGTTACGGCTAAAGCGGTTGAGGTTTCTTGTGTTTATTGTGGTGGAGGTCATGATTTCTCCGAGTGCATTACCGCCGGTGGTAACACTTCAAGCGCCTACGCGGCCACGGGAACTTATAACCAAAACGGTCAAGTTACCCGCACTAATCAACTGACTCCACCGAGTTTTCCACCAAATCAAAATGCTAACAATTATCGCAACAATCAAGGTGGTTACCAAGGAAATCAAAGGAACAATTACAAGGGTAACAATTACAACAATGGGAATCAAGGGACTAGTAGTCAATTGTAAAATCAAAACCAAAATCATGATTTCCAATATGTCAATCAAGGGCTTTCAAATGCATTTTCAAAAGATATTCCAAATGAGATTTTGAACTACTTTAAGGCTAATGACGATAGGTACATAAATATGGCAAATGATGTGATAAACCTAAGGACTAAGTTTGAAACCATAGTAACAAAATGGAAGGAAATGTGGTTAGGCTCCAACAAAACCAAAAAAATGGAACAAGGTCACATAAGATTGAACAAACTTTGCTTAGCTGGGAGTAAAATCAAAAGGCCAAAAAAGAGCAAGAAAGGCAAGAACGTCAAAAATCGGAATATAAACTTTTAGATGCTATCATGATGAGTAGAGCCTCTACTTCGGGTGGTCTTCCTAGCAACACTGTGTCAAACCCAAAGGGAGAGATGAAAGTGATTACCACACGAAGTGGTAAGATCTTTAAGGAGCCGACTCCTCAACCAATTACTCCTACGGTGGAGGAAATTGAGAAAGAACCCGAGGTGGTGGTCGAAAAGGAGCACATTACAATCCCAATAAGTACCGCTCAAAACACACCTACGGTCTACCCTTTACCAACATTTGAACCCGAGATTCCAAAGGCTATGCCTATGCCTCACCCACACCACCCTTGCCTTATCCATCAAGACGTCACAAGGAAAAATTGCAAGAACGTGACAAATATCAATTTGAGCTTTTCATTAAGATGTTTTGTGATTTGCATTTTAACATATGTTTTGCCAACGCTTTAATTATGATGCCTCGATTGGCCACCAACTTTAAGAGTATGTTGAACGATAAGGAGAAATTGCAAAAATTATCTAGTTGTTCATCGGTTTATCTTAACCGCATACCTCAAAAAGTCGGTGATCCCGGTAAATTTTTAATTCCGTGTGGTATTCAAGATATGGAAGAATGCTATGCCTTGGCCGATCTTGGTTCTAGTATTAATTTTATGCCTCTTGAATATTTAAGTCGCTCAATCTTTGATTTGTAGTGTTTTACTACTCTTTAGGAAAAGAGCGTAAATAGCGGAAAGTATCAAGTACGACGGTTTAGGAAAACCGTGCACAAATGACCCACAATCAAATAAATGAGATGAAAGATTCGTTTCCCAAGGAGGTATATGTGTGTGTTCTAATTTGTATTTATTTGAGATTAATATTGAGAAGATGGGGATGAGAAGATGAAAGACGGTTACGTGAAAATTAAACTACGACGAAAAAGACGAAAACGTAAAGCCGTGAAAAACTACCCAAATTAAAAAATTTATCAAAACCAAAAACCAAATATCAAAAAGGCTAAAAACAAGTCTTAGATAAAAATCCAACAAAGATATTTTAAAACCTTTTATTAATTAAATAATTAATTTTAAATGCTAATTAAAGCCCTAAAATTAAATTTAACTAATTCAAATGTCTAAAAAATGATTTTATTGAATAATTACTCAACTTATATTATTATAAGACTAAAAAGTAATTTTCTAAAAATTAAACCCTATTAAAACTATTTTTAAAACTCTAAAAATGATTAAAAATGATTAAAACCTAATTAAACTTAAAATAATTATAAAAATAAATCTAAAAGCTATAAAAATATTCTAAAAATGGAAAAGGTCCTAATTAATGATAAAGAATCTAGGAAAAATGAAAAAGAAAGAAAAATGAAATTTTGAAAAATTAATAATAAAATATTATTAAAATAATACTAAAAAAATAAAAGTTTCTAAAATTTGAAATAAAAAATTTCTAAAAATCCTAAATAATATAATTAAGAGAAAAACACAAATTATAGCTCCTAAACCTTTTTTAATAATTTTATAAAAATGTTTAAAGTTTATAAAAAACCTTAAAATATTATAAAATTAAAAATTAAAGTTTATAAAACCAAAACTATATGTAAACCTCAAAAATATATTTTAAAACCTAAAAATTATTTTTCCTAAAAATAAAAACTATTTTTGGTATTTTTTAATGATTTTTTAAAATACGTCTATTAAATAAATTCTAATAAATAAACTAATAAAAGGAAAATTATGAAAATAGCCTAGAAAAATCTGTAAACTTAATTAAATTCTAGGAAAAATGAAATAAGCAAAAATGAGAAGCAAATAAGCTGGAAATTTGATAAATAAGCCACGGCTTATTTGTTTAAGCTAAAAGGAAAAACGGGTTAAGTAAATATGGAAACCACAACTCTCAATCAAAGTCCCCAGGGCGCATTGGTAAAGTATGAGTGTGTTGAGTGTGGAGACCAGGGTTCGAGCCTTACAACCCCCCTTTTTACTCTTTTATTTTCTTTTTTATTTTTTTCTTTTTCTAGCCAAATCAGTGACCTTGTAAGCCTTAGAAACTCAATCCAATTCCTTTTTTAGCCAAGATTAAACAGATTATGATCCAAATTGTTGCCAGACTTCAACTTGATGACTGATTAGCAAGTGTGAGTGCACACTTGTGCAAACTGGGTGCCAAGAGGGCTTGGCTGTTGCTATTTGGATGTTTATTATGGAACAATGGGGCACTCTTGTGTTCTTTGGAACACAAGAAGTCAGTGACTCACAAGGATAAGCAATTGCACACCAAAGTTCAGCAAATCAAGCACACCAAAAGTAAAAGCAAGTTTCTGATAAGATAGAGCAGATCAGTGGGCTGTTTAAGCTTATAACTAGCTCCCTAGTGAACCTTAAGCTACCAAATCATGCACACAAACTCACAAGATGGCATTCAATCCAGAACAAACCTTAAAACAACCTAATCTTCAACAGTAATCCAAGATTAAGCATCAAAATGAGGCAAAACAAGCAGATTTCACCCTTATGCAGATTCTATGCTAACCTTTTTGCTTTTTTAACACACCAATCTACTCAAAACTTCTTCTATTCTTACTAACAACTAACTAGCATCCTATCTTAACTATTTTTAAACCTTCTAACACTTTTAATAATCACTAATTAATGACTTTGCCCTGCTAATCCCTATTGCCAAACACACTTTTAAAATTTATAAAGCTACTTTTAACTAATCAAAACCTATGAAACCTTATCAAAACTGTTTACCAATGGTCTAATCATGCATCAACTCACAATAGAACACAAAATCAACAGCTTATACACTCTTAAGCATCAAATCAAGCAAAAGCATACACTTGCACTTTTTCTGAGTTTTTTAAGGTAACAGAAATTTACCTAAGATCCTTAACATCCAAGGACCTTGTGGAAGTAAATTCCACCTCCAAACCAACCCGGGTTGGTGCAGACACAATATCAACTAATCTTCAAACCTGTTTATGACAAAGATCAAAGCAAACACAAATAATACAAACCAATATTTTTCTGTTTACTTTTTCTTTCTTCTTAAAAACTCTTCCAAACCTTTTTCAAACTTCTTAAAAACGTTTTCTAATCCTATTATCACCAATATCATGAACTCTTAACACCACAAACCTTGAATCAAAAGCTTCCCAAAATTTCTTTCAATTTTCAGAAAACCTTGAAACAACTTTGAAACTCAAACTTACTTCACCAAAATAACAATGGAACTCAGAATCAATCTCCCTCACAACACACAATCTTTTAAAAACAATAAAAAAGGAATTATACTTGAATTATTAAAAAACCAAACTTTTTATTTCTTTAAAAAGGAATTACAAGTGAGAGATTTGAAACTGGAACAAAGGGATCACCACAGGCTGGTGTCTCCTTTTATAGAGCTCTAAGAACTATCTAGAATGCAAATAACAAAACCCTAATACATAGAAAATCCCAAATGTGCCCTTGAACGGTTTTGAGTGGTGAGCTGTCCTTTTTGATCTCCTTCGTTCATTTTTGCTTTGAGAGTAAGCATTTATCCTTAGCCTTTGATTTGGGACACGTCACAAGACTTGGGGCCTAAGGAATGAGGTGATTGGTGGAGAGGGTATTTGGGGGTTTGGACCACGTTGGTGGGATGAAGGTTTTTAGGAGTGGGTACGATTTTGGCATGTGTGAATTAAGTGTGTGTGAGTTTAATTGAAAATTTACCCAGGTTTAATGAAGGTAATTTCTGGGCTGTAAGAAAGGTGAATAGTAACCATTTTAATCCGAAAATGGGGGAAACAAAGTGTTAAGCGCCATTTCAGTTTAAATGTTTCAGTCTTGGCACATTTGGTCCTTTTGTTTTGGAATTTTGGGCAAATAAGGTTTTTAACCCTAAAACAGGTTTCTCCTTTGTAAATAAGTTTGAACCTTTTACAATTTTGGCACAAGACTTTGTAAAAAGCTTATCAAGGGTTGATTTTGCCATGTTTTGATTTTTCAAGGGCTGATCTTGGATTTTGATGATCTTCAAAGGTCTTCAATGCTTCTTAATCTTCATGAGGGACCATATTTGGCAATTTGAATTTGTTGAGGGACTATTCTTGCCATTTATTCAAAGTTGAAGGACCTTTTTGTAATTTTGACAAACTTAAGGGACCAAACTTGTAATTATTAATATACAAGGGTTTTAAGTGTCATTTCTTCAAAGAATGAGGATCAATCTTGTTTATCTTCAAGTCTTCAAGGGTATTTGTTGAAAATTCCATGATTAGGGCCCGGTTCTTTGTACGGCTTCGTTTCTCGTGTTCGTTTTTCCTTGTATCTTGTGATCTTTTGTCTTTTTCACGATATCCATACCTAAAACACACAAGTAAACAAACACAAGCATATATATGGTATTTTATGACATTTTTATGCATTTAAAGCCCGAAAAGAACGATGAGATCATGTATAAATGCCATCTCATCACTCCCCCATACTAAGCCATTGCCGTGCCCTCACGCAATGCTAGAATAAAGTATCTAAGCATCACCAAAGTTCAATTTTATTAACCTTTATTGAAAAGTAAAAGACTTGCAACATACTACGAGATTGTGTAAAGACATAATGTATGATTTTCATCACCAAAATGTGACTTTAAGGGTCAAAGAATAGAAACAAGTTAATGTCCCTTAGAGTAAATTTCGTCATCCTTGATTGTCATACATTCCATGCTAAGTGCAAAAACAAGATCATTGTTGGTACAAGTCACAATGCTAACACTACTCATACGTTCAAATTGTGTAATACTTTTTCTCCCCGCAATCCTAGTTATTATAAAAGGAAATGGGTTACTAGCATTTTTTATCTATTTGTCATGGATCACAAGTGATTCATATTGACTTATTTGAGTAGTTATTAGTCCGAAAGCAAAGTAGCACGATTTGATCAATAGTTAGCCGAAGGACAAAATCTTTTAAAACGGCTTCTCGTGTATCTCCTTAAGTTCATATCTTGGCATAACTCGTTTCACGATTTGAGACCTTTCTCGGACCGATATTTGGCATGTACTTCATACTTCAAATCTTGGGAAGACGTTCTCGAAATTATGGTCTTCTCTTCATATATTTGGAATTTCTTCACTTGACGTTTTTGAGAGATTCTTCATATAGGACCACGACTTCATCATTTTTCTTCAATCTTTACTTTGGATTTTGATATACAACGATCCGCCTCCTTTTCGGACTTGGATATATTTATCCTCATACCTTGTTAGGGTCTTTTTGGATAGACTTTCTCCATTCTTTAGGGGAGTAATAGCTTCTCGTCGTGTGTCTCGATCCTTCATATTGATTTTGGAATAATGATACTTCACATCATCTTTGGATCTTTAGCAAAAATAGAGCTCCTCGTGCCTTGTTAGGGCCTTTTTGGATGATCGCCAATCTTCGCGTCCCGCTTCAATAAGTTATGCCTTGGCTATGAACTCTATTCAACCCCGAGCAACTTTTAAACGATCTTGCGCTAGAGGCTAAGTAACTTTTCAAATCGTACGACCTTACTTATTGCAATTATGATTTATTCCTAATGCATTGATCTTATGGGAAGAAAAAGCCACAATTAAAAACATATGAGTTTTTGAAAGAACAATTTCATGTTCTACGTTTAGCATGATCACTTGTCTAACTCTATCATTTCTTGTTCTTCACTATTTAAAGACCTCTAATTAAAGAGACTCGTGAATACTTAGACATGCAAGTCAAAATTAAGCCAAATTTGGATTAGCTTTCATTAAGACTATATCAAATCAAAGTTTTGGGTTTTCAAGCCACCTATAGGATCTTGCACGTTCTTGGACTTTTTCAAGTTTAGAGAATGCGTTTTAAAGTTCCCTTTATAAAAGTCTAGCAAAACTTGAATTGAGCGGGTTAAGGAATGTAAATGGCTCCAAATGCCCATCAAGTCAAAAATTAACTCTTATTCTACCCATCGGAAAATATACATTCGTGTCTTAAAAACACTTATGAAAACTAAGAAAAATTTTAAAATTTGGCCATTTTTAGCCTTATTAGCAAAACAAAACATTGAAAGTTGGAAAACGTGAGGGCGTAGCAAAGCAAGTATCTATTCACCCCCCCATACTAAAAGTAAACATTGTCCTCAATGTTTCGAGTCTAAAGGTGGAGCACCCCCATACTAGAGACGAAGAGTCGAATGCGTAGGATCTAGCATGGAAAGGGTGATCAACAATATATCTAAAGCCGTTTATTAATTATGCTAAAAGATAATTGTTAGAACAATAAAGGATATGTCATGGATTCGTGAAAAACTTCTTCAAACGAACGATGGAGGCTCACGTAAACGAACACGAGAGTCTTCAATCGTAGACGATGATGATCTAGATAACACAATCACAAACAACCACGAGACAACGAGTTTGAAGGGTACAAGTCCCCTTATTAGTGAACAATAAGCATAAAGATAAGCATGGGATCTCCCCCACGAGGCACCTCGTTTTTGATTACCGAGTCATGAGCTCGACTCGATCCCCTTAAAATGTGAATCATTTAGGGAAATCATGGTGTGGTCAATGGGACTTACATGATAAACAAGGCCCAAAAAGCAACCGGTAAAAAGGACTAAGTCCTTAGATGATGCAAAATACCGGGGTCGAAGATGGCGTTCTCGTTTTCATGGAAAAAACAATTCAACGCCACTTCAACATGTGCCATAAACTCAAAGAGTTTGAAGAAAATAGATGAGAAGTAGAAGGGTGAGACAATTGGTAAGACAAACGTTTGAGCTACTCGAGGTAGACTCGCACCAAGCAAATAGATATAGTTTCCATTTATTGCATCGGTGGAAGACCGAGATTTCCCTTTACATGAAATTCTGGGATCGAATATCTCGTCCTCGGTGGACAAGGATGAGGGAACATAAGGGGCTTCCCCCATACTAGAACCACACAAAACATCGTCAAAAGGAGTAGACGAGTTTGTAGTACTCAAATCACGCGGTGATGACGGAGTTAGATTTGTAGAAAAATCAATTAAATCACATTTAAGATCATTTCCTTTTTTATCTTTTAAACTCTCCTTATGAAAACCCTTTTTGATTATGTCGAAAATATTCGGTGTTTCTAAGACGATGTTAGTCACACTAAAAATTCTCACATTTTGAAACCGTTTTGGTTTTGGTGGTGGCAAGTTCTCAAAACGTTTATCGACGAAGAAAACCTCCCCATCGGGGCCAACATATTCATCATCCGAAAGATCTTCCGTAGAAACCGGCAATTTATCAACACTTTTCAGGAATGAAGGTGAAGGATTTTTCGATTCAAGTATTGATGGTTTCTTCTTTGTAGGTTTTGCACTCATAACCTCCATCGGCGGAGGAAATGGTAAATTGTTTTTGGAGACATTCCCTAAAACTCTTGGTGAAAATTCTTTGCAAATGACATTGGTCGAGTCACCATGGTTTAAAGTTGCAATAGAATATACATGAGAAAGATTGGAGTTTTGTGTTGCATTGATGACAAGTTCTTCTTCATTGAAACGAAGGGTGATTTTTCGAGCATGAACATCGATAAGTGCTCTAGATGTATCCAAAAATGAACGACCCAAAATGAGAGGAACTTTTCGATCGATGGGAATGTCTACAACGATAAAGTCAACGGGATAGTAAAACTTTCCGACTTTAACGAAAACGTCCTCGGCTACTCCACATGCCATGATCGTAGAATGATCGGCCATCTCGATGGACATGTTCGAAGGAGTAAGAGCCGGAAGCGAAAGCGATTTGAAAATCTCGAGAGGCATTAAATTAATACTAGCGCCAAGATCGGCCAAGGCGTAGCATTCCTCCATATCTTGTATAGCACACGGAATCAAAAATTTACCGGGATCACCGACTTTTTGTGGTATGCGGCTAAGAAAAACCGATGAACAACTAGACGATTGTTGTAACTTTTCTTTATTGTTAAGCATACTTTTGAAGTTTGCGGCGAATCGAGGCATCATGATTAAAGCATCGGCAAAACTTATGTTAAAATGTAAATCACGAAACATTTTCATAAATAGCTCAAATTGATAATTGTTCCTTTCTTGTGCTTTCTCTTTGTTGGATTGTAGCACACGACTTATAATGATATAGAAATGAAGATGAAGATTAAACCAAAAAAGAAAGATTAGATTAGATGAAGGAAAAGAGAAAAACAAGAAGATGTGAATTCCTAGTGAGAGAAACACATACGTTTCTCTCTCTAAAACAAATGAAATGGAAAACACACACACAAATGAGGCTTAGGAGGCCTTTTATACTAAGTAGTAAGTGTTTAGGAGGCCTTCCTCATTTGTGTGTTCGGGACTAATTCCCGTTACATAAACATTAATAACTAAGAACTCTCGACACCGTTGAATAGCATTTTTCACGAGCTTCGCAACGGTATATTATATGACCATCACTTTAAATACGGCTAACAATCTCCCCCTAAGGGGTGGTCATGTAATATGTGACTTCACTTCGTTGGTGTTGCAGACTTTGAAGCTTGTTGCCTTGAGAGTTCTTTCATAGTTCCTTTCATGACTTGTGATCTTGGATCTTTGATCTTTGCCTTGACTTGATCTTGTAACTTTTCCAGCTTGTGTTCTTGTGTCTTTACCCACATACTCATGTTTTTAGTTGACATGAAAGCTTGTTAACAATCTCCCTTGATCATCAGAGTAGCGGAAGTCTTTGTCTTTAGATGTTCTTGAGCTTTCTTCAATAATCCTGAATATGTGGCCTTGAATTGCGACTCTTGAGATAACGCCACCGTTTGCATTCCACCGGTTTCCCGTTATACAGTACGAATACTGTACCTGTGATCAGGTAAGTTCAAAGAACTTCCTTGACAGGATTTCCAGCTGTGGTAGCCGTTCTTAATACTTGAATATATCGAAAGATAATTCAAAGTAAGGAGTGAATCATGCAGTTCCATTCTGCTGATTAGGTCGTCAATTCACTTTCCTGGAACAAGTCTGAATCAATTAAGAATCAAACCATCGTTGCTTTCCAGTTGACACAAGTTTGATTCATATAGAATCGCACAAGTTACCTACCGCAGTGCTGTTTGATGATGACACTGGAAGGATTTCCATTCGTCACTGTAAATACTGAAAAGTATTACTCTGAATGTTCTGGCAAGATCATAAAGATATTGCGTCGAGACCTGGAACGAGTTTGAATCAATTAAGAATCAAACCACTGTTGCTTTCCAGTTAACATATGTTTATTTCAAGTGAATCTTACATATGACCTACCGCAGTGCTGTTTGATGTTAACACTGGAAGGATTTCCATTCATCACTGTGAATACTAAAGAGTATCACTCTGAATGTTCTAGCAATACCACAAGGATAGAGCGTAGGACTCTGTAAATCATCGCTTGTGTTCAAATGATGAACAACAATTGATCTATGGAATAAGTGTCCTAATGAGATTTTTTGATGAATCTCGTTGGCTCTAGACTCTATGAGTGCACGTTTATTTGGTGATCGGAGGCTGGAGCAGACTGCCACCTATTCAATATCTACTATCTCGGAGTGAGAAAGTTGATAGAAATGAGTTGGACTCCGTGACAATAAAACAAACTTCTTTTGAGAGAAGCTTGAGTAGGCTGGGAAGGGTTGTGCATTGCATCACTGGGTCCATGATGCTTTGTCTTCAGTATCAGAAATCATCAAAGCGATTCTGATAATAGATGTATTGACCCGGTTTCTGCCTAAGTTGTATGGAGGGCTTCTTTCTTTACACCCTTTATCCTTACATTTCTTTTTCATTCTTCAACCCCTTCAATGCTTACCAAGACGTCATAACTAGCACCTTGTTGTGATTGTTCCAGTGCTAGCTTAAGTCATTAGTCGGCATTATTCCCGTACACTCAACTACTCCATCTTTCCTAAGGACTTCTAAGTTCTAATGGATTGTCCCTGGGAAGATCCCTCCGGTTCTGGTTGGATCATAGGACGAATACCTAACCACCTTTTGACACCAATACCATCGTGAATTTATGTGTTGAAGGGTATAGATATCGTAACCAGAAAAATCATTTGAAAATGCAGTCAAGGTGTTGAAGAAATCAATGTTTACACCTTGAAAGTTTTCTATATCACCAAAAACGCTCCCCCTACATATGTGCATCATAAAAGGAGAAATTTTTGCACATATTAGGAAGAGAAAGCACTTATATCAAAGACCTTATTCAAGATAACACATTTTAATCACTATTCTCCCCCTCAAAAATTGCATGAAATTGAATTTTTTGTGAAACTAGTGATGAAACATGGAGAGAATAATGTGTCATGAAACTTTGGAACAAATGTTTATACAAACATTATACTCCCCCTCGAAAAGAGATTGTATTTAAATAGGGGAGTATATGAGCACATTGTTTTGAAATACTTTGAAAAATTGTGCTCAAAAGTCCGAGAAAAATTGTGTTCATGAGCTGAAAACTTTGAATGTTTCGATATAAGCTCATGACCGAGAAAAATGAATTTCTCGTTGTTGAGGATAAGTCAAAGACTTTCCTTTATTTAGGGACCGGGTTATAGTCTGACATGTGACTATAAGCCATTATGAGAAGAAAAGTAGAAAAGACATGTTTTGAAAACATTTAAACTCTCATTCGAACTTTATGTACGTACCCGTGTCGTTATTGAACAACATTTCAAAGCACGTCCATATTATCGATGCTGAGAGACATGTCGGAGAAGAATATTTTTGGTATTTTTTGAAAGGTTTTCTCATTTTTTATTTTGTTTTTATAGGTTTTATATTTTTGTATTTTGATTTTCTGATAAATATATACAAGATTACTGCGAATGTGCAAGACGTTCAAGTTCATCAGGAGTGAAACTACGCATACCAAGTCGACGAACCAAGAATTCAAATCTGTCTTGAGGAAGAGCTTTGGTGAAGATGTCGGCTAGTTGGTAGTCCGTCTTGACAAAGAACAGTTCGATCGTTCCTTTTTACACATGCTCCTTTATGAAATGGAATCAGACAGCTATGTGCTTGGTCTTGGAGTGTTGGACCGGGTTGCAGGATATGGCTATGGCTGATTGTGAATCACAATAAATAGGGACTTTGTTAAAGAAAAAGCCATAATCCGTGAGTTGTGTTCTCATCCAAAGGACTTGAGCACTACACACGGATAGAGACACATATTCTGCTTCCGCGGTTGACAACGCCGTACAGTCTTGTTTCCTTGATGACCAGCTCACTAGCTTTTCGCCTAAGAATTGTGCTCCACCGGAAGTGCTCTTGAATGTATCATGACACCCTGCATGATCGGCATCTGAAAAACCCGTGAGATTAAAACCAGAATCCTTCGTATACCAGAGACCCATGTTAATGGTTCCCCGGAGATAACGAAAGATCCTTTTAACCTCCTTGAGGTGTTTCTCGGTTGGCTGAGCCTGGTACCGAGCACATAAGCAAGTAGCATGCACAATGTCCGGTCTGCTTGAGGTTAAGTACATAAGGGACCCGATCATACTTCGGTATTTTGTAGCATCTACAAATGTCCCTTTCTTATCCAAATCAAGCTTGTGTTTAGTGTCCATTGGAGTACCAATAGGATCACAGTTATCCATACCAAATTTCGTTAGAATCTCAAGCACATACTTGGACTGATTTATGAAAATACCACGGGGGGATTGGTGAACTTGGAGACCAAGAAAAAACGTCATTTCCCCCATCATGGACATTTCAAATCGACTTTTCATAAGGTCGGCAAATAATATGGAATATTTTGGGTTAGTAGAACCAAATATAATATCATCTACATAGACCTGAGCCACCAAGATGTCGTTGCCGTAGTGCTTGATAAACAACGTTGGATCAATAGTTCCTTTGCTGAAGTGATTTTGTAGAAGAAATGATGATAATTCGTCGTACCATGCCCTCGGTGCTTGTTTCAAACCATAAATTGCCTTTTTCAACTTGTAGACATGGCTTGGATGTTCAGTATTGATGAAACCTTCAGGTTGACATACATACACATCTTCTTTTAACGGCCCATGCAAGAAAGCCGTCTTTACGTCCATTTGATACACAGTGAACGATTTGTGTGCAGCATATGCCAAGAAAATCCTAATAGCTTCCATCCGAGCAACCGGGGCGAAGGATTCAGCGAAATCAATTCCCTCCTGCTGTTTGTAACCTCTCACAACTAACCGAGTCTTGTTCCTAATGACCGTTTGCTCCTCATCCATCTTGTTTTTGAATAACCATTTCAGGGTAAGCGGATCGATATTGTCCGGTCGAGGTACTAACTCCCATACATCAAGCCGGATGAACTGATTGAGTTCTTCTTGCATAGACTCAATCCATGATGCATCGGTCATTGCTTCTTTCACACTTGCTGGTTCCATTGTGCTGACTGATAGTGCATAGATACACATATCACCATCGGTACGCAGCTGATTTCGTGTGGAGACCGGTCGTGAGAGATTTCCAATCACTTGAACTAAAGGATGATTCTTAGTCCATTTGTGTTCATGTGGAAGTGTATGAGAAACTTGATGCGAGCTCGACGGATCCACATAGGGTGTTGAAGGCTGAGTAGTACTTGTGGAAGCCGCAAATGGATTAACAAACTCGTGTTCGTTGAGCATCGCATTGTTTGCATTTTCAGCAACTATTTCATGCTGAAGATGAACATGAGTAGGAATTTGCTGAGAATGTTGTTGAGTTGCGTCAGCAATCGGAGAAGTGGTTGGAATGTGTTGAGTCACTATGGTAGAGGTTGACGTAGTTGGTGCAGAAGTAGATGTCGATGGTGTAGATGCAGTTGGAGGTTCTGGAACTACCGTAGCAGGTGCAGCCGGGGCATTTTGAGGAACACCAAATGACGAAGGACCCTCCATATATTCATCATAGATTGGCCCAAATAAAACTTCCAAATCACGTTCTGATGGTTGTAACGATGAGATTGCTGGCGGTGCAAATTGAAGCGCGAGTCCTGAACTTACGTGTCCAGAAGTCTGACCTTGAAGCTCGGGATGTAAGCTTCTATGCTGAGAGGCCATACCTGAGAGTTCATCAAAGGTAACGTTCATAGTCTCCATTACCTTTCTTGTCCTTCGATTATAAACCCTGTAAGCACAAGCAGTTGAAGAATAACCAATGAAGAAGCCAATATCACCTTTAGGTTCAAGTTTACCGATATCTTCACGATCATTCTTCGGATAACATAATGCACCGAAGACATGTAAAAATGAAATATCCGGTTTTCTTCCATTAATGATCTCATAAGGTGTTTTGTTGAAACGGGTGTGAATAATGGAGCGGTTTTGAGTATAACATGCAGTTGCTATAGCGTCGGCCCAAAGGAATAACGGTGCACTAGAGGAGAGAAGCATCGTTCGAGCTGCTTCAACTAACGTTCGATTCCTCCGTTCCACAACTCCATTCTGCTCTGGAGTTCTTACAGCCGAAGTTTGATGAGAAATCCCAACTTCGTCAAAATAAGCTTTCAATTTCTGATTTGTGAATTCTGTACCGTTATCCGTTCTCACAATAATGACAGGGGCTTGCAGTAGAACTGATGTTTTCTTCAAGAAGTTAATAATTACATCAGGGGTTTCATCTTTTGAAGCAAGAAAATGAACCCATGTGTAGCGAGAATAGTCATCCACAATGACAAGGACATACCGCTTTCCATTAATACTTTTGATTCTCATTGGGCCACACAAATCCATATGTAGGAGATGTAACCTATTCGTTGAGTTGGGAACAGGTTTGGGTTTGTGAGGCTTCTTCTTACTTTTACCTTGCTCACATGAAGGACAAAGATGGTCTTTTGTATATTTGAACTTTGGAAGACCGGTAACGAGATCATCTTTCGCAAGATGGGTGATGGCATCGAAATTGAGATGAGATAACCTTTGATGCCATAACCATGACTTTGTTGATGTGGCTCGGGCCATGAGACAAATTGGAGAAGCAGCAGACATTTGAAAAAGATCAATGGTGTAAAGGTTGGTGGTACGATTTCCTTTCAACAGATCAATTCCTTCAAGATCTCTTACAAAACATGTATGACTTCTAAACGCGACCTCCAAGTCTGAATCACAAAATTGCCCAACCGAGAACAAGTTATGTCCCAAGCCATCAACAAAAGAGACTCTTGTGATGATTATATTTCCCCAATGAAGATCACCATAGCCTAGAATTGCTGCAACATGATCATTTCCAAATCGAACAGTTCCCATGAAACGCCATACAAAGTTCTTGAGAAGGCTTCGATTCCCAGTCATATGTTTGGAACAGCCCGAGTCCACGCACCAAAGACAAATTTCAACAGCCTGCCAATGATAAGAGAAACAAATATTTTGGCAACCGATGAAATAGGTTCCTGTAGGGTTAGAAGATAATTAAGCCGTATCACATACCGACGTTTCACTGTCAGTATGAGATCTACTAGTGTCGATAATTTTGCCACTACAGTCAAAATTTCTACCAGTAGGCAACCATTTAGAGGTGAGTCTAGGGCTACTAGGCTTAGCAAGACTTTCTGTGGACCCTACATGCGTATTTTTTGGAACATACACCTTAGCCTTAGGAGTGCGTTGTTGTTCACTGACTGACAGCTTGTCAATTCGAGTGTAACCATCATAATTCAAACCATTCATAGTCAAACCACAAGCATCATGACTAAAAGTAAAGAAGCATTTATTACATTTAGCACAAATAACTTCAGATTTTTCATTCCGAATAGCAAGCTTAAAGTCATTACATTCAGATGAATTAGGTTTCTGATTATGATTAAAAAGCGGTAAATTCCTAGGGTGTTCTTCTACTTCCACATTATTGATCTTGGGGCGACTACTTCTAGAGGCAAAAGGGACCCTATCATTCCTTGTATTGCTCGTAGGCTGTGGCCTTCTGCTCTTAGTGTAGTTGTTTATTCCTGTAGAAGAAGACACGCGTCTATTAGAATTAGCACTTTTTAAATCAATAACTTGTGGTTGAGTTATAGTGATCGGTTTTGTCCTAACGCTTGCTGTACGTTGTTTGCTAGGCATAGAGGGAGAACTAACACGAAACATTCCTGGGGCAATCACAGCAGTTTTCGTTCCAGCAACCTTGGGAAAAGGTGTCACAGCAATACGAGTGGGTCCCGAGGTTGCTGGTTTCTGGATCATCGTATCCACAATCGAGCTATGTTCAGAAGTCTTATCTTTTAGCAAGGCCTTTAACTTACAGTTCTCACAGATTTTATCAATAAGTTTCTGATAGACAGACTTACTTTGTTCAACAGCCCGCTTATATGAAACAACAACAGATTCTAAATCTGCAATCTTAGCCTTAAGCTTCTGAACATTACCACCACTAGCACTCTCTAACCCTGACGAGGCCAAATTCGTTTCCGAAACCCCTCCTAACTGAGCCTGCAACCGTGCAATAGTTTGTTGCATTTCATTGTGAGCTTTTTCATACGAAATCTTGTCATATTTGCATTCATCACATTTTTTGACAAATTTATTCCAAAGATCGGTGAATTCTTTATCCTTTTTAATGACATAAGATTCCATCTTCTCTTTCATAAGATCAAGCTCAGTTTGGAGGTTTTCATTATGTGACATAGAGGTACCTAACTCAACAGGGCTACTATCAATACAATCACGAGCTTTAGAGAGGCGTCCAAGATCGTTTTCCAAAACTTTAATTTTATCAAGAGATTCATCAGCTTCCTTCGTCAATGATTTAAAGTCTTCAACAAAGTTGGCTAATTCTTTTAGAAAAGCGTTTTCTAAATTTCCTAACCGAGCATCAACTTGATTAATAATCGGATTAATATCGTTTTGAAGAATTTTCTGAACCTCAATCTGAACAGGTGATGTAAAATTACCTCCAGTTATTTTTGAATTAACAACACGTTTAAGGATGACAAAGTTATCTTTAAGCTCGTTTAGAAATCGGCGAGTGATACTCGGTTTAGGAGGATCATCAGACAATTCCTCACTTGGTAGCAAAAGCATTTCAGTACTCGTTTTAGACTGAACAAAAACAGTTGGAGGATTAACTTTCGGATAATAAACGGGTATCACTTCTTTATCAAGCTTTTTCATTCTTAAACGAGACTCTATAGCGAGGTCAGTAGTTTCCTCGGAATCATGCACACTAGGAGGATCATGCTCATCAGACAATAGCACACTACCATTATATAAAGTTTCATTAGTGGCCTGAACTTTCTTAAGGTATCCTGGATTAGGGGGAAGAGGACAACCTAAAGCCATTTTGTATCGAGTGTAATTTATCTCATTCACTTTTGGTGCGAGCATATTTATCGTCTGCATAGTTTGGCCACGTTTTACTAAAAGGTTGTCTAATTCTCTAATCCTATCCTGCGCTTTGCAAAAATCCTCAAGAAGCCCATCTTCTCGAATTTTGAAATCATGTTTTAGCTGTTTTCTTTCTTCTTTTAAATCAGAAACAATAGATTTTTCAGTTGAAAGCTGTTTATTAAGAGAAGTGATTTCATCATTCAATTCGCTTATCTTTTTAGCACTACTTAAGTGTAAGGCATTTAACTTCTTAGTGGTGCATTTTTCTTGATAAACCGATGTAGCATGAGCTTGTTCAAGTTCCTTGATTTTTTCATGATGAATCTCAAAACTTTTCTCCCGTTCCTTATATCCCGCAAGCTCAGTGGTCAATTTGGCATTAGTTTCTCTAAACTTATTATTAACCACCGTAGCATGATCTACATCCTTAGCAAGCTTATCAAATAGAGATTTATAATACGCATGTGTCTCATCAGGAAGGGTTGTAGGCTGGGCAACTTGATCTACACTAAGGTCCACACTAGGCTCATTTGAAATAATATTACTAGTATTCGTTTGATCCTCGTGTGTCTCAATGTAGGGCTCAAGCATCTCAGTATACTCTTCCTCCTGATTAGACATATTATATATATCATTATCATCAAAACTTGGGTGTACCTCAGAGGGACCGTCTGCATCATAAACGGGAGATCTGTCATCATGCATTCCTGAGGTTGATGCTTGCTGTAAGTTTGCCATCAAGATGTAGTTGGCATTCACCTCTTCTTCCTCGTCATATTCTGCAGCAGAAGCCATAAGATCAAATTCCTCGGCTTGAAGTGGGATTCCTGCCTCTTCTTTTTGTGCTATGAGAAGCTGAGTCTGAAGATAAGCAGCATCCCTCTTCTTTTTGGCTGTGCAATCTCGAGCATAATGACCAAATCCCCTGCAGTTGTAGCACTGAACCTGACGATTGTTGTTTCCATTTCCCGTACCAGTATTCTCAGCCCTTGCAGCCACAATGTTTCCCATCTGGTTACCAACCGCTGGCACAACTATTAACCCATTCTGATTACCCGTATTCAGAACACCCGGATTTGGACCACGGTTTTGCCCATACTGATTTCCTGCATTGCCAACGGTCTGCCCAGCATTCTGACCATATTGTTGAAACTGAGTCCCCGTGTTTCCAGCAACTACCAATTGGCGATCTTGATTCGCATTCATGAAAGGTTGAGCAATCTGCCTATTTCTAGTATTCGAGGAGATTCTCTGATTGTTGTTGGTGGGGTTAATGGTGAATTTGAATGCCTTTGCAAGAAGGGCAAGACCAGTATTAATAGCATGAGTAGGATCAGTAATGTCATCAAAACAGGCAATGGGTTGTTGTAAGTAATTCATAGCAGCAGGGTGTTGATATCCATAAGCAGTGAGTTGTTGTTGTTGTTGTGGCAGGAAGTTACTTGATGAGGGTTGATGGTAGGGTACCATGGGATATGACATAGATGATGGAGAGTTTGCCATAAAAGCCAATGGATCTTGTGTCTTGGCACGTCTTTCTGCCCTAACTTCGTTAGCTTCATCTTGATTCATCTTCAAATAGTCATAAACTTGAGTGTAGTCCACAACATGAAGATCCTTGGTTTGATTGACAAGAGTGACATATCGTGACCATTCAGAAGGAAGATTATCAAGAAATTTGATGTTGGCAGCAATTTGTGCAGGTTCATGTTTGTTTCTTCTAAGATGGTTCATGAGGGTTGAAAACCGATGATAATAAGGTTCAATTTGTTCCCCTTCAGTAGACGTAAATTTCTCCCATTCACGAAGCAACTTAGTTTCCTTTTCTTGTAAACCGATTTCACTGCCCTTCATCATTTTCTGAATCCTAAGCCACATCTCGTGTGCGGTTTCACAACTATCGACAGCAGCATAAACATCTTCAGGAAGTCCCATAAGTATGACTTGAATTGCTTGATCATCAGCGTCGAGTTGTTTGGATTCAGCTTCAGTTAATTCTTCATCTGTTTGCTCATGACTTGAATCAGCTACTGGGTTAGCATTCGTAGGGTCCCCAGGCACAATAATTGTTCTTCTAACGTACGGACCCTTTTGAATCGAGTTGACAATCAACTTTCCCAGAGGTTTACATTTTGCATAACGAAGGAGACGACTAGCCCATGTAGTGTAATTCTCCTTGGTAAGCATGGGTGGACGATTCTCAGTACCCGCAGCATAGATATCTTGTTGAGACGTCATCGTAGAAGTCGTGTGAACAACAGGATCTCAATTCGTAGAAAGCGTGTGGTGATGTTGAAATTCCGAAACTTCCGATTTTTTTTCTCAGTCCGACAATAAATTCCTCAGTCCGACAAAACGGTAAGCTGAAAAAATTGTGTATCGCCAAATTTTGAAATTGAGTTCGAGATAGCCAAAAACTAGTAGGGAAAAAATTTGATTCTACTTGACCTAAACATTTTAACTCTTTTTTTTTTTTTTTTTTTTTTTTTTTTTTTGTTTTTTGATCTTCGTGTAAACTATGTTCTGAGACTAGTCTAGATGGTGGCTAACACAAAAAATTGCTCAAACAAAATTTCCATCGGAATGCCCATCGGAAAAATCTATCGGAATGTTCTATCGGAATGTCCTTCTATCGGAATGTCCTACGATCGGAAAGTCCTTCTATCGGAATCTTAGATCGCAATGATGATCTGTCGGAATGCTAGATCGCAATGATGATCTGTCGGAATCTTCAGATCGGAATAACTTCAGATCGGAATGTGGCTAAAATCAATTTGGCAGAGTAACGACTCAAAGTTCCTTAAGAGCCGTCGGAATCCCAGATCGCAAAGAACGATCGGAATGTCCAGATCGGAATAAGGTATCGAAATGTTTAGATCGCAAAGTGGAACCTAAGGTTATTGCGATCTGGCCACACGTGCTTTGTACTTTCCGATGGTGAAACTTGCAAGAATTTCGGAAAGATGAACAAACACGAAATTTCTCAACTTTTGATCCAAAATACTTGTTTTTAAGCCAAAACCAAGATGCCCAAATCACTACTACACGATTTAAAGAAGGTATACTTCTTAGAAACACAAACAAACACGAAATTTGTTTGATGTTTTGACGAAAAACAATCAAAATCACACGAAATGCTCAAATACGAATCCCTTGGCGAATGATACCACTTGTTGGATTGTAGCACACGACTTATAATGATATAGAAATGAAGATGAAGATTAAACCAAAAAAGAAAGATTAGATTAGATGAAGGAAAAGAGAAAAACAAGAAGATGTGAATTCCTAGTGAGAGAAACACATACGTTTCTCTCTCTAAAACAAATGAAATGGAAAACACACACACAAATGAGGCTTAGGAGGCCTTTTATACTAAGTAGTAAGTGTTTAGGAGGCCTTCCTCATTTGTGTGTTCGGGACTAATTCCCGTTACATAAACATTAATAACTAGGAACTCTCGACACCGTTGAATAGCATTTTTCACGAGCTTCGCAACGGTATATTATATGACCATCACTTTAAATACGGCTAACACTCTTTGTTACGTCTCAAAGGGTAAGGTAAAGGTGGTGTGGGTTGGTCATTAGGCAACGGCCTTGGAATCTCGGGTTCCATAATTGGTATTGGTGTAACCGTAGGTGTGGTTTGAGCGGTACTTCGTGGGATTGCAATATGCTCCTTTTCGACCATCACCTCGGGTTCTTTCTCGATTTCCTTCTCCGTAGAAGTACTTGGACGAGAGATTGGTTCCTTGAAAGTTTTACCACTTCGTGTAGTAATAACCTTCATTTCTCCCTTCGGGTTTGCAATGGTATCACTAGGAAGACCACCCGAAGAAGAGGGCTTACACATGATAGCTTCAAACATCTTAGCCATTCGGTCCTCAAATTTTGATTGCCTAGCATCCGCTTTCAATAACTCTTGCTTAATCTCATGTTGTCCTAATTCCATCTTTTGTTGGTTTTGTTGAAGACGTTGGACATTTCCTTCCATTTTGTTTGCATGAGTTTTAAGTTCATTAGCAAGTTCATTTTTAAGCTCGTTTTTCAACTCGGACCTTAAGCTAATCATCTCACGTTGCATATTATCAAATTTTGCATCATTTGCTTTTGCATAATCTAAAAATTCTCCTTGCAAATTTTTCGTGTGAGCATTTTGAAAACCTTGTGTAGTGTTTTGAAAATCACGGTTTTGGTTTTGATTAGAGATTTGTCCATTCCCACTTTGATAATTCCCTTTGTTGTAATTGCGTGTGTTGCCTTGGTAATTACCTTGGTTGTTGTTTCGATAATTGTTAGCATTTTGATTGGGTGGAGCTTGATTTTGGCGGGAACCTTGGCCGTTTTGGTTGTAAGTTCCCGTTGCTACATAAGCACTCGAAGTGTTACCATCCGCGGTAATGCACTCGGAAAGATCATGAGCTCCTCCACACGATAAACAACTCTTAGCAACCGCTTTAACCGAAGCGGAATTGGAAGCTTCTTGAGCCTTCCAATGGGACATTAGATTAGCAAATCTATCAAAAAACCGATTTTCCTCATTAGCTTCATCATGTAAGGCGTTAATGCTACGAGACGATTGTGATGACGATGATGAACCCATATTGGCAACACTCGGTGTGTTACGAGGGCTATAAACCTTAGATCGATTCTCAATGATTTGTAAAGCCTCATTTGTCGTCTTGCACAAAAAATTACCACCCGCGGCGGCATTCAAATAATCTCGTTCATGATCATTAAGCCCATTATAAAAGGTATCGATTTGATGCAATTCCGAAAAATCATGATGAGGACATTCATGTAACATCTCTTTAAATCGTTCCCATGCCATTGAAAAACTTTCATTGTTACGTTGCACAAATCGTGAAATCTCATTTTTTAAGTGTGTTGTTTTCGATGGTGGAAAAAACTTGTTCACAAACTTAGAAACGAGATCGGCCCATGTCAAAATCGAATTTGGTGGTTCTTTCTCGAGCCAAATTTTTGCGGGTCCATCCAACGAATATGGAAACAACATCATCTTAATGGCGTCATGCGGAACATCTTTGAATTTGCTAGTAGCGGTGAGACGGTTGAAATTCCTAATATGGTAATGCGGGTTGTCTTTCTCGTGACCTCGAAACTTGTTTGCTTGTAGCATCGACATTAAACCCGTCTTAATCTCGAAATTCTCCGCAAGGATGGCGGGAATAACAATGGCCTCTCCAAAACCCTCGGTGGGTGCTTGTAGTAACTCCATCATAGTACGATTAGCCATTACGACTTCTTGTTCTATAATAGGTTCAACAATTGGAGGTTCTTCAACAATCAACGATCCTTGATTTGCTTGCTTTTGAAGACGTTTACGAGCTCGTTTAGCTTGATTACGAGTGATCATAAACTACACGAAGAATGGGAGGTGAGCAAAGAAGATTCTTTTTGGTTGTTTTGTGGATTTTCAATTTTTTTTTGTGTTTTTGATGATATTTAATTTTTTTGGATTTTGGTGTATCTTCGTAGACAACAATCTACAAAATCTCTCCTCGAATCAAACTCTTGATTAAAGAAGCCTCAAAGGAATGAAAATGATCACGTGGAGTGAACGCCTTCGAATGACTTTAGAACTTTGGTGAAAACCAAATTGTTCACGAGGGTTTAATCACAAAGAAAACCAAGCAAATATAGTATACGTATTAATACTTTGGGCGACAAAACCCTCGATTAGCCTTCAATGTCAAAATACTCACAAGCAAGCGGGGAAACGAGGCGGCGCGAAGCACTTAAGAGCCTTTTTCCTTAGGGTATATTTTATAATACCCGCCTTATACCCACCTTATAGTTTGTATCTTTCAAAATCGAGCTTCACGAAAGTATTTATCTATTTTTGCCTTTTCTTTTTGTTTGAGATTCGAATACAATAATTAGGAGATCAAATCCCAATTAAGGTTGTGTTTTCACACTTTTGGAGATATTGTATTTTGATTGTGATACTTAATACAATATATTAATAATATTCACAAAGAAAAACCAAGAAAACCGATAATACGTGTTAAGGGAGTTCCACTTAACACAAATACTATTATGGATAATATCAAAAACAAAATTTTCCAAATTAAAGCACAACACACCTCCCCGGCAGCGGCGCCAAAATGATTTGTAGTGTTTTACTACTCTTTAGGAAAAGAGCGTAAATAGCGGAAAGTATCAAGTACGACGGTTTAGGAAAACCGTGCACAAATGACCCACAATCAAATAAATGAGATGAAAGATTCGTTTCCCAAGGAGGTATATGTGTGTGTTCTAATTTGTATTTATTTGAGATTAATATTGAGAAGATGGGGATGAGAAGATGAAAGACGGTTACGTGAAAATTAAACTACGACGAAAAAGACGAAAACGTAAAGCCGTGAAAAACTACCCAAATTAAAAAATTTATCAAAACCAAAAACCAAATATCAAAAAGGCTAAAAACAAGTCTTAGATAAAAATCCAACAAAGATATTTTAAAACCTTTTATTAATTAAATAATTAATTTTAAATGCTAATTAAAGCCCTAAAATTAAATTTAACTAATTCAAATGTCTAAAATATGATTTTATTGAATAATTACTCAACTTATATTATTATAAGACTAAAAAGTAATTTTCTAAAAATTAAACCCTATTAAAACTATTTTTAAAACTCTAAAAATGATTAAAAATGATTAAAACCTAATTAAACTTAAAATAATTATAAAAATAAATCTAAAAGCTATAAAAATATTCTAAAAATGGAAAAGGTCCTAATTAATGATAAAGAATCTAGGAAAAATGAAAAAGAAAGAAAAATGAAATTTTGAAAAATTAATAATAAAATATTATTAAAATAATACTAAAAAAATAAAAGTTTCTAAAATTTGAAATAAAAAATTTCTAAAAATCCTAAATAATATAATTAAGAGAAAAACACAAATTATAGCTCCTAAACCTTTTTTAATAATTTTATAAAAATGTTTAAAGTTTATAAAAAACCTTAAAATATTATAAAATTAAAAATTAAAGTTTATAAAACCAAAACTATATGTAAACCTCAAAAATATATTTTAAAACCTAAAAATTATTTTTCCTAAAAATAAAAACTATTTTTGGTATTTTTTAATGATTTTTTAAAATACGTCTATTAAATAAATTCTAATAAATAAACTAATAAAAGGAAAATTATGAAAATAGCCTAGAAAAATCTGTAAACTTAATTAAATTCTAGGAAAAATGAAATAAGCAAAAATGAGAAGCAAATAAGCTGGAAATTTGATAAATAAGCCACGGCTTATTTGTTTAAGCTAAAAGGAAAAACGGGTTAAGTAAATATGGAAACCACAACTCTCAATCAAAGTCCCCAGGGCGCATTGGTAAAGTATGAGTGTGTTGAGTGTGGAGACCAGGGTTCGAGCCTTACAACCCCCCTTTTTACTCTTTTATTTTCTTTTTTATTTTTTTCTTTTTCTAGCCAAATCAGTGACCTTGTAAGCCTTAGAAACTCAATCCAATTCCTTTTTTTAGCCAAGATTAAACAGATTATGATCCAAATTGTTGCCAGACTTCAACTTGATGACTGATTAGCAAGTGTGAGTGCACACTTGTGCAAACTGGGTGCCAAGAGGGCTTGGCTGTTGCTATTTGGATGTTTATTATGGAACAATGGGGCACTCTTGTGTTCTTTGGAACACAAGAAGTCAGTGACTCACAAGGATAAGCAATTGCACACCAAAGTTCAGCAAATCAAGCACACCAAAAGTAAAAGCAAGTTTCTGATAAGATAGAGCAGATCAGTGGGCTGTTTAAGCTTATAACTAGCTCCCTAGTGAACCTTAAGCTACCAAATCATGCACACAAACTCACAAGATGGCATTCAATCCAGAACAAACCTTAAAACAACCTAATCTTCAACAGTAATCCAAGATTAAGCATCAAAATGAGGCAAAACAAGCAGATTTCACCCTTATGCAGATTCTATGCTAACCTTTTTGCTTTTTTAACACACCAATCTACTCAAAACTTCTTCTATTCTTACTAACAACTAACTAGCATCCTATCTTAACTATTTTTAAACCTTCTAACACTTTTAATAATCACTAATTAATGACTTTGCCCTGCTAATCCCTATTGCCAAACACACTTTTAAAATTTATAAAGCTACTTTTAACTAATCAAAACCTATGAAACCTTATCAAAACTGTTTACCAATGGTCTAATCATGCATCAACTCACAATAGAACACAAAATCAACAGCTTATACACTCTTAAGCATCAAATCAAGCAAAAGCATACACTTGCACTTTTTCTGAGTTTTTTAAGGTAACAGAAATTTACCTAAGATCCTTAACATCCAAGGACCTTGTGGAAGTAAATTCCACCTCCAAACCAACCCGGGTTGGTGCAGACACAATATCAACTAATCTTCAAACCTGTTTATGACAAATATCAAAGCAAACACAAATAATACAAACCAATATTTTTCTGTTTACTTTTTCTTTCTTCTTAAAAACTCTTCCAAACCTTTTTCAAACTTCTTAAAAACGTTTTCTAATCCTATTATCACCAATATCATGAACTCTTAACACCACAAACCTTGAATCAAAAGCTTCCCAAAATTTCTTTCAATTTTCAGAAAACCTTGAAACAACTTTGAAACTCAAACTTACTTCACCAAAATAACAATGGAACTCAGAATCAATCTCCCTCACAACACACAATCTTTTAAAAACAATAAAAAAGGAATTATACTTGAATTATTCAAAAACCAAACTTTTTATTTCTTTAAAAAGGAATTACAAGTGAGAGATTTGAAACTGGAACAAAGGGATCACCACAGGCTGGTGTCTCCTTTTATAGAGCTCTAAGAACTATCTAGAATGCAAATAACAAAACCCTAATACATAGAAAATCCCAAATGTGCCCTTGAACGGTTTTGAGTGGTGAGCTGTCCTTTTTGATCTCCTTCGTTCATTTTTGCTTTGAGAGTAAGCATTTATCCTTAGCCTTTGATTTGGGACACGTCACAAGACTTGGGGCCTAAGGAATGAGGTGATTGGTGGAGAGGGTATTTGGGGGTTTGGACCACGTTGGTGGGATGAAGGTTTTTAGGAGTGGGTACGATTTTGGCATGTGTGAATTAAGTGTGTGTGAGTTTAATTGAAAATTTACCCAGGTTTAATGAAGGTAATTTCTGGGCTGTAAGAAAGGTGAATAGTAACCATTTTAATCCGAAAATGGGGGAAACAAAGTGTTAAGCGCCATTTCAGTTTAAATGTTTCAGTCTTGGCACATTTGGTCCTTTTGTTTTGGAATTTTGGGCAAATAAGGTTTTTAACCCTAAAACAGGTTTCTCCTTTGTAAATAAGTTTGAACCTTTTACAATTTTGGCACAAGACTTTGTAAAAAGCTTATCAAGGGTTGATTTTGCCATGTTTTGATTTTTCAAGGGCTGATCTTGGATTTTGATGATCTTCAAAGGTCTTCAATGCTTCTTAATCTTCATGAGGGACCATATTTGGCAATTTGAATTTGTTGAGGGACTATTCTTGCCATTTCTTCAAAGTTGAAGGACCTTTTTGTAATTTTGACAAACTTAAGGGACCAAACTTGTAATTATTAATATACAAGGGTTTTAAGTGTCATTTCTTCAAAGAATGAGGATCAATCTTGTTTATCTTCAAGTCTTCAAGGGTATTTGTTGAAAATTCCATGATTAGGGCCCGGTTCTTTGTACGGCTTCGTTTCTCGTGTTCGTTTTTCCTTGTATCTTGTGATCTTTTGTCTTTTTCACGATATCCATACCTAAAACACACAAGTAAACAAACACAAGCATATATATGGTATTTTATGACATTTTTATGCATTTAAAGCCCGAAAAGAACGATGAGATCATGTATAAATGCCATCTCATCAATCTTCCTAATCTTACTCCTACAAAGATGTCTATCGAGATGGCCGATCATTCTACAATTCCCGCATGTGGAACGGCCGAAGACGTTTTTGTGAAAGTGGGAAAGTTCTATTATCCAGTAGAATTTATCGTATCCAATATTCCCACGGATCCTCAAGTTCCTCTCATTTTAAATCGTTCATTTTTAGATACGTCGAAAGCGGTTATTGATGTGCATGCTAGGAAAATCACCTTACGCTTCAACGACGAGGAACTTATTATAAACACAACTCAAAACTCCAAACTTTCTCATGTATATTCTATCGCGACTATGAATCATGTTGATTTAATCGATGTCGTTTGCGAAGAATTTTCACAAGAAATTTTAGGTTTTACCGATGAAGAAAATAGTGGCAATCCCACTATGCTCTATCCTATTCTTGATAATTCGACACCATCTTTGACTCCATTTGAAGGAGGTGGTTTTACTTTGGAAGAGTTTGATGTACCTCAAACTTCTAACAAAGACCTCGACGACGATGAGGACTTTTCGATTATCAAGGATCTTCTAAACGACTTTCCATTTCCTGCGCCGGTGGAGGTTATGATTATTGAACCCAAATAAATCGAGGAACCACCAATCCTCGAGTTGAAAGATCTTCCTCTTCATCTCGAATACGTATTCTTGGAAGGAGACGATAAGTTGCCGGTTATTATTGCGAAAGATCTTTCGGATGATGAAAAACCGCACTTATCGATGTCTTGAAGGCTCACAAAGGGGAAATTGCGTGGAAATTATCCGACATTAAGGGTATCACAAAATTTTAATGGAGGAATACTACAAGCCCGCAATCCAATGTCAACGAAGGGTAAACCCCAAAATTCACGATGTCATCAAAAGTAAGTCCTTAAACTCCATGATGTGGGAATGATTTACCCTATTTCCAATAGCCCTTGGGTAAGTCCCATTCATTGTGTCCCTAAAAACGGAGGAATGACCGTTGTGCCAAAGATGACAACGTGTTAATTCCAACTCGTCTCGTAACCGGTTGGAGGGTGTGTATTGACTATCGTAAGTTAAATGACGCCACTCGTAAAGACCATTTTCCCTTGCCCTTCATGGATCAAATGTTAGAGCGTCTTGCGGGAAACGATTTCTATTTCTTTTTAGATGGTTTTCTGGTTACTTTCAAATCCCCATCGATCCTCATGATCAAGAAAAAACTACGTTTACGTGTCCATATGGAATGTTTGCCTATCGTAGAATGCCATTCGGACTTTGCAATGCACCGGGAACCTTTCAAAGGTGCATGATGACTATTTTTATGACATGATCGAGAAGACGATGGAAGTCTTCATGGATGACTTTTCCGTGTTTGGTAGTTCGTTCACTTCGTGTTTATCCAACCTTGAGAGAATGCTAAAACGTTGTGAGGAAACCAACCTTGTGCTCAATTGGGAAAAATGTCATTTTATGTGTAAAGAAGGAATCGTCTTAGGGCACAAGGTCTCAAAAGCCAGGATTGAGGTAGACAAAGCTAAGATAGACGTCATCGCCAAATTATCTCATCCCAAAACCGTTAAGGGAGTTAGGAGTTTCCTAGGCCACGCGGGCTTTTATCGTCGCTTCATCAAAGATTTTTCAAAGTTATCTCGACCCATTACACACCTCCTAGAAAAAGATGCTCCTTTCGTCTTTAACGAAGATTGTGTTCGAGCCTTTGAAATTCTTAAAAGGAAACTTACCGAAGCTCCCATTCTTGTTGCTCCAAATTGGAACCTCCCCTTTGAGCTCATGTGTGATGCTAGTGATTACGCTATTGGGGCCGTTTTAGGGCAACGTCATGATAAACATTTCTTGCCTATTCACTATGCTAGTAAGACGATGACCGAGGCTCAACTTTAATACACCACAATGGAAAAGGAATTTCTTGTCGTGGTGTATGCATTTGAGAAATTCCGACCATACCTCCTCTTGACCAAAAGCATAGTGTATACGGATCATTCGGCTATCAAGTACCTCTTATCTAAGCTTGATGCTAAGCCGAGATTTCTTCATTGGATTCTCCTCCTACAAAAATTTGATGTCACCATACTTGACAAAAAAGGAGTCGGGAATCTTTCGGCCGATCACCTCTCTCGTTTGGAAGATCCTCACCAAAGTGTGTACGAGAACAAGGAATTCACCGAAACATTTCCTCTCGATACACTTGGTGTAGTGAATTCCAAGGAAGATTCTTCTACCCCATGTTTTGCGGACATTTCAAATTACCATGCGGGCAGCTTCATCATTAAAGGTATGACGACACAACAAAAGCGAAAATTATTTTGTGACGTCAAGTTCTACTTTTGGGACGACCCTTATCTATTTCAGACTTGTGCGGATCATATTATTAAACGTTGTGTGTTTGGCACTGAAGCTACTAATATCCTTAGAGCTTGTCACGAGGGACCCACGGGTGGTCACCATGGTGCTAATCTCACGGCGAAGAAGGTTTTTGATGCCGGTTTCTTTTGGCCTACTTTTTACCGAGATGCGCACGCACTTGTCAATTCGTGTGACTCATGCCAAAGTCAAGGAAAGGCCTCACAAAACGATGAAATGCCACAAAATATCATCCAAGTGTGTGAGATCTTTGACGTGTGGGGCATTGATTTTATGGGGTCGTTCCCATTTTCTCGTGGTAATAAGTACATCCTTATCGTCGTTGACTACCTATCCAAGTGGGTGGAAGCTAAGGCTTTGCCCACGAACGATACTCGTATGGTAGTCAAGTTTTTGAAGCAATTATTCTCTCGGTTTAGAACCACTCGTGCTATCATAAACGATCGTGGAATCTATTTTTGTAACGACCAATTCGAAAAGGTTCTAAAGAAATATGGGGTTACACATTGGCTTTCTATGACTTATCACCCACAAACGAGTGGGCAAGTCGAGGTTTCAAACCGAGCTTTGAAGAGGATCTTGGAAAGATCGATAGGAGAAAATCGACAATCTTGGTCGGATAAGTTAGACTATGCTTTATGGGCCTTTCTGACCGCCTATAAGATGCCCATTGGGTGCACTCCTTATAAGCTCGTGTATAGGAAGAATTGTCACTTGCAAATTGAACTCGAACACAAAGCTTATTGGGTCCTAAAGCATCATAATGATGACATTGAGACCGCGAGAAAACACCAGAAAATGCAATTGAATGAATTAGATGAATTAAGAGACATTGCTTATGAAAATTCATTGATTTACAAAGAGAAAACTAAAAATTTTCATGATTCTAATATTAAAAACCGGGTTTTTAACGTTGGAGATCAAGTGTTGCTTTTTAACTCAAGATTGAAAATATTTTCCGGCAAGTTGAAATCCCGTTGGTCCGGACCGTTCACCATCACCAAAGTGTTTCCTTATGGGACCATCGAGCTAGCTCAAAATGATGGTCCTAAATTTAAGGTGAATGGTCATAGGTTTAAGCACAACTTTGGTGGGGAAGTCCCTTCTTTGGACGACCTTGACCAAGTCACCTTCCCCAATGATAATTAGTATTCAGAGGATCGAGTTGAGCTCATAACTCGGTAATAAAAAACGAGTGCCTCGTGGGGGAGTTCACATGCTTATCCATGTACATATTATCGCTTTCTAATGTAGCTAATGTGAGAGGATTTGTGCCCTTCCAACCTTGGTTCCGTGGTTGTTTGTGAATTATGGGTTTTAGATGATCATCTTCACGATTGGAGCCTCTCGTGTTCATTTTACATGAGCACTCGATCGTTTGCTTTGAAGAATTTCTCGATATCCAAATGATATATCCTTTGATGTTCTAACCTAGGTCTTTTAGCACACTTCATAAACAGCTATAGATTTAATGGTTTCACCCTTTCCATGGTATATTAGGCACTCGAATTTGTTTCTAGTATGGGGGTATCCTACCCTTAGACTCGAAACATTAAGGACAATGTTTAACTTTAGTATGGGGTGAATAGATACTTGCCTTGCTAAACCTTCACGCTTTCCAAAGTTTGTCTTTTTTTTGCAAAATAAGGCTAAAAATGGCTAAATTTTAAATTTTTTCTCATGTTTTCATAAGTGTTTAAGACACGAATGTAGATTTTCCAATGGCAAGAATAAGAGTAATTTTTGACTCGATCGTACGTGTTGAGCACTTAGCTTTGATTCCTTAACTTATATTAGGCTAAGCCTCTTAAATGAGGACGAGAAATGATAGAGTTAATTATAAGTTACTATGCTAAACGTAGAGTACTCGTATTCTTTCAAAAACTCATGTGTTCTAATTGTTTGCCTATTCTCCCTTCGCTTGTATATATATTTTGCTAATAAGTATTGACTTAGCGGTTTAGTCTTGATCGTTGGTTTCTAGTCTTTTCTAGTAGCTTCCATGTACTTAAATTGGGAAAACATTTAGGTATCGCCGGCGTCTCGGTTTTGAAGTATTGGCACCCCGAATAATAAAAAGCTTCACCTAATAATAATTTTAAGTTCTCACTCATCTAAATCAAGCAAAAATTTGAAGCTCACAAGACCGAAAAATCTATGCAAAATTGAAAGTGAAAGCCTTAAACTTTGAAGTTTTAAAGATCCAAAATTTTCTTTAGCGTGAGGATATACGTCTTTGGCCATAATAAACACCTCATGGCAAGGTTAAATAAAAGGCAAGGCGAGACCAAAGTCATAATAAAAGCTCCATGGTGGAGTTGAATAAAAGATGGAGGTAAACCTATGATAATAAGGCCCATCCGTTAGGGGGCGTATAAAAGTCTTGGTAATAAGTCTCATGTTCAAAATCGTTATAAAACCGTGTTTATCGATCCTTCTTGTTAACCTAATTTTTTGACATCGTTGTCTATTATGGGAAGTTATTAATTCGATGGTCTTGGTTACACCGTTATGACTCTATTTTTGGACCTTAATCTCTATCATCGCATAAGTAAAAAATGTATCATCATGATCATTCAAGATAAATATAAAATATAAGAGATACCACCTAGGATTAAGGGAGTCTAAGTACGTTATTAGGGAATATGAGTAGTGTTAGCATTACTAACTTATAATGACAATGATCTCGTTACACGCTTAGCATGGAATTTGGTGAAAATCGAGGACGACAAAATTATTTCTAACGAAGCATTCACGTGTTCTTGTTCTATGAACCTAAACGTCCCATTTTGAGATGAAAATCATACATTATGTCTAAAACGCAAGTAGTAGCAAGTAGTAGTAGTGTAGTAAGTTTAAGTTTCAATAAAAGTCTATAAAAATGAATTTTGGAGATGCTACGATACTTTATTCTAGCATTGCGTGAGGGCACGGTAATGGTCTAGTATGGGGGAGTGATGAGACTCCTTTTATACATAGTCTCATCGTCCAAAACGGGCTTAAAATGGTAAAAATATCATAAAAAGTGCCAAATATATGCTTGTGTTTGCTCAATGTGTATTTTAGGTACGGATATCGATAAAATGACAAAAAGATCACAAGAATCAATTAAAAAAGAACACTGGAAAAGAAGTCGCACAATGAACCGGACCCAAGTGTTGTTCCAAGAAAAGTCCTTGAAGAATTGAAGATGTACAAGAAGGGTCCTTCATTATTGAAGAAATGACACTTTATACCCTTATATATTCACAATTACAAGTTTGGTCTCTAAAGTTTGTCAAAGTTACAAAAAGGACCCTCAACTTTGAAGAATTGGCAAGAATGGTCCCTACAAATTGAAGACTTGTCACTTTTAGTCCTTCATAAAGTCAAGTATACAAGTGAAGACCTTAAAGTATGAAGACATGTCAAGAATATCCCTTCAAATATCATGGAATTAAAAATCAAGTCCTTTAAAATACCCTTGGAAAGTTTTTGTGGCCAAAATGCAAAAACTAAAACTTCATTAACAAAGGAATTGAGTTAGTGGGCTGTTAAAACTTCAAATGTAACAAAGAAGAGAAATGAGGGGCTAAAATGGCCGACATCCATACTTACCTTAACCAATAACCACCTGCCACCTCACCTCACTCACCCATTCAACCAATCAGCTATCACCCTCCCTCCACCTGACCATCCCACTAACTTATTTGTTTAATCAGTTTCTAAACTGATTAAACTAATCCTAAACTTGGCGCTAAACACCTAAACTTTTTCCTAAAAAGATCAAAACCATGTTCTTAACACCATGAACACGATTAGGAGTTTTATTAATCCGAAGAAATTAAACCCTAATCTTTTCCAGATTTATGATTAAGGGTTTACTTAACCAAACCCACCTCTCATATTTGGTCCCCCACTAGCCACATGGCCTCACCAACCTTCCCCTGCTACAACTTTTGGGAAGAGGACAATGATGCTAGTAAATCAACGTCCCACAACTTATGCTTCATTCCTACGCCCAAGATGAACAAAGGAGATCACTACACAACAAACCAAAGTCACATGTTTCACCTCCAAGACAAAATCAAACAAGGCATACTCGAATCTTCTCAAGGGCATTTCTGGAACTATATACATTAGGGTTTTAATTTTTCAAGCTTTGTAAACCCTTTATATAAAGGGTCTTAGGTTTTACATTTGTTCTTGTTCTTGTTTTTCTGGTTCAAAACCTTGTAAATCCCATTTTTCTATGAATGAAAAATTTGGTTAAGTATTGTTGAAGAAAACAAGTCCCACATTTACTTTACATGTTTGTTACTTAATGCTTCAAGTTTGTGTTGATTGAAAGTGGTTTTTGATTCGTCTAAAAAAGTTTCTTGTTTTAAGTTTCCGAAAAAGTTGGATTTTTGTCTTAAAAATTTGTTTGAGGTTCATTGGTTGAGAGAGTGTGTCTCATATTCATTGTTTATGCATAAATGTGACCATAACACCATGATTAAAACCATGGTGTAGTGGACGTTTATGTTTGGGCAAGGTCTTGTGAGGACTCACTAAAGTCACCAAGGGACTTGGTTCTAAACCACTATTTGTTCTTTGTTTTCAAGATTATACATGGGCTATATCCTAACCCTCACTCCCTGTTGTGCGCTTCTTGTGTTTCATTTGATCTTAGCAGCTCATTTGTCCAAGACATTAAGCCTTCTTTGGCCATACTCCTTAACTACAGTAGTTAAGGAGCATTATCTACTCACCCAAGACACCCCTAGCTTGACCTAGTTGTTGGTCAAGCTTAGGGGAGCTTAGCTGACCCTCACTAGGAAGAAAAGTGGGGGAGGTTCAAAGTTCAAACCTTTCTTATTTCAATTTTGTTGAAAAATGCCTGCTACTTGATCTTGCCATATGGTTTCATGATAAGTGTTCTTATGTTATTTTTGGTTCATTGATGTTATTATAAGTATGTTTAGATCTGATTTTTTTGTTTTGAAACATTGAATCTCAAAATCTTTGAAAAAATATGCTTGTCAGATTTTAAAAGGGTGTTTGGTATTGCATGATTTATAAAACTTTGGTGAAATTGAGTAAGTTTTTAAGAGTCTCTTGTGTTTGTTTCAACTGATATAGTGTTTTTAAGCTGAAATATGCATATCTTGTGAACTAAAACATTGAATCTGAATCTTTGCTAAAATCAAGGTTGTTTTTGTTGTTTATGATATGAAACTTGGTCACCATTTAGACATAATGCTAAACTAGGTTTGCATGCTCTTAGATTGGATTTTTGAATACTAGGTTGTTAGTTTTGAGGCTTCAAAATTCGCCTAAGTGTCAATTACATTAGAAAGGGTACATCAGTTTTAGTTCTTGCATATCTGAGCATTTGTTTATTAAACTGTATCTATTGGCTTTGTGGATTGTTGTTTATTTGCTAGATTGTGACTCCCTACAACTCACTGGTTGTAGGGGTGCCAATATTGTCCAAGAATACCCATTAAAACAAGCTCAAAACAGGATTTTCATTTCAAGCAATAGGAACTTCTTTCCCACTACTGCTTGCCACTA
Source organism: Glebionis coronaria (assembly GCA_025667525.1). Lineage (NCBI taxonomy): Eukaryota > Viridiplantae > Streptophyta > Magnoliopsida > Asterales > Asteraceae > Glebionis > Glebionis coronaria. The sequence goes on along the minus strand of JANFOE010000836.1, from coordinate 530,429 downwards.
ATAGTTATAATTTATGTTCAGCTTATTCATAAGCTAATCTAGCTTATTTCTTTGTGCAACAACTTTTGTTTGGTGATAGATCTTACTATTTCATCTTATAAGCTAGTTTTGTAGTTCACAGCTTTTGGTTTTAAGGTTTTACTAGAAAACAAAGTCTTTGTGTTAGCTTGGAATCACATGAACACGGGTTTATGATCCGGAGGTCGGGGAGGATAGAAGTGGTGTTTAGCCATTTTAGAGAGAGAAACAAGTAACTAGAAAAGTGTGTTTATTCTAGTGAGAGAAAGACAATACAAGAAATGAAAAGCCTCACCCCTCCATGGAAGTATGGAGGGGTTTATATAGCTCGGGACTTGGACTTTACATATGACAATATTAGTCCCTGTAAGTCCCAGCTATGAAACTAATGTAATTTCGTTAGTCACACACATTTTAAGGCTAACACTTTGTCTTTTTCATAAAGTGCTTATTCATCATTTCAGCTTATTGATTGTGCTTATTGAAAATATTTTTTATTATTTAGCTTAATTAAGTCATTTCAAACATTTTGCAACTTGAATCAGCCTAAAACTCAGAAACGACTATTTTGTCGTTTTCTAGTAGAGAGCTTTTGCTTATTTTAGGCTTATTTATTGAGCTTATTCAGAATTTATTTTTATAAACAGCTTTATAAGCACAAGAGAAGGATGTGTGTAAAATTTCAGCATATGGCATTAGCTTATGGCTTAATGGGCCAAAAAGCCGATTAAAAATAAGCTGAGTGCTTATTAAGCTGTGATAAGCTCACTTTCAGCTTTTGGGCCTTTAGAGTTTTTTGTTTAAAATCCAATTTTAAGCTAGACTGGAACTTTTGGGCTTATTTGGTTGACTTTTTGCTTATTGGGCCAAAAAGTCCATTTAACTTGGACTGTTTTTAGTTTTGGCCCATTTGGAGTTTAGGTCATTTCACTTTCATTCCTGGTTTTATTAAGTTAAAATAAACTAGTTTGCAAGTTTTTAGAATTTTTTATATATTTTGAATTTTTAATATTATTTTAATATTTATTTTTATTTTTTAATCATTTTCTATAGTTTTAATTGGTTTTGAATTTTGCAAGAATACTTCTTAGTTTAATTAAGTTATATTGGAGTTTTACAAATTGAAAAATCTTTATTTGGGCTTTTTATTAATTTAATTGATTTTAGGGCTTTAATTAGCATAAAAAAAATTAATTATCAATTAAATAAAAGGTTTGAAAAAGTTTGGATCATTTGTAAACTCTAATTGGATTTTTAGGAATTTATTGTGATTTTCTAGAAATTTTTAGAGTAATTTTTAAATTTTGTCACGTTTTTACGTTTTACCATTCGTCGTAGTTTAATTGTAATCGTAACCGTCATCATTTTTCTTTCCTCTTTTCTTTCTTAATATTAATCTCAAATACCATCAAGTTTAACACACACATTAAGCCTCCTCGAGAACGAACTCACAATTTGCTTTGGGTCATTAGTGCACGGTTTTCCTAAATTGTGTACTTAATACTTACTACATTTACGCCTTTTTCTAAAGGGTGTAATTTACTACATATCATTTTGAAATAAATAAATAAAAAGTCCCTTGATTCCCATTGTTGTAATTGTTAAAAGGTTTGAAAAAGTTTGGATCATTTGTAAACTCTAATTGGATTTTTAGGAATTTATTGTGATTTTCTAGGAATTTTTAGAGTAATTTTTAAATTTCGTCACGTTTTTACGTTTTACCATTCGTCGTAGTTTAATTGTAATCGTAACCGTCATCATTTTCCTTTCCTCTTTTCTTTCTTAATATTAATCTCAAATACCATCAAGTTTAACACACACATTAAGCCTCCTCGAGAACGAACTCACAATTTGCTTTGGGTCATTAGTGCACGATTTTCCTAAATTGTGTACTTAATACTTACTATATTTACGCCTTTTTCCTAAAGGGTGTAATTTACTACATATCAATCCGCACAAACACGAAAGAGATAAGAGTCGTCCCAAAAATAGAACTTGACGTCACGAAATAATTTTCGCTTTTGTTGTGTCGTCATACCCTTGATTATGAAGTTGCCCGCATGGTAATTTGCAATGTCAGCAAACCATGTAGTGTCGTCTTTAGAATTCACCACACCAAGAGTTTCGAGAGGAAATGTTTTGGTTATTTCCTTGTTCTCGAATATATCTTTGTGAGGATCTTCTAAACGAGAGAGATGATCGGTCGCTAGATTCTCGGCTCCTTTTTTTTGTCAAGTATCGTGACATCAAATTCTTGTAGGAGGAGAATCCAACGAAGCAATCTCGGCTTTGCATCAAGCTTAGAGAAGAGGTACTTGATAGCCGAATGATCCGTATACACTATGCTTTTTGTTAAGACGAGATAAGGTCGAAATTTCTCATAAGCATATACCATGGCAAGTAATTATTTTTCTGTTGTGGTATATTTCATTTGAGCCTCGGTCATCGTTTTACTAGCATAGTGAATAGGCAAGAAGTGTTTTCCATGACGTTGCCCCAAAACGGCCCCAATAGCGTAATCACTTGCATCACACATTAGTTTGAAGGGGAGGTTCCAATTTGGATCTACGAGAATAGGAGCTTCGGTAAGTTTCCTTTTTAGAGTTTCGAAAGCTTGAACACAATCTTCGTTAAAAATGAAAGGAGCATCTTTTTCAAGGAGATGTGTCATAGGTCGAGATATTTTCAAAAAAATCCTTGATGAAACGACGATAAAATCCCGCGGGGCCTAGGAAACTCCGAACTCCTTTGACGGTTTTGGGTTGAGGTAATTTAGCGATGACATTTATTTTGGCTTTGTCGACCTCAATCCCCGCTTTCGATATTTTATGTCCTACGACGATTCCTTGTTTGCACATAAAGTGACATTTTTCCCAATTAAGTACGAGATTGGTTTCTTCACAACATTTTAACATTTTTTCCCAGTTATTTAAACATTATGTGAACGAATCACTAAATACCAAAAAATCATCCATGAACACTTCCATCGACTTATCGATCATATCGTGAAAAATAGCCATCATACACCGTTGAAAAGTTCCTGGTGCATTATAAAGTCCGAAAGGCATTCTACGATAAGCAAACGTTCCATATGGATACGTACACGTAGTTTTCTCTTGATTACGAGGGTCGATTGGGATTTGAAAGTAACCGGAAAAAACCATCTAAAAAGCAATAGAAGTCATTTACCGCGAGTCGCTCCAACATTTGATCCATGAAGGGAAAGGGAAAGTGGTCTTTACGAGTGGCGTCATTTAACTTTCGGTAGTCAATACACACCCTCCAACCGGTCACAACATGAGTTGGAAGTAACTGGTTGTTTTCATTAGGTACAACGCCATTCCTCCCTTTTTAGGGACACAATGGACTGGGCTCACCCATGGTCTATCAAAGATAGGATAAATGATTCCTGTGTCGAGCAGTTTTAAAACCTCTTTTTTAATGACATCGTGAATTTTGGGGTTTACCCTTCTTTGACATTGGATTGCGGGTTTGTAGTCCTCCTCCATTAATATTTTGTGAGTACAAAATTTAGGATCGATTCCCTTAATGTCGGAAATTTTCCATGAAATTGCCCCTTTATGAGTTTTCAAGATTTTTATAAGTGCGGTTTTTTTGATATCGGAAATATCTTTCGCAATAATTACCGGCAACTTATCTTCACCTTATAAAAATATGTATTCTAGATGAGGTGGAAGGTCTTTCAGTTCAAGGATTGGTGGATCCTCAATTGATGGTTTCGGTTCAACACTCATAATTTCCATAGAAGGAAAATTAGGTGAAATTTTTTCGTTACTAAAAGTCACATTTTCTTCATTGTCGATAAAATCGCCTCCTTCGAATGGAGCGAGAGAATGTGAGTTTGTTGCAACAATAGGATCTTAAATAGTGGGATTGCCACTAATAGAACCTTCGGAAAATCCTAACACTTCTTGTGAAAATTCATCGACTACTACGTCAACTAAATCAACGTGATTTATAGTAACGATAGCGTAAACATGAGAAGGTGTCGAATTTTTGGTAGCGTTTATAACAAGTTCCTCCTCATTGAATCTTAAAGTAGTCTTTCTAGCGTGAACATCGATAATCGATTTCGAGGTATCTAAAAATGGACGGCCAAAAATTAGACGAACTTGAGGATCCGCGGGAATATCTACGACGATAAAATCGACCAAAAAGTAGAATTTCCCAACCTTAACAAAAACGCCTTCGGCCACTCAACATGAGAGAATCGTAGAATGATCGGCCATTTCAATGGACATTTTCGAAGGAGTAAGAGCCGGAAGTGATAACGATTTCCAGATGGAAAAACACATCAAATTAATGCTCGTGCAAAGATCGGCCAAGGCGAGGCATCCTTCTATTTCTTGAATATCACATAGAATGAGGAATTTGCCGGGATCACCAACTTTTTCCGGTATTTGGTTAAGATAAACCGAAGAACAATTAGATAGCTTTGAAAGATTTTCCTTATCGTTCATCATACTTTTAAAAGTGGAGGCAAAACGATGCATATATAACAACGTGTTGGCTAAACTCAAATTAAAGGGCACTTGTTGAAACATTTTAATAAAAAGCTCGATTTATTAATTATTACGTTCATGTAATTTTTCCTTGTTTCGTCTCGATGGGTAAGGTAAGGGTGGTGTGGGTTGGAACGTAGGAAACGGCCTTGGAATCTCGGGTTTCATAATTGGTATTGGTTTAACCGTAGGTGTGGTTTGAGCGGTACTTCGTGGGCTTGTAATATGCTCCTTTTCTACCATCACCTCGAGTTCTTTCTCGATTTCCTTCTCTGTAGAAGTACTTGGACGAGAGATTGGTTCATTGAAAGTTTTACCACTACGAGTAGTAATAACCTGTATTTCTCCCTTCAGGTTTGTAATGGTATTACTAGGAAGACCACCCGAGGAAGACAGTTTACACATTATGGGTTCAAACATGCTTGCCATTCTATCCTCAAATTTTGATTGCCTTTTATCTGCTTTTAATAACTCTTGCTTAATCTCATGTTGTCCTTGTTCCATCTTTTGTTGATTTTGTTGAAGACGTTGAACGTTTCCTTCCATTTTAATAGCATGAGTTTTCAATTCATTAGAAAGTTCGTTTCTAAGCTCATTTTTAACTCGGATCTTAAGCTAATCATTTCCCTTTGCATGTTATCAAACTTAGCATCATTTGCTTTAGAGTAATCCAAAAATTCACCTTGAAGATTTTTAGTGTGAGCATTTTGAAAACCTTGTGTAGTATTTCAAAAATCACGGTTTTGACTTTGATTTTGCAATTGCCCATTGTTCCCACTTTGGTAATTACCCTTGTTATAGTTACGTTGATTTCCTTGATAACCACCACTTTGATTGTTGTTTAGATAGTTATTAGCATTTTGATTTTGTGGAGCTTGATTTGGGCGGAAACCTTGATCGTTTTGGTTGTAAGTTCCCGTTGCTACATAAGCACTCGAAGTGTTACCACCGGTGGTAATGCACTCGGAAAAATCATGACTTCCACCACAAGATATACAACTCTTTTCAACCGCTTTAACCGATGCGAAACTCAAAACATCTTGTGCTTTCCAATAATTCATAAGTGTCTTTATCGAAAAATCGATTCTCCTCATTTGCTTCATCTTGAAAGGCATTCATGTTATGAGACGACGACGAACCCATAGTGGAAACACTCGGTGTGTTACGAGGGTTATAAACCTTAGATCTATTCTTGATAATCTTAAAAGCTTCATCGGTCGTTTTGCACAAAAAATTACCATCCGCGGCGGCATTCAAATAATCTCGTTCATGATCTTTAAGCCCATTATAAAATGTATCAATTTGATGCAATTCGGAAAAATCATGGTGTGGACATTCATGTAACATTTCCAAAAATCGTTCCCATGCCATAGAAAAACTTTCATTAGGTCTTTGCGTAAACCTTGAAATTTCATATTTCAAATGTGTCGTCTTAGATGGTGGGAAAAATTGGTTCACAAATTTAAACACGAGATCACCCCATGTCAAAATCGAATTTGGAGGTTCTTTCTCGAGCCAAATTTTGGTGGGTCCATCAAAAGTGTATGGAAAAAGCATCATCTTAATGGCGTCGTGTGGAACATCCTTAAACTTGCTTGTAGCGGTGAGACGATTGAAATACCGTATGTGATAATGTGGGTTGTCTTTTTCATGTCCGCGAAATTTGTTAGCTTGTAGCATCGACATTAAACCCATCTTAATCTCAAAATTCTCCGCAAGGATGGAGGGAATAACAATAGCTTTTCCAAAACCCTAGGTGGGTGCTTGAAGCAACTCCATCATAGTAAGATTAGCCACGGCGACTATTGGTTCTACAACGGGTTCGACAATTGGAGTTTCTTCTTCAATTGAAAGATCTTGATTTCCTTCCTTTTGACGACGTTTACGAGCACGTTTTGCTTTGGAGCGGGTTTTCATAAACGCAATGTAGAACGTGGAGGTGAGCAAAGAAGTTTCTTTTGGGGTTTTTGTGAATTTTCAATTTTTTGTGTTTTTGATTGTTTTCAATTTTCTTTGGATTTTTGTGTATTCCGTAGACTCGAATCTACCAATCTCTCCTCGAACCAATCTCTTGATTAAAGGAGCCTCAAAGAATGAAAACGATCACGTGGAGTGAACGCCTTCGATGACTTTAGAACGTTGGTGGAACACCAAAACGTTCAAGAGGGTTTAATCTTTGAAACCAAGAAAATATATATAGTACGTAGATAATACTTTGGGAGGCAAAACCCTCGATTAGCTTTTCAAGATCAAATACTCACAAGTGAACGGGGGGAATGAGGTGGCGCGAAGCACTTAAGTAGCTAGCTTCCCTTTAACGGCCTTTTATAGCACGTTGCCTATCTATTCATCGTATAGTTCGTATTTTTCAAAATCGAGCTAAAAGAAAGTATTTATCTATTTTTTCCTTTTCCTTTTTGGTTTGAGATTCGAATACAATAATTGAGTGATGAAATCCCAATTAAGGTTGTGTTTTCACACTTTTGGAGATATTGTGATTTTATTGTGATACGTATACAATATAGTAATAATATTCACAAAGAAACAGAAAACGATAATACGTGTTAATAGAGTTCTAATTAACACAAATAATATTTATGGTTATATATTAAAAACAAAATGTTCCAAATTAATCACAACATACCTCTCTGGCAGCGGCGCCAAAATGACTATGGTATAAATACGTCTTTTAGGAAAAAGAACGTATTAGCGGTAAGTATTAAGCGAATCGATTTAGGAAAACCAATTGCTAATGACCCTTTGTAAGTTCGTTTCCCAAGGAGGTTGGTTGCGTGTGAAAAACTTGTAATGTTTTGGATTAATATTGTGAAGAAAGAAAAAGGGAGAGAAGAAAATGAAGGATACATGAAATAAGCTAAGACGTAAAAAACATAAAATCGTAAAAATAGACAAAATAAAAATATGATACGTGAAAATTAAGATAAGACGTAAAAAACGTAAAATCGTAAAAATAGACAAAATAAAAATATGCTCTAAAAATTCCCAAAAAGTTACCAAAGTTTTCTAAAAATCTAATTAGGGTTTACAAAAGATCAAAACTTTATCAAACCTTTTATTTAATTAATATTTAATTTTTTTAATGCTAATTAAAGCCTCAAAAATCAAATAAATTAATAAAAAGCCCAAAAAAAGATTTTTCTACTTGTAAACCTCAAAAAATAACTAAATAAAACTAAAAAGTATTTTTCCAAAATTTTAAACCTATTAAATCTATTAAAAAAATTAAAAACTAAAATTAAATATTAAAACAATATTAAAAATCAAAAACTTATAAAAAAATTCTAAAAACTTACAAACTAGTTTATTTTAACCTAAATATTTAGAAAATGAAGTTGAAATTACCAAAATGCCCCTATTGGGCCCCCAAATGGGCTAAAAGTAAAAACAGTCCAAAACTATTGGGCTTTTCAGCCCAAAAACCAAAAGTGTCCAAAAAGCTCTAAAAAAGCCCTGTCCAACTCAAAATTTAATTTTAAACACAAAAGTCTAAAGGCACAAAATCTAAAAATGTTCTTATCACAGCTTAAAAGTCAATAAGCTTATCCTTATTGGGCCATTAAGCCCATTAAGTAATAAGCTGATGTCATAAGCTCTGCTTAAACACACAACCTTCTTATGAGTTTTTAAACCTTTTTGAAAAAAGAAATTCTGAAAAAGACCAAGTAATAAGCCAGAAACTTAAAAAGAACTTTTTCACTAAAAGACAAAATAGTCGGGTTTGAGTTCTAGAGGGTTTCAAAAGCTGATTCTTTTTGCAAAAGCTCAAAAATAGCTTAACTAAGAATAATCAACAAATAAAATCCCAAAAAGCCAAGTGAAATAAATTGTAGAAGCCAGTAAGCACACTGAAAACGCCAAATAAGTTTGTTTTCTAGCAAAACCTAAACCAAATAAGCTTAAACCTTCCAGACTTGATATTAAGCTAAGAAAAGTGACACCTATTACAAAATCTAAGTTGTTGCATGTACCAATAAGCTAGTTCAATTTCAATAAGCACTTTGGCCAAGTATGACCAAAAGTCAAACGCTGACAAGAACAATCCAAACGCTGACAAGTGAAATTTTAGGCACTGACATACTTGATGAATTATGTTTGCTTGTTTTAACACCTGATGGTCAAGGTTTGAGTTCAAACCTTGTGAATCAAAGCCTACCAATTGGTTAGACTTGATGTGATTTTTGCATAAATGAGCCAATAAGCCAGTTAGCTTATGAGCCTTAAAATAAGCAATCCAAATAGCAAGATACACTCACAAGCAGCAAAATAAGAGATGTTGATAAAAAATACCTCAGGCATACAAGGTTCATGCAATTGTTGGCCAAAATGCAAGTGTCACTTTGCTGATGCAGTTGACACTTGCAGGGACTTTTGATAAGCTATAAGTCCCTGAATAAGCTACCAAATCACACAACCAAATACTGCAGAGATGCACACCAACTAGGAATATTCCCAAACCAAATTTCAAACCCTGATTCCAACAAACAAATATTTTAACCCTTCTGATGTGTTTGACCAAAACCAAAACACTTATAACAGATTTTTCCAAAAACTTGAAAAAACTTTTCCACACCTTGTGGAACTTAACCAGTGACCAAAACAACTTTCAAATGACTAGTATGACTGATTACAACTCAAAAATCCAAAGGCCAAAGGCCCTAAGGCCTTGTGCACCCAAAATGCACTCTTATGCCCCCGTTTTGTACTTTTTTTCCAAATCCTTTTTCAATCTGTTGGAAATACGTTTTTTACGTATTTAGGAAGATTCGGTCACTCCGACAATATATTAAGTAGTAGCTCGTAGTCTAGATATCTTTATTAAACAAACAAAGTCAAGCCTAGCCTACAACATGTGTAGGTCGGCCCAACATTGTAAGCCCAAGCCCATCACAAGGCTTGGGTATATAAACCCTCTCCTTTGATGGAGAGGGTGTGTGTTCCTCATTTTTACACATAGTAGAAAAGTGTTTTTCTTTCACTTTCTCTCTCTAAGTGTGTGTGTTCTCACCATCTCTCTATCTCTTTCTCTCTCTAAAAACATAAGCAAGATTTACAATCCTACAAATGGTATCAAGAGCCATGGGATGATTGTATTGTTCATGTGTTTGTGTTCTTGATTATCTCGCCATTTTTGATCCATTTTCACACGTCCAAAAATATTTTTTTTGTTTTTGATGGTTTTTTCTTGATACAAATCTTCTACATAGTTGTGGTAGGGATTTGGTATAGTTACTTTGGCTAAAAACACAAAATTTTTGGGTGTTTTGATCATTTTTTGGCTTAAAATCACGAATTGGTTGAGTTTTGTCCGAGAAAAGTGGGCATTATTCCGATCTGGTCATCGGAAAAGGGTTTATAGTACATTCCGATCAGTGTAATCGGAATAGGGTTTAGGGATTCCGATTTTGGGAACATTCCGATTAGGTATTCCGATTGGTATTCAGATTTGGTATTCCGATCACGGCATTCCGATTGGTATTCAGATTAGGTACATTCCAATTAGGTACATTCAGATTTGTTATTCCGATTAGGTACATTCCGATTGGTATTCAGATTTGGTATTCCGATCAAGGTATTCCGATTTGGTTTATTCCTATTAGGTACTTTCCGATCAAGGTTATTCCGATTAGAGTTTATTCCGATCAAGGTTATTCCGATCACTAATCCGACTGATATTCCAATCACTATTCCGATCAACATTCTGATAACAAAAATTATTCCTTAACATTATTTCTCGACTTCAACTCACAACAACAAACACATTTACTTTCTTTCATTGATCGATCAACGTTTGTAAATCTTCACTTATTGAAATGGAGTACACATCTCTTACGGATAAGTCCATCCTCTCGGGTACGGATAATCGTCCACCAATGTTGGTGAAGACTATGTATAAGGAATGGGCTTCCCGAATGGAACTTTATATGTTGAACAAGGAGAATGGACATCTAATTTGGGCATCGGTGCTCAATGGACCATTAGATTATGGTACCGTGACGGAAGGTACGACTACTCGTCCTCGCACAACGGGTGAGTTGACTGGAGATATGAAGATTCAAGATAAATGTGATAAGTATGCAACAAACATCATTCTCCAAGCCCTTCCTCCAGATGTCTACAAACTCGTCAGCAAACATAAAGTTGCCAAAGAGTTATGGGATAGAATTCGTGTTCTAATGCAAGGCACCTCGTTAACCAAACAAGAACGAGAGTGTAAGCTTTATGATACTTTTGATAAGTTTGCCTATGTGCAAGGGGAGACTCTCAATGATTACTATCTGAGATTTACCCTATTGTTGAATGAGCTAAATATCTATGGCATGGCGATTCCTACCTTTCAATTGAACACCAAGTATTTGAACACTCTTCCTCCAGAATGGAAAAAATATGTGATGGATGTTAAATTGGCTAAGGACTTGCATAACACCAATGTGGATCAACATCAAGCTTTTCTTCAACAACACGAATGCCATGTGATCGAGGCTCGGTTGTCTACACCTCAAGTTCAGGATCCACTTGCAATGTATGCTTCTCAACAAAACATGGCTTATACTTATCAACAACCATCATACTTGCAGCAGCCACCACCACACATCTATCAGCAACCATCTTATCAACCACCAATGATGCCACAACAAGAATATCAACAAAGTGTTCATCAACAATCTTTTCCACAGCAACCACAATATCAGACATCACCATCACAAGCCAACACTTCTCCATTGGGCTATACTCCTCAGCAAGGATATTTTCCAATAGAAGCACAACCAGCACAAGCTTTCTACTCTAATGAACTTCCTCCAATCCAAGCACCAGTCTTTACTCCAAATGATACGCCAGCTGATGTACTAAACCATCTCACCGCCTACTTGTCAAAACTTGTTGCAACTAGAGGATTTCCACCAACAAACAATCAGCTCCGCACCTCTTCTAATCCTCGACAACAAGCTACTGTTCAAGATGGTCAAGTAACAGTGCAACCTATTCAGGGACGGCAAAATTCATATGGACCTCCTACAAGGACTGGGAACAATCAAGCTGTGAATTCTCAAGCTAGTGGAAATGGGAGTCCTATTGGTCTTAAGAAGGTTGTGACTTGCTACAATTGCCGAGGACAAGGTCATATGGCTAGGGAATGCACTCAGCCGAAAAGGAGGAGGGATGATGCATGGTTTCGTGAGAAGATGTATTTGGTTGATGCTCAGTCTAAGGGGAAGATTTAGGATACAGAGGAGTTAGCATTTCTTGCAGACCCTGGGGCAGCAGATACTGAAGGCATTGCAGTCGTTTCTACTTCTAATGCAACTTATCAAGCGGACGATCTTGATGCATACGATTCGGATTGTGATGACATTCACTCTGCCCAAGCTGCTCTCGTTGCTAATCTCTCTCACTACGGTTCTGATTTCATCAGTGAGGTACCAACCACATCTAATAATATTGATGATAACCAACATCAAGTTGGGCATGAAAATGACAAACTCGAACAGCATTCGGGAACTAGTAACTCAAATGATGTGGTACCCAATTCTACACATTTGAGTGAACCTCAACCAAATGCTACGACGGGTATGGAATCTTATGCTCAACATGATTTGGTAATGGTGCCTAAACATATTATTGATCAAATGCATATGGCCCTCAGACAATCCGTAGATACCAATTCCACCCTAACTGCTGAGCTTGCGTTGCATAAAGAAAAGGTCAAAGCTTTTGAAATGGTCCCTCAAGCAGAGAAAATAACATGTTCTGAATTTGACCAATTTCGTTTTGAAAAGATTGAACACTTGAAAGTAATAGAATCATTAAAAGCTAATCTTTCCAATGAATTAAAAGCAAAAGAGTCGGTTGTCAATGATTTTCAGAAACTTAAAATGGATTTCGAAACTCTCGAGTCTAAAAAGGTTGAATCAGAAATTAATGCTACCAAACTTCTTAAATTCAAGGAACAACAGCTTTTAAAACAATACGCTTCCACAGAAAAGGTTCATCTTTTAACTAAATCATTTCAGGAAATCGAACTTAAGCGTCATCAAGATTTACCACCTAATCCCGGTTATGCAAAACAAGCTCAGGAATATATTCCCGGTCTTTATGATATGACCATAATTGGCAAATCGAAAGAAGAACCTTTTGTTCGTAGTTCTGACACGACACAGTCACTTGCGGATGAAACTCATTCTAAAATGCATTCAAAATTCCATACAATTGATTATGATCAACATAACAAAGATCAATTTTCTAAAAAGACCCGCATTCGCTTACAAAAGGAATTAGCTGAATTGACAGTTCTTGTGCCCCAAAGTTTGTCAAATGAAAACCCTCCTAGTACGTCTCCTACACTTGTCAAAAAGGATTTAACGAAGTTAATTCCACCGGTAAGTAAGTCGTCCGTTAACTTAAATGCGGTACACCAACACTTAGCCGATTTTGACAAGGTCATTTTGGAACGTACGACGGCTTCGGCCATAACGGAAGGTGAATGGAACTTTGAGTACACTAGAGCTGCGTTCTGAGACGAAATTATTCCGTTTGTAAAGAATGTTAAAGCTTGTCTTAGCAATCTTGATCAAGATTTGTATTTGGAAATAGAAGAAGTTAAACGTGTTTTCAATGAAATGGATGATGTTTATGAAAACAGTTTACTTGAAATAGAACGAGTTTCACGCCAAAATGATCAGCTTCTGAAGCAAGTGATGTCTCATGATATTGTTTCCGTCTGTGTGAATAAATGTGTTGATAATGATTCTATTGTGCATATTGTTTAATCTGTGGATAATGTGGTAGATAGTACTTGTCACGAATCTGATGCTGAATTTATAAAGCTTCAAGATTCATATTCTTCGCTTTCAAAACGTTTTGATGAGATTCAAACACATTGTATTTCGCTTGAATGCAAGCAACAATTTATTCAAGAAATCTTTGAAACGTCATTCGAAGGTGTTAATATCGATGATGCAAACTTTGAAAAGAATTTTCGATTGAATTTACAATCAAAACAGCGTCAGCCAAGTGACAACGTTGCTAAGTCTTTGCCGATAGCCATAGAGAAATCTAAGGAGAATAACTGTGTGAACGTACTTGAGGCCGCTGAGAATCTTAAACTTGATCTAGATAATCGAGTTTCCAAGATTTTGTCCAAAGTTGATAACTTAAAACAGAAAAATACACGACTCTTCGATTCAGTAAAGCCCATATGTGCTAATACCACTGCACAGAATCAATCATTGATTGAACAATTGAATCGAAAGTCGGTGGAAATATCTGGTTTGAGGGAACAAATTTGTGATAAGAATCTGGTCTTGGCTGAGTTAAAGGAAACACTTCGTACTCTAAAAGGTAAGAATGTTGTGGATAACGCAGCCACTGTCTCAGTAGCATCCTCTAGTGTAATCAAAAGGAACCTAATAGCCGTCACACCACTTAACAAGGGCCCTAAGACTAAACCATCTCAAACTTTGGTCACTAAAGATAAGGCGGAATCAAAACCAGCTTCTAATATTCTCGTGTTGCCTTCTACAAGAGTAAGCACCACTACTAAGGCTCAATGATCTAAGCTTAAAAGAAACAAGAAGAATGATAGGATCTTGCCCCCATCTAGTAGTCAAGTGAAGAAGAAAGTAGAAGCCCATCCTAGGAATGTTATTTCTGTTTTGAATAAAAAGAATCATGTAGCTAAACCTAAAGGCTCTGCGGTTGTGCAGCGTTCTAAGCCTAGTGTGAATTCTAATTTGAAATGTTGGAATTGCAATGAATGTATGTTTTCTAGTCGTCATGATTCTTGCCTTATTGACCATGTGAATGAGATGTATGCCCGGAAACATGGATTAGAATGGAAACCCACTGGGAAAGTGTTAACCCAAGTTGGTTGGATGTGGCGCCCCACTGGTAGAACTTTCACTATAGTAGGAAATACGTGCCCTTTGACTAGGATCACTCCCACTAAAGCGAAGAAAGCGTGCCCTTTAACTAGGAGTACCAAGGCTACCAAAACACAAGCGTGTCCTTTAACTAGGAACACCAACACTACTGTAGGAACAAAGTGCCCTTTAAATAGGTCTACTCCCACTGTAGTGCCCGCTAATACTCCAAAACCTCAGAAAATTGGAACAGTAAAACCTGTAAATGCTAAAACTCACATTAGAAAATGCAGGAAATCTAAGAATAACAAAAATGTTAGAAATTCTGATAATAACATATCTGTATCTGCTAACACTCCGGAACCAATAGTTTCCAATGCATTGTCTACTATTGTTGTTGGAAACAGGTGGTCCAAATTGTTCTCTGGTATTTGGACTCTGGTTGCTCCAAGCATATGACCGGAGATCGCTCTCAGCTCAGAAATTTCGTCAGCAAGTTTCTTGGTACGGTTCGATTTGGAAATGATCATATTGCAAAGATAATGGGTTACGGTGAATATCATATTGGGAATGTTATAATTTCAAGAGTGTATTACGTGGAAGGTCTTGGTCACAACTTATTTTCTGTGGGACAATTTTGTGATGCAAACCTAGAAGTTGCTTTTCGAGAGCATACCTGCTTCATTCGTAATTTGGAAAGGGTTGATTTATTGAAAGGTACTCGAGGGAATAATTTGTATACTTTGTCTCTACAAGACATGATGGCCGCTTCTCCCGTATGTCTTCTCTCCAAAGCATCGAAGACTAAGTCATGGTTATGGCATCGACGGTTATCTCATCTTAACTTTGACGCTATTAATCACTTGGCGAAAAACGAACTTGTTCGTGGTCTTCCTAAACTATCATTTCACAAGGATCATTTGTGTTCCGCGTGTACAATGGGGAAAAGCACTAAGAAGTCTTACAAACCCAAGACTGAAAACACCAACCAAGAGAAACTTTATCTGTTGCATATGGATCTTTGTGGACCAATGCGTATTGAAAGTCTTAGTGGCAAAAAGTACATCCTCGTCATTGTCGATGATTACTCTCGGTTTACATGGGTTAAATTTCTTAAAGCAAAAAATGAGGCACCTAAATTCATCATCGGATTTCTCAAGATGATTCAAGTGCGTCTCAACACTACTGTCCGACGCATTCGTACAGATAATGGAACCGAATTTGTGAATCAAATTTTGCGTGATTATTATGAAGAAGTTGGCATATCTCATGAAACATCCGTTGCACGCACTCCACAACAAAACGGTGTCGTTGAAAGGCGAAATCGCACACTTATGGAAGCTGCTCGAACGATGTTAATTTACGCAAAGGCTCCATTGTTTTTATGGGCAGAAGCAGTATCTACAGCAGTGTACACCCAAAACCGGTCACTAATTCGTAAACGCCATGGTAAAACACCTTATGAGCTTCTCCATGGAAAAGTACCAGATTTATCATATCTTCATGTATTTGGTTCTCTTTGCTATCCAAATAATGATGGTGACAATTTGGGATAACTTCAACCTAAGGCTGATATTGGTATTTTCATTGGTTACGCACCCGCAAAGAAGGCATACCGAATCTACAACCGTAACTCTCGCAAGATCCTCGAAACTATGAATGTTGATTTTGATGAGCTGACAGCAATGGCTTCTGAGCAAAGCAGCTCTGAACCCGCACTTCATGAAATGGGACCCAGTAACATTAGTTTTGGTCTTGTCCCAAATAACCCTACTTCATCATCATTTACACCACCTACTAGGAATGAATGGGATACGTTGTTTCAACCGTTCTTTGATGAATTCTTTACTCCTCCAACCATTGTTGCTCTAGAACCTGAGGTAATAGCTCCGGTAACCGAAGTTGTCACTCCAACAACCGAAGCACAATCAGGCACATCTGAACCTACTATTGGTCAAGATATACCTTCAACAAGTAATTCTCAACCAACACATGTTTCAACTACCAATATCATGCCTATTGATGATGAAGAGGATGATGATGATCACGATTTGGAATTCGCTCAAATGCGTGAACTTCCATTCTTTGGTGTACCTATTCCCGACCCTAATCAAGCCGGGTCGTCCACCTCAGAGGAAGCTCCTTCTACAGTTTACTCCAATCCACGGATTCGTGAACATGACAGCAAGTGGACAAAGGATCATCCTATAGATTCTATTATTGGTGACCCTAATCGTCCGGTATCCACACGAAGTCAGTTACAAGAAAGTGCAATGTTTTGTCATTTTGATGCTTTTCTCACTAAAGTTGAACCTAAGACATGGCAACAAGCTTTTACTCAATCCTGTTGGATAGAAGCTATGCAAGAAGAACTTAATGAATTTATACGTCTTGAAGTATGGGAACTTGTCCCATGCCTGGATCAAGTGCAGTTACTCACTTTGAAATGGGTTTACAAGGTGAAACTCGATGAGTTAGGCAGAATATTGAAGAATAAAGCTCGACTTGTAGCTCGTGGATACAAGCATTTATTGGGCATCGACTTTATGGAATCCTTTGCACATGTTGCCCGTTTGGAAGCAATTCGCCTATTCCTCGCTTATGCAGCCCATATGAATATGTCGTCTATCAGATGGATGTGAAGACGGCATTTCTTAATGGTGAACTCAAGGAAGAGGTCTATGTTCAACAGCCGGATGGTTTTGTGAATCCTAATTATCCTAATCATGTGTATAAGCTTAAGAAGGCTCTCTATGGGTTGAAGCAAGCTCCACGCGCATGGTATGATCTATTATCACAATTTCTCATTACGCAAGGCTTCACTAAAGGCAAGGTGGATCCCACGCTGTTCATTCATAAACGAGGTAAAGATATCATTATGGTACAAATATATGTTGATGATATTATATTTGCAGCCTCGACTCAAACTTTATCCGACGAGTTTGCGACATTCATGTCTTCCAAGTTTAAGATGTCAATGATGGGCAAGGTATCATTCTTCTTAGGTCTTCAGATATCTCAGAGTCCCAGAGGCATCTTTATCAATCAATCCAAGTATGCCCTTGAATCGCTTAAGAAATACAAGATGGAATCTTGCGACCCCGTCGATACTCCAATGGTGGAACGAACTAAGCTTGATGCAGATCCTCATGGAGTTGTCGTTGATCCGACACTTTATCGTGGAATGATCGGTACTCTTCTGTATATCACAGCTAGTCGACCTGATCTTCAGTTTGCTATATGTATGTGTGCCAGGTATCAAACTAGGCCTACTGAGTTACACTTAGCTACTGTTAAAAGGATCTTTCGATATCTTAAAGGAACCATTAATCGGGGACTTTGGTATTCGAAGGACTCCTATATTGCACTAATGGCATATGCAGATGCGGATCACGCGGGTTGTCAAGATACAAGGCGTAGCACGAGTGGAAATTTGCAACTACTAGGAGATCGACTAATCAGTTGGGCATCGAAAAGGCAGAAAAGCGCTGCAATTTCAAGTACGGAAGCAGAATACATAGCTATGTCCGGTTGCTGTGCTCAAATTCTTTGGATGAGATCGCAATTAACCGACTATGGTCTAGGTTTCAACAAGATTCCGATGTACTGCGACAACAAAAGTGCAATTGCCTTATGCTGCAACAATGTTCAATTCTCCCGGTCGAAGCATATTGACATTCGCTACCACTTCATCAAGGAGCAAGTGGAAAATGGAGTAATCGAGCTTTACTTTGTCCGATCTGAGTATCAATTGGCGGATATTTTCATGAAGGCTTTAGATCGCGCTCGAATTGAATTTTTTGCCGACAAGCTTGGAATGAGAACCTTCTCGCCTGAGACTCTTAAGGAATTGGCAGATGAAGCGAAAGAATAGTGATGGTAAAACTATTCTCCGTATCCTTGGTGATCATTTGTATATATTGTTTATATTTTTATCCACAAAAGCAAAATACAAAAATATAAAACCATATAAAACCATAAAAATTGAAAAATCTAGAAAAATCCAAAAATATTTTTACTTTATTTTTTCTAAGGCATGTCTTTTGGTACGATAATATTTACGACCTTAGAAATGTTGATTAATATCGACACGGCGCCATAAATAGAGTTCGTACAAAAGTTGTAAATATTTCATAAAACATGCCTAAATGGCTTGTAGTTATTTCTGACTGCAACCCGGTTTTCACATTAAAGTCAGGTATTTCTTATGAAAGCTTTGGCTAACACGGGAATTAATTTTCTCAGGCAAGGTTTACTTTAAAACCTTGTAAGGGATCAAGTTTACTTTATAACTTGGTCTAACACAAATCTATGTACGCCTCAGTGCATTTATTTGTTAAAACAAGAGAAGTCTTGTTTTTGTGAAGCTATCATCTCTACAACCATAGCAATCTACAATTGGTATCTACATACTCGACGATGCGACTACTCAACCGACGACTACAGCTCTTTCGATAGAACACGGGTCAACAATTGAGGGGGAGCAACTGTTAAGCATTCAGAATCTTCGATGCCGAACGTGCCAAGTTCACAAGTTGGTGTCAAGACAACAATACCAATCGTACATGTGGTGTCAAGAGATGACTTCAGACGTGACGAGGCGACCAACATATGCTGCCAAGAACCATTTGATATTATCATATGATGTTCTCATCAATCAGGTCCAACCTTGTCAATTCTTTTTAATATGGTGAATATGTGATCTTGTTACAAATCGATATCATATCTCACACAGTTGGTATCATGAAGATAAAACGGACTCGCATTTTTCTTCCCAAAACCTTTGTTAAAACTACATTAAATCAATTGATATTAAAAACATCGAGTGGGTTAATATTTTTAATATGGGGGAGAAAATGTGATTTAATATGGGATATTATCACAAATGGTTTGACTTAATGTGCTGGTTCATCCCGACATGTGCGAAATGTTTTTGAATATCGTGGCATATGTTAAGGGGGAGCAAAACGGATTTGCATATCAAAATGGATTTTCATGGTGACATATACTTAGCCAAAACCCATTTATTTCATGACGATGAAGATTGTGGTGACATAAGGATGGTAGGATAGGTTAAGTCCAATGATTCTTCTAGAACCGGAGGAATCTTCCCAGGGACATTCCATAGCTAGAAATAGTAGTCCTTAGGAAAAATGGAGAAAGATTGTGAACGTAGCTGAATGCCGACCAAGTACTTAAGTTAGCACTGGAACAATCACAACAAGGTGCTAGTTATGACGTATTGGTAAGCATTGAAGGGGTTGAAGAATGAAAAAGAATTGTAAAGATAAAGGGTGTAAAGAAAGAAGCCCTCCTTACAACTTTAGGCAGAAACCGGGTCAATACATATGCTATTGAGATCATTTTTAATGATGCTTGATATTGAAGATAAGACATCATGGACCCAGTGATGCAATGCACAACCCATCCCAGCTAACTTAGATATCTCTTAAAAGATATTTGTATTAATCACACAGAGACAACACGTTATCTATTGATTTATTCACTCCGAATAAATTGGTATTGAAATGGTGGCACTCCTCTCCAGCCTCCGATCACTAAAAATCCAAAATGCACGATCGAGTCTAGAGCCATTTGAGATCATCAAATATCTCATTAGGACACACTTTCATAATTCCTTGCTTCTTCACACACTGTGAAAGGTAAGAAAGATCTTAAGAGTCCTACGCAAAATCTTCATGATCTTGCCTGAACATCCGAGTAATACGAAAGTATTTACAATGACGATGGAAATCCTTCTTGAGCGAATATCAAAAAGCTCATGGCAGGTGACTTGTGCGATTCTTTATGAATCAAACTTGTGATAACTGGAAAGCAACAGTGGTTTAATTCTTAAACGAATTTAAACACGTTCCAGGCCTCTACGCAATATCTTAGTGATCTTGCCAGAACACTCAGAGTGATACCTTAGTGTTCACAGTGATGAGTGGAAATCCTTTTAGTGTTAACCTCAAACAGCACTTGGTAGGTAACTTGCAAGATTCTATACGAATCAAGCTCGTGACAACTGGAAAGCAACGATGGTGCGGTTCTTAATTGAATTTCACTTGTTCCAGGAACATGAATTGACGGCTTCAAATCATGCGGATATTATTATCTAAATGATTCACTCTTTATGTTCGCAGTCATCTTTGGACGGTCGAATAAAGAGAACGGGTTTACCCGTGAAATCCTGTCAGGAAGTTACTTAATTGAAACTATCCGTCACGGGTACGATATCTAATATCGTCCAACGGTTTTCCCCAACCGGAGGTAAAATGCTACCGATTTAGAATGAAATGTTCAAAGCCATTTCGTTCGTTTCTACTTATGTTGCGGCATTTGAAGACGGTGGCGTTGCGGAATCCAAGAAGAAGTCGTCCCCGCATGCTTATACTTTATGCACTTAATATCTCATTTAATTCAAGAAAGCCTAAAAGTTAAGTCTTCCGTTGTATCGAACTCTGAAGCTTTCAAGAATTACGAAGGTATAAGTATGTGGGACATGGTGTCACGAAGAGGCGAAGATCACAAGTGATGGATGCACGAGATCAAGGCAAGAGATTAATGCTCAAGGTTGATATCAAAGATCACATCAGCATGTTCACCTGAAAAGAAAAAGAAAAGAAATAAGAAGACTATGAGCTCAAGACAAGCATAGTATGCTAGGTTTATTTTATTATTGTAACTCGGGTGACGCCCTTGTTTGGAGTGACCTCCCTTAGGGGGAGATTGTTGGAAATACGTTTTTTACGTATTTAGGAAGATTCGGTCACTCCGACAATATATTAAGTAGTAGCTCGTAGTCTATATATCTTTATTAAACAAACAAAGTCAAGCCTAGCCTACAACATGTGTAGGCCGGCC
Organism: Glebionis coronaria; assembly: GCA_025667525.1. Lineage (NCBI taxonomy): Eukaryota > Viridiplantae > Streptophyta > Magnoliopsida > Asterales > Asteraceae > Glebionis > Glebionis coronaria. Next base: position 509,143 of record JANFOE010000836.1, on the reverse strand, counting down.
CAACATTGTAAGCCCAAGCCCATCACAAGGCTTGGGTATATAAACCCTCTCCTTTGATGGAGAGGGTGTGTGTTCCTCATTTTTAGACATAGTAGAAAAGTGTTTTTCTTTCACTTTCTGTCTCTAAGTGTGTGTGTTCTCACCATCTCTCTATCTCTTTCTCTCTCTAAAAACATAAGCAAGATTTACAATCCTACACAATCAAACAACTTACTGATTTTATACTTCCTATAGGTCTACTAGGTGACACTAAGCAGAAGTAAACCAAAAATAAACAACCATAAACACTAACACTCAAAATCACATAGCATCCAAACTTAACAGATTTTCAGCAAAAATTTTATAAAGAGAAAAGTAAGAAGGAGTGAACCTCTTCCCCACAACTTCCTAGGGGAAGTCAACAAAGCTCCTTGGACCTTGTTCAACAACTAGAACAAGACCAAGGTACTTGAATAAGAGAGAAGGTCTGCTGATGGTTCAACAGCTGAACCAAGACCTTCTTGTGATTGGATCTTCAACGCAAGCAACAAACAATCCGACCAAAGGTTGATAAACCTTCACATCCTTGGTGTCAACAAGCTTGCAAGAGCTTATAGCTTTTGGAAGGGTTTAGAACAAGTAAATAAGCAAAACAGCAACCTAGATTTTGAAAACTTTTCAACCTTGAAAACCTTTTCAAATCTAAACGTAGCTAAACCAAACTACAAAAACATTTTCAAAACACTAAATGGAACTCAGAATTTACTTCTCCTTAACAACTTTAAACAACAAAAAGGAATTACACTTTCAAACTTAGAAAATACCAACTTTTATTACTTTGAAATAAAATTACAAGAGAGAAAGCAAAAACTGGAACAAGGGACTCTCACAAGTTGAGGTCTCCTTATATAGAGGTCTAAGGACTATTCTAGAAAGCTAAAAACTACAAACCCTAGTCTAGAAATCCTAGAATTGCCCTTGAGTCCTTTTGAGATGTTGAACTGTCCAAATTGATCCAAACTGTTCAAAATGTGCTTGAGGACCAAGTAGTAGCTGAGAGTGGTTGATTTGGCCACGTAGGATTACTTGGAGGCTAAGTCATGTGTTGATTGGTTGAAAGGGAATTGGGTGTGGGGTCCATAGTGATGGGATGTATGATGTTAAGTGTGGGATGTGTTCGTGTGAAGGGGAATCACACGTGAGTTAAGATAATTGAGTTTTACCCTTTGTTTTAAGTGAGGTAAATCTGGGTAGGATGAATGGTGAATAGTGAATAATTTGATGAAAAAGGTGGGTTGATATGTTTGGCGTGTATTTGTCATATTCAAACTTTCAGGATGGCAGTTTTGGTCCTTAGTCTTTGGGAAAACTTGTATAACATGTTTTAAACAGCCAAAAACCACTTTCCTTTGTTAATAAACTTTCCAACTTTATACTTTTTCCACAAAACTTTTAGTAACAAGGTGTAAGGGCTTGTTTTGCACTTTTCTTGATATTTGAAGGACCAATCTTGAAATTTCTTGAACTTTGAAGGTCTTCTTTGTATGTTTGACATTGAGGATGACCAATATTAACATATCCATATTTTTGAGGGAATAATTTTTCCAATTCTTCAAAGTTGAGGGACCTTTTTGTAATTTTGACAAACTTTAGGGACCAAACTTGTAATTATGAATATAAAAGGGTATAAAGTGTCATTTCTTCAACGATGAAGGACTTTTCTTGGACATCTTGGTCTAAGAACATATTAATGCTCCCTCTCAAATAAATGAGGTTTAGATTGTAGTGTTCGAGTATGGTTTTATGAAACATTTCGAACATCGTGAGAAATTCTTGAAAAAAATACATACTCTAGCATTACACCTTGTCATATAAGCCTAATATATACAAATATTCACATATTCACAAGAGTTTACAGAGTGTGCTTTTTGGGATCGAAAACACTTCACGTGGTTTGGGATAGTAGCCTATAGTCAGCTTCGTAAAGTCTACCTCCAATAAATCTTTCAAGGTTCCTCAACAACCCTCTTTTGTAAAACTTCTGATCAATCCTCTGCATCATGCATCTAGCTCTTTTATTTTCTAATGGTCTCCATTCAAGATTTGGTAGCCCTTGTACCCGGTTCCCGGTATTGAGGTGATGCAGCATCGTTCGCACGTGATTCAGAGTTCCGTCACTATATTTGTGAAGTTCATCGGATCTCATGAATCGCTTTGCACCGCTTTCATTTAGGTAGATAATGCCTTCATTTGGTTTACTAGCTCCAGTGTAGGCGTATCTTCTGTTGTACTCTGGTCGGACATTGTCTGGTCGAGTTAAGTTGAGCTTCCTTTGGTAGCTTTCGACTCCTAATTGAAGGTCTTCTACCCTTTCCCAAATGAATGTTCGTCTTGTATACATCTTGACTGTTCTCCATGGTTTATGTAAATGGTATGTGGAGATTTGTGACAAGCTGTTGAACTCTCCATTATATCCAAAATTAGTGAAGAATTGCAAGATCTCTTGTGTGTTGGGAGTTCAACAAAGGTTTTTCCTTCTTCCTTTGGACATATATCAAGTATCTCCTTGAATATTTCCATTTGAAGAGTGAACTTTTTTTCTTTTTGATAGTGAATGTAATTGATACAATGTAAAATATAGGGTAGTATAAAGACGATTACAATTTAGGAAAACTGTAAGTGCTTAAAACCACGAGTTCGTGTATGCGAGGAGAAATTAGGTGCCAAGATTATACTATTTGTGAGATTTATGATTTTTGGGAAAGGAATAATAAAACAAAAAAGACGAAGCTACACTAAGACGGCTAAAGACTAAACTGATTTACGTTTTTACACAAATCAAGATTAAAATAATAAAATATTCAAAAAATTTAAGCTTTTCAAAACTAATTAAGTTTAGCCTAAATAAAACAAAAATTAAATTAAATTAAACTGAAAAAGTCTTATTGGGCATGAAATGACACTAATCCAAAAACAGTGGACCGTAATGGGCTTATGGCTCATTAAGAAAAACTTTTGAAAAATGAAAAGGTAAAAGGCTATGTAAACTAAAAATACAATTTTAAACAAGATTTTCTAAAGGCCTAAAAGCCAGATCCTAACCAAGAAGCCAGAAATAAGCTATAAGCTAGCTTATTGAGCCTAATAAGCCCAATAAGCTCAAAACATAAGCTTATAAGCTGAAAATTGGCAGATATACCTCTTTTGGGATAAAACACTCTAAAAATAAATTTGGAATAAGCTCTTGACATAAGCTCAACCTAATTAAGTTTTGAATTGCACAAAACGACAAAATAGTCAGGTTTGTGCAATTCCTAACTTTAGAGGCTGAGACTTGTTGCAAAACCTTGGTAATGAAAAAATAAGGACATAAGAAGTTGAAAATTTTAAATTAGCTAAGTTAAAAAAAGTTGGAAAAAGTAAATAAGCACTTAAAAATAAGTGAAAAATTTAGTTTTCTAGTAAAACTCTAAAACCAAAAGCTGAAACTCTTGGGAGGGTTAAAATAAGCTAAATAAATAAGTTTTAAGAAAACAAGTTGTTGCAAGATTGGAATAAGCATAATTTTAAGATAATCTAAAATGTGGCTTTTTGGTCAATTTCGTACAAGATTTAATAAACATAAAACAAAGTACCCTTGGGACAGAAAAGTCCCAAGGGCAAGATGGTTATGTTGTGGTTTGTGAGTGAGAAGGATGTGGGTTCGAACCGCACAACTTCTTTTTGCTAGTTGTTTACTGATAGGTGTGTAAACACCCATCCTTTTTCCACTTATTTCTTGCTAAAACAAGACCAAAACACGTATTTAATATCATTTGTTTGGAATTATGCGTGGTTTTTGTGTTTAATGTGTTTTCAGAGCCGACCGGATGAATATTGAAGAAAACATGGGATTGCACGGGTTTTATCAAGGAAAAAGACTAAAGTCGAAGTCTATTGTCCAAGAGATGCAAAAGATTTGAATTCAATGGGCCTATTTGAAGATTTATCGAAGAAAAGGACCAAAGATGGAAGACTTACATATGTCGAAGAAACTCAAGTCTATTTAACGAAGAAATTAAAAGACAATTGAATTTAATCGTCGACAAATCCCGAATCAGAATCGAAAACGTCAACTTTTCTGAAAATACGAGAAGACAAGAAGAAAGGGAGAAAGCCCAATCACCAACCAACCACTCAGCCTATATAAAGGGATCACCCTCACAAAATTTGGCATCTAGTTTTTCTTTCAGTTACATTTTCCTAGTTCGTAGGAAACCATCTCCCTTAAGGAGTGGTTTTCATCTTCTTTAATTTCTTCTTTAATCTTGTAAGTTTGATCCTTTCCTTTTGTTTACTGAATCTTAATCATCAATATAAGTTTTCCTTTAATCTTTTCATTCATCTTGTTCTTCATCATCTTTTTATTCAAAGTTCTCAAGTGCTCATTTAGTTAAGTTTTGATCTTAAAAAGTTGTTGAATTTGTGTTTTTATGATTGGGATTTGATCCTTATGGTTAATAGATGATTATGGGTTAATTTGGTTAAAACGTTTTTGTTTATTTGGTTCGATTGGGTTTGAATTCGTTTTCCCCTGTTTTTAAGTTTCTATTACTGTTCTTCGTCCAGTTCATTCCGAATATTCACTTGGTTTTGTCCCTAACTCGGAATGTTTATTTATTCCGGATAGTCCATTTGTCTTGACCCTTATTCGGAATATTCATATATTCCGAATTGTTTTTTTTCCTTTTTTTCCTTATTCGGAATATTTCATATATTCCGGGTAGTCCCACTACATTTTCTTCCATTCAGAATATTTCAATTATTCCGCATAGTGCCTATATTCCTAATGGTTTCCATTATTCCGCATAGCCTTGATTTCTCCGCATAGACATCTTTATTCCGAATAGGACAATATTCTGAGTAGCCCTTTTTTATTCAGCATAGAGATTATTCGGAATAGAGCAAGTTTATTCCGCATGGTCCAATATTCCGAATAGCCTATATATTCCAAATACAGTGAATTGTTCCGCATGGCAAGTTTATTCCGGGTATCATAATATTCCGTATAGAGCAAGTTTTTCAGTAAGGTTCTTTTACAGTTTCACCATTTAATTTCTTAATTTTAATTCAAGTTTTATTTTTGATTAACTGTTACTGGCTTTAATCTTTATTTACTTCATTTATTTAGAATAGAAAACCAAAACCACTTTTTGTCACCAAGAACAAATCATTCCACTTAGAACTGTAATAAATTCGAGGAGATACCGAGAAACGAACTTTCAACTAGTAAAATTTCTTGTATCAAATGGCGCCGCTGCCGGCTCTTCTCGTTAAGATCAACAGTTTTTTTGTGAGAACTTGGATTTTGGGATCCGTTCACCGTGAACGTTACTTTTTCATAAATATTCTCAAAAACACAAAAAAATATAAAATTTTCAAAAATCCTAAAAATTAAAAAACATAAAAACCAAAAATATTTTGCTTTGTTTTTGCCTTGTTAGTTCTTTTGCAGGTGTATGCGCACTCGATCAACGTCTTATCAAGAGCCCGAGCCTCTCGAAGACTTAGACATGGCCGGTGTACAAAACAACAACAATAACCCACCTCAAAACAATAATAACAATAACAATCCACCGCTCAACAACATGAATAATAACAACAACAATGAGCCTCTATCGGATAATCGCCCGATGATTGAACTTCTGCAAGCACATGTAGATGGTAATAATGATCCAATTGTCATACCCGCGATTGCAGCCAACAATTTTGAGCTCAAATCCGGCTTTATCCAGATGCTCTCAACTCAACCATTCTTGGGGCGTACCATTGATGATCCACATGACCACATCAAGAGATTCTTGCAACTCACCAATACGGTCAAATTCAATGGTGTTCCACAAGAGGTAATCCGTTTACAACTTTTTCCCTTTTCGTTAGAGGGACAAGCCCGGCATTGGCTTGCTAAGGAACCGCCATAGAGTATTCTTTCGTGGACGGATTTGGAGACCAAGTTTATCAACTACTTTTTCCCACCCTCTCGTACTACCGCTTTGCGGAATGAAATTATCAATTTTGAACAAAAGTACGATGAGTCTTTTAGTGAATCTTGGGACCGTTTTAAGGACCTTTTGAGAAAATGCCCACAACATGGTTTTACTAAAGTGCACCAAATTAACACTTTTTATAATGGTTTAAGCATGAATGACCAAGATTCACTAAACAGTGCCTCGGGGGGTAATCTTTTGGCTAAGACTTCCAATGATGCTTGGGATATCATTGAGAATAAGTCTCGTGTGAAAACCAAGAGTGTTCGGACCAATGTCGCGAGTTCTAGTACTAGTGACAGCGACAAGCGACTTGACAAAATCACTGCGCTTCTTGAATCGCTTGCTACCCAAACCGCCAGCAACACCAACAGCATCAACGCTAGAAACGCTAAAGATGCTCAAGTCAATGCTGTTAGCCAACCATGCGAGATATGCGGGGGTCCTCACTCTTACACCACTTGTACCGCCACCCAATACTACCCTTCTGAGAATGTGAATGCAGCATATGGCACCTATCCTCAACCCGCTTATCAAGCTCGTCCTCAAGGTGATCGTAACTTGCTTAGCTACCGTTCGAACAACTACCTCTCACCACCCGGTTTTCCTCCAAACAACCCAAACCAACAACAAAACCTCAATCGCCCTCCTCAACAACAACAACAACCTCGCACACCATACATACCACCTCACAAACAGCAACAACCACCTCAACGAAACAACCAAGTTTACCAGCAACCTGCTTATCAACCACCCGCATATAATGCTCCTCCCAACCAACCCACCGCTTTACACCAAGAAGTGGAAACCTATATAAGGACTAACGATGTGATCGTGGGAAATCTTCAGCGCGAAGTGCTCAACTTGAAAGCAGACCTGGTGAAACAAGGGAACGATCTGAGAGCTGACATGAGAAACACCTTGGATAGTCAAACGAATGACTTAAAGAACATGATGGCTAGTTTCTTCCAAGGTAGTCAACCCTCTTCTTCAGGTATTCTTCCGAGTAACACCGTTGCGAATCCAAGAGGGGAGATGAAATCAATCACCACTCGCAGTGGCAAAGGTACCAAGGAACCCGAGCTTCCTATACCTCCACCGGTGGTTGTGACTAAGGAGAACGAGTCACCTGCTCCTATGCCTCATCCTTCTCCTTCCCCAATTTCTCCACCTCTTACTTCTACCCCTCCTCCACCCAAGGACGTGAGTGATCCTATTCTCCCAAAGCCTTCCTCTTCTTCCAATATACCTTATCCATCTAGGTTGAGGAAAGAGAAGCTCAAAAGCAAGGATGATATTTAGGTTTCGAACTTTCTCAAAATGTTTAAACAATTGAATTTCAACATCTCCTTCGCTGAGGCTCTCGCTCACATGCCTAAGTACGCAAAAATGTTTAAAGATCTTCTGAGTGACAAGGAAAAGCTTCTTGATATTGCCAACACCCAACTTAATTAGAATTGCTATGCAGTGCTCTTAAGGAAATTTCCAACCAAGCTTGGTGATCCGGGTCGTTTCTTAATCCCTTGCAACTTCCCGGGAGTAGAGAATTGCATGGCCCTAGCCGATCTAGGTGCCAGTATCAACTTAATGCCTTTAAGTGTGTGGAAGCAATTATCTCTCCCTGAGCTACTCCCCACCAAAATGACTTTGGAATTAGCTAATCGTACGGTTGCTTATCCAGTGGGGATAGCCGAAGACGTCTTTGTAGGAGTCGACAAATTCACTTTTCCTGCCGATTTCGTCGTCGTCGATTACGAGATGGACCCTCGTGTGCCACTGATTGTTGGTCGTCCATTCCTGAGGACCGGTCGCACTCTCATCGATGTTGAAGCCGGTGAGCTTATCATGAGAGTGGGTGACGATATAATCGTCTTCAACATGGGAAAGTTGTCTAAACAACCTAATTCATACGAGAGTGTTAATTGTATTGACGTTCTGGATGAGACTTGTGAAGAACACTTTATTGATGCTTGTAAATATATTCCTACCTCTCTTCCCAATGTTGAAACCGTTTCCTCTATTGATTCATCACTGTCTTTATTTGGAGAAAGTGATTTGTTTTGGAAAGATCTTGAAGCCACCATGGGAGATGTGAACTTAGCAAATGCCGATTCTCCCACCGATGGGGATGAAGACATGCATTTCTTTGAAAACCTTCTCAACGAAGACAATCTTTCTCCACCATCTCCCATGGTTATTGCTATCGATACTCCGACTTTGAATACGCCTCCCGTCGAAAATCCTCCGGATTTAGACCTTAAGGAGTTGCCGCCCCATCTCGAGTATGTGTTCCTTGAAGAAGAGAAGAAGTCGCCAGTTATCATTGCGAAGGACTTGAAAGATGAAGAGAAAACTCGCCTCATCGCCGTGCTTAAAGATCATAAGAAGGCAATTGCTTGGAAAATTTCTGATATTCGCGGAATTGATCCTCACTTCTGCACACACAAAATTCTCATGGAGGACGACTTTAAGCCCACAATTCAAAGCCAACGAAGGGTGAATCCAAAAATCCATGACGTCATCAAAATAGAGGTTATCAAACTTCTTGATGCGGGTATGATTTACCCTATTTCGGATTCACCATGGGTTAGTCCAGTCCATTGTGTGCCTAAGAAAGGCGGCATCACTGTTGTGCCCAATGCAAACCACGAGTTGATTCCTACCCGTCTCGTTACTGGGTGGAGAGTTTGTATAGACTACCGCAAACTCAATGATGCCACAAGAAAGGATCATTTCCCTCTACCTTTTATGGACCAAATGCTTGAACGTTTAGCGGGTAATGAATATTACTGCTTTCTTGATGGTTTCTCGGGTTATTTCCAAATACCCATCGATCCCCAAGATCAAGAGAAGACAACATTCACTTATCCCTATGGCACATTTGCTTACAAAAGAATGTCTTTTGGCTTATGCAATGCCCCCGGGACTTTCCAAAGGTGCATGTTAGCTATCTTCCATGACATGGTTGAACAAACCATGGAAGTCTTCATGGATGATTTCTCGGTCTTCGGGGATTCCTTCTCTTCTTGCCTTGCCAATTTGGAACGTATGCTTAAGCGGTGCGAAGACACTCGCCTTGTTCTAAATTGGGAAAAATGCCATTTTATGGTAAAAGAAGGCATCGTGCTAGGACACAAGATCTCCAAAGCCGGTCTTGAAGTAGACCGTGCTAAAGTCGATGTTATCGCTAAGTTGCCTCCACCTTCAACCGTGAAGGGTGTGAGAAGTTTTCTGGGTCATGCGGGCTTCTACCGTCGATTCATCAAAGATTTTTCTCAAATCGCTCGCCCGATGACCCACCTCTTGGAAAAAAGATACTCCTTTTATCTTTTCCAAAGAGTGTATTGACGCCTTCAACTTGCTTAAGGATAAGCTAACTCAGGCACCCGTCTTGGTTACCCCTAATTGGGAGCTTCCTTTTGAGTTGATGTGCGATGCTAGCGACTTTGCTATTGGAGCGGTTTTGGGCCAAAGAGTGAATAAACACTTCCAACCAATCCACTATGCTAGCAAGACAATGACGGGGGCTCAATTGCATTACACGACAACCGAAAAAGAGCTTTTAGCTGTTGTCTATGCTTTTGAAAAGTTCCGCCCCTATCTTGTCCTTTCCACCACAATCGTTTACACCGATCATTCCGCGTTGAAGTACTTGTTAACAAAGCAAGATTCCAAACCAAGACTTCTTCGCTGGGTTTTGCTACTCCAAGAATTTAAAATCGAAATTCGCGATAAAAAAGGAGCTGAAAACCTAGCCGCAGATCATCTCAGCAGACTTGAGGATCCTTACCAGGGGGATCATCCGAACAAAGAGATCAATAATTCTTTTCCTCTGGAGACCTTAATGTCTATCAACTCGACTTCTAATGAAACCCCGTGGTTTGCGGACATTGCAAACTACTTGGCGGGTGGAATTCTCGTTGACGGGTTAACATCCCAGAAAAAGAAGAATTTCTTTAACGACATTAAGACTTACTTTTGGGATGACCCGTATCTATTCAAACAATGTGCCGACTTGATTATTCGCCGATGTGTTGATGGACCGGCAGCTTTAGAAATTCTTGACGCTTGCCACAAAGGACCCACCGGTGGTCACTTTGGTCCCAACTACACCGCCAAAAAAGTGTTTGAATCGGGATTTTATTGGCCCACCATCTACCGTGATGCTCACGAGATGGTTAAACATTGTGATGCTTGCCAAAAACAAGGCAAGATCACACATAAAGACGAGATACCTCAGAATTTCATTCAAGAATGTGAAATCATTGATGTTTGGGGTATCGACTTTATGGGGCCATTCCCTTCCTCTAAAGGAAACAAATACATCCTTGTCGCCGTTGACTACGTTTCAAAGTGGGTTTAAGCCAAAGCTTTACCTACTAATGACGCAAGGGTGGTTTGTAACTTTTTGAAATCACTATTCGCTAGATTCGGTGTGCCTCGTGCCATTATTAGTGATCGCGGGACTCATTTTTGCAATGACCAATTTGCTAGAGTCATGGCTAAGTACGGTGTAAATCATCGTCTTTCCACCGCTTACCACCCACAAAATAATGGCCAGGCTGAAATATCCAACCGAGGATTAAAGCGAATTCTGGAAAGAACCGTGGGAGAGCATCGTGCCTTATGGGCTGATAAACTTGATGATGCTTTGTGGGCTTTCCGTACTGCTTACAAAACCCCGATCGGTTGTACGCCTTATCGTCTTGTGTACGGGAAAGCGTGCCACCTCCCCATTGAGTTGGAGCACAAGGCTTACTAGGCCTTGAAGTGGACTAATTTTGATATCAACAAAGCCGGTGATCTACGCAAGATCCAACTCAATGAGCTGAATGAACTCCGTAATGAGGCTTATGAAAATTCTTTGATCTATAAGGAAAAGACTAAGCTCATTCACGACTCTAAGATTAAGAACCGAGAGTTCCAAGTTGGAGACAAAGTTTTACTCTTTAACTCTCGGTTGAAAATCTTTTCGGGCAAGCTGAAATCTCGTTGGTCCGGCCCATTCACCATTGCCCAAATTTTTCCATATGGTACTCTCGAGCTCGCTCAACCTAATGGACCAAATTTTATGGTGAATGGCCAACGAGTGAAGTTGTACTTTGGTGAGGACATCTCTCAGGAGATGATTCCATCCCTCACCACGTTCCCCATGAACTAATTTTGGGTCGAGTCAGGCTCGTGACTCGGTTATCAAAAACAAGCGCTCCTCGGGAGGCAACCCGAGTATCTATCCTTTTCTGTTTTAACCTCCTAAGTGTAGGGGGACCTGTATAGGTTCTTGGTATTTGTGTGGTGATGTGATTACAGGGATAAGTGCACTCTTGGAACATTTAAAGAACCATGCTCCCGTGTTATCCGAAATCCGGTTCTATCTCTCAACTATCGTGCTTCAATTTTCTTCATACTCACATTTGAAATTGATCACGTTAGTCGTCTCTTCCTTAACTTGATTTAACCAACGTGCACAATGTCCTTAGTGTAGGGGAGACTTCTCCCACATGCTTAAACATTGAGGACAATGTTTATCTTAAGTGTAGGGGGACTTCTATCGAAGTTTTAAGTGGACTTTTCCATGAAAATGCCTTCATTTAACCGGAAAATCATATTTTTCAACATTTTTCAAAATTTTTATTAACTTTGGCCATTTAGTCGTAATTTTTAAATTTTTATCGTTGTTTTCATATGTATATATCCTGCAATAAAGTCAAAAATATTAATAAAGTGGTGTAGCTAGTTTAGAAATCTTTGACATATTAGGCCCGTTGCGATTATTTTGACTCAACCCGAATAGACTTATCCAAGTTTATTCTAGCTAGTATCCTTAACCATGTAGACCTTAATTGGTTTATTAGGCTAAGCATCCACGAGTCTCATTACTTGAGATTTTAAATTGTGGAGAACGAGAGATGATAGAGTCAATTATAAGTCGGTAATCTTGCACAAGCTCACTTGGTGTAATTATTTGCCTATTCTCCCATCACTTGCTAATACTTTATCTGCAATAAGTAAGGTCGTACGATTTGAAAGGTTACTTGGCTTCTAGCCCAAGATCGTTTAAAAGTTGCTCGGTAATGATAAGAGTTCATAGCCAAGGCATAACTTATGAAGCGGGGCGCGAAGATTGGCGAGTCCGAAAAGGCCCTAACAAGGCATGAGGATTCTATTTTATTGCTGAAGATCCAAAGTGATGTGAAAAGCATTATTCCCAAAATCAATATGAAGGATCAAGACTCACGACGAAAAGCAATCAACTCCCATAAAGATCATGGAGAAATCTATCCGAAAAGACCCTGACAAGGTATGAGGATAAATAGATCCAAGTCCGAAAAGGAGGCGGATCGTTGTATCTCAAAATCCCAATTAGAGATTGAAGAAATAATCATGAAGTCGTGGTCAACAAAGTTGGAGTACCCTTCAAAAGTCTTCAAGTGAAGAAACTCTATTAACGATGAGAAGACCATTATATCAAACACGTCTCTCAAGATATGAAGTATGAAGTACATGCCAAATATCGGCCCGAGAAAGGTCTCAAATCGTGAACCGAGTTATGCCAAGATATGAACTTTTTGATATCCCGAGAAGCAGTTTTAAGAGATTTTGTCCTTTAGCTAACTATTGATCAAATCGTCCTACTTTGCTTTCAGCCTAAATAAACTATCGAAATAAGTTCAAAAATGCATCTTCATGATCATTCTAAGAAAAAATAAAATATAAGAGATACACCTAGGAATAAGGGAGTTTAAGCATATAATTAAGCCATGTGTGTAAGTGTTTGATTTGCTAACTTATAATAACAATGATCTCGTTTTTAAGCTCAGTTTGGGAACGTGAAACTTGAGGGTGATAAATCTTCGCAGCACCAAAGCCCTAATGTAAGTCCTTGATCTCTTTGCAAGTTATTTCCATGTAGCTATTTTCAAGTGAAAATGGTTTTCTATCCTTTTGTTTACTTTAAAGTTTTAATTTCTCTTAGTACTTTAACTTCTTGTTTAGTAGTATGTTAATAAGGCCAAGGTTGATTGATCATGAAAAAAATGTAACTTTGCTTTATCACTAAGCATTGCATGAGGGCATGGCAATGGTTAAGTGTAGGGGATTTGATAGGTGTGTAAACACCCATCCTTTTTCCACTTATTTCTGGCTAAAACAAGACCAAAACACGTATTTAATATCATTTGTTTGGAATTATGCGTGGTTTTTGTGTTTAATGTGTTTTCAGAGCCGACCGGATGAATATTGAAGAAAACATGGGATTGCACGGGTTTTATCAAGGAAAAAGACTAAAGTCAAAGTCTATTGTCCAAGAGATGCAAAAGATTTGAAGTCAATGGGCCTATTTGAAGATTTATCGAAGAAAAGGACCAAAGATGGAAGATTTACATATGTCGAAGAAACTCAAGTCTATTTAACGAAGAAATTAAAAGACGACTTGAATTTAATCGTCGACAAATCCCAAATCAGAATCGAAAACGTCAACTTTTCTGAAAAGACGAGAAGACAAGAAGAAAGGGAGAAAGCCCACTCACCAACCAACCACTCAGCCTATATAAAGGGATCACCCTCACAAAATTTGGCATCTAGTTTTTCTTTCAGTTACATTTTCCTAGTTCGTAGGAAACCATCTCCCTCAAGGAGTGGTTTTCATCTTCTTTAATTTCTTCTTTAATCTTGTAAGTTTGATCCTTTCCTTTTGTTTACTGAATCTTAATCATCAATATAAGTTTTCCTTTAATATTTTCATTCATCTTGTTCTTCATCATCTTTTTATTCAAAGTTCTCAAGTGCTCATTTAGTTAAGTTTTGATCTTAAAAAGTTGTTGAATTTGTGTTTTTATGATTGGGATTTGATCCTTATGGTTAATAGATGATTATGGGTTAATTTGGTTAAAACGTTTTTGTTTATTTGGTTCGATTGGGTTTGAATTCGTTTTCCCCTGTTTTTAAGTTTCTATTACTGTTCTTCGTCGAGTTCATTCCGAATAGTCACTTGGTTTTGTCCCTTACTCGGAATGTTTATTTATTCCGGAGTCCATTTGTCTTGACCCTTATTCGGAATATTCATATATTCCGAATTGTTTTTTTTTCCTTTTTTTCCTTATTCGGAATATTTCATATATTCCGGATAGTCCCACTACATTTTCTTCCATTCGGAATATTTCAATTATTCCGCATAGTGCCTATTTTCCGAATGGTTTCCATTATTCCGCATAGCCTTGATTTCTCCGCATAGACATCTTTATTCCGAATAGGACAATATTCTGAGTAGCCCTTTTTTATTCAGCATAGAGATTATTTCGAATAGAGCAAGTTTATTCCGCATGGTCCAATATTCCGAATAGCCTATATATTCCGAATAGAGTGAATTGTTCCGCATGGCAAGTTTATTCCGGGTAGCATAATATTCCGTATAGAGCAAGCTTTTCAGTAAGGTTCTTTTACAGTTTCACCATTTAATTGCTTAATTTTAATTCAAGTTTTATTTTTGATTAACTGTTACTGGCTTTAATCTTTATTTACTTCATTTATTTAGAATAGAAAACCAAAACCACTTTTTGTCACCAAGAACAAATCATTCCACTTAGAACTGTAATCAATTCGAGGAGATACAGAGAAACGAACTTTCAACTAGTAAAATTTCTTGTATCATTTACTTTTTAGATAGAAAAAGCCAAAAATAAGCAGTTGGCTTATTTTTGTGTCAGATCAGTTTGAAAGTACAAAAAACATACAAACAATCACAAAGAACACAGATTAAAGCACAATAAATCAAATTGCACAAAAATTATCCTGATGCAACAATACTGGATATCTAGGTGCCTAAAGTTGAACTTTAAAATGAAAATTAAGCAATCTAAAAGCTGAAAACCCTAAATTTAACTTAAGGCAGACTTACACATATCATAACTCTACTTGAATCCAAACTTACAGCTATCAAATCCTAAAGTCTAATCATCAAATGTTGCTGATGTGTTTTGCACTCCCACAGGCCAATTTTGTACAAGTTTGCTACTCAAAATAAGCACACAATATTCACATAGCCTTAGACCTATCAAATTTCTTTTACATATCAGATAACACACAAATAACAATATTAGATAACAATCAAGCAATTTTTAACAAAATTCTACCATAACTGATTTTTATTAACAGAAATAAACAAGTAATGAAAATTTTGGTTATTTAATCTAAAACTCTTAAACAAACAACTGGTTGTGGTCTATTCTAACTTAGTACAAATGATAGCAATGAACCATACCTCAAAGAAATGCAAGAACCAAGGTGTAGACCTTGACCCAAACACCACCTTTGGTGTAGGGGAGAAAAAAATAACAAAGGAATTCGATTTTTAAAACAAGAACAGACAAAATAAATTGCAAGAAAAGTTAATAAACAACAAAGAAAGGAATTTAAGCAACAAAAATGGGAAATAAGGAAGAAAATAAGCACATCACATTAAACTCAAATAAAGATAGAATAACTTAAGGGGAGTTCAAAGTTTACCTTATCTTGACCTACATCCAGACCAAGATTAAACTGATGCAACCAGTCTAAAAGCTTATGTTGAGCTATATGAGCTTATGAAAATGGCTTATGGATTACTTATGGACTAAAACAGTCCATAAGATGAAATGAAGTGAATGACCATATCTTCAAGTCTTCAAACCTGAAAATGAAATAAACAAACAAGAAAGGGTGAACTGATAAAAGGCTTATAAGTGTATAAGTTGGCTTATTGATAAGCAGCTTATGGATTATAGCTTATAAGAATAGAAATGTAACACCCCATTTTGGAAATGGAAATATCACAGCAATTATGGCGTGTCATCAAAGCATACAAGGTAAAATGTCTAAACATTACTTGACCATATAAAGGAAAATACCAGAATCAAACATCGGTAGTCCAAAAGTAAAGCTCATGACACACAAACATAGTATAGTAAGGAATAAGGACGAAACAATGTCCAAAGCATAAGTATCATAAAGAAAAGAAATGCATAATGTAAAGAAGGCTAGACAGCTTCCTGTCCATATGCACGTACTCTTAATGTCTACGAGCGTCCCTGAGTACCTGCCGTTTTGGGAACATAGAAAAGGAAAACGACTGAGCAATACGCTCAGTGCACGGATGTACAATAAAGCATGAATAGTATAAGCATATAACATAATAACAGCGGAAGAAACTAAGTCCCGAGTAACCTGGTTAAGTCTTAATAAAACTGGTTTTATAGTTTGAAAGTCTTATGTTTATCTTATAAAAACTGTTTGTCATATTTTACCATTAGCCAATATAGGTCATGAATATCCACCGTGCATGAATAATTGGAGGGGTGACCTCATCATGCAAATTAGAGGGGCTGCCTCTAATTTAATATACTGGTTTTATGGGTATGAGGGATCAGCTCCTTGTGAAGGATGCAAGGCACACACCACATTCACCATGTAATCCTGAATAAAAACGTGTAACTAGGATGCACCCATACGCCCCACATGATAAATATAATAAATGGCCAAAAGCTGAAGGGACGCCACGAGCAATCACTCCGTCGTGGTGAAGTCATAACATCAGTGCCTCTAATGTTATGGTTATTGTACCTCCATAACTAGGTGAAACTGGTCATGCATGTATATGGCTATAGGTAATCATATTTAAAACATAAGCAATCAAACTCATACTTATACTACGGGAAAACAGTTGGCTGCATATGGGGAAATCCTAATAAGGAAAGAATGTCCATATTGAAAGGACGGGAATCCGTACCTTATGTCCAGTGAACGAGAACGATGAACTGTGAGAATCCTACTTCCGAAACACTAGTGCTACATAAATACGTACATGAAATAAGTATCTGTTTACTACATACATAGCTGGTTTTATATCATGTCTTAGCTTATTTTATGTGTTCTTACTATTTACACTGTTTAAAGCCTTAAACTGTGTTAAATCTTATATTCTGTTTAATCTGATTAAGTATTTCTGGTATTTCATGTGTTATTATACTTACTGTGTAATAATAAGTAACTTTCCAAAAATAGCAGGTTTCCTAAAATAGAAAGTTTCCAAAAATAGAAAGTTACCAAAAATAGAAAGTTTCCAAAAATAGAAAGTTTCCAAAAAAAGAAAGTTTCCAAAAATAGAAAGTTTCCAAAAATAGAAAGTTTCCAAAAATAGAAAGTTTCCAAAAATAGAAAGTTTCCAAAAATAGAAAGTTTCCAAAAATAGAAAGTTTTCAAAAATAGATTTTCTGCTTAAAATAGATAAGTTTCTAAAAATAGAAAGTTTCCATAAATAGATTAGCTGCCTTAAATAAATAAGTTTCCATAAATAGATTAGCGGCCTTAATTAAATAAGTTTCTAAAAATAGCTGGTTTCCATAAATAAAATAGCTGCCTTATTTAATTAAGTTTCTAAAAATAGAAAGTTTCCATAATTAGAAATAAGCTGGTTAAATAAGCTAAGTAAATAATCCTAAGTGTTTTCATGATTATATTCTAAGTCATATGATATATTATATAGTTTAATAATTATTTCATGTAATTTAATTAAACTATAGGTTATAATATTTAGTTAAAGTATGACATGTTTATAATTAAATATAACAAATACTTAGGTTAAAATATGTATTATTAAATACTAATAATATAACCTAAGTCATGTTTAATTAATTAATTATATCCATGGTTTTTATAATAATTAATTAATTATAAGTCTTAATAATATAAATACTTAGGTTAAAAATAATTCATGTTTATTAATAATTAGTTAACCTAAGACATGTTATTAAATTAATTACATCTTATTAATTTAATTCTTAACATAAGTTTATAACATAAACACTAACATAATCATGATCCGGATCTAAGCCTAAAAACATGCACCGGATATGAAACAACACCGTACCCCGAACCAAATCGGGGTACCCCCTTGCTGTCGTGGGACCCACACGCACCAACCAAGACCAAAAAGGTCTTGGTGGTGGTCGGCTAAGAACAAACTGAACCCCCTTGGGGTCGGTTATACCTTGCGGCCCAAAACAAACACCCCTTAGATCGACCCTTTTGATTAATTAATGACCAAAACATGTTAGATCTAGGTTTAATTAATGTGTTTTTATAAAAACATCACGTGTTCTTAATTAATAAAAGATTAATTAAAAAGAAAAACAAGTTAAAAAGGTTTTACCGTATTCGTGGATCAAGAGGGTGAAGAACAAACACAAACAACCAATAAATCCACAAGATCCAAGATCAAAATCACCTCCTATGGTGGTTTGTAGGTGGCGGCACAAAGAAAGAGACAAGGGAGGGTTTTAGGTTTTTCTTAAAATCTTCTGTAACTTTGATTTTAGTAGTAAAAACTCTTTTTATCCCCCTCTTAGTAAAATTGGTAATGGGCTTGGCCCATTACCTTCTTTTGGCCGCGGGTAGGGACTCCCTCGGGGGGTTCCCGTACCTCGTTTCGTGTCTTGTAATTTCGTACACATTTATGTTTAAATATGTTCGTGTTTTAAATGTTCTCGCTACGTAAATACCATAAACTTATATATTTAATTACGCTCGTATTAAATATATATACGTAATTAATAATAACTCGTGTTTTAATTACGCTCGTGATTCCGTGATCGAATGTTCGTGATTAATTATTGCTAAATAATTATTTCGTGATCGTTCATATACAATACTTATCGTGTTCTAACACGTACGTAATACATAAACTCCTAATACGTAATCGTAATCATGCTATATTAGGAAAGTTTTTAACTAGTACGTACGAACTTAAGGTACTATGCATGGTAAAAGCATGCGGGTTTTACAAGAAAACACATAAAAACTTTTGGAAAAGGAAGTTTTGCAAGAAAATTAACAAGACAAGTAAATAACAAGAAGCTATAACCTTTGCTTATACTTGAGTGTCAATTCAAGTATACACAATCAGCTTATAGATACTTGGATCTAAAAATTACTTAAAAAAATCTTTGCAAAAGTATTTTGATATACTAAAAATTAAAAGGTGCATAAAGTAAATTATAGAAATTTAAAAGAGAAAATTTAAGTTAAAAATGGAACACAAATTTTATATAACTCAAAGTTTCACTAAGTTACAAAGAAATATGAAATTACATAAAATTTGGAAAAAAGGAATGAAACTGTTAAGCTAGGTATATATACAACAGGAGAGACGATTCTAGAAACCCTAACCATATTTGTAATCTTCCTAAAACACCCTTAGTTGAATCCGGAATATGCTTGGATGATTCCTTTTTTGAAGTTAGTCCTTGTGGTATCATGTGATGATTTTGATGTCCCATGTGTAATAGAAGGAGTAAAAATGATCATAGTCCTTCATTTTAGCGTAGAGAACACAATGAATCATCTAAGCCATTGGTTTGCTTCACTATTTTGTCTTCTTCTTTATATTGGGTCAAAAATGAGCTGGGAGTGAGGTATTGGGTGATGTGAGAAAGAATCTGGGCATGTGACGACGTTTCTAGTTAGGTGGTGATTAAATCCTCATGTCCTATTTGGAAAAGCCCTTTGAGATAAGCTTAATTGTTTTTGGGAATTGGTTTAGGGTTTTTGGATGAATAGTGGCAATTTCAATCCATTTTGGGTATAAGCTGGTGTTAACCACCAAATAAATGATAGTTAATCATTTAAACTTATGAATTTGGCAGTTCTGGTCCCCGTGGTTTATAAAAAGAATTGAGCCCTTATTCCTTTGTTATTGCACTTTTAAAAATGACCTATCAGTCCCTCAAACTTTTGTGTGTTGGAATATTGAAACTTTGTTGCTTTTGGCATATATGGTCCCTCTGGCCATGATAGGTGTGAAAACACCCATCTTTTCTACCACTTAATTACATTAAAACGGGACCTAAACGTATATTTTATGTCGTAAATGGCGGAATTATGCGTGGTTTGTGTTTTTATTGTGTTTCAGGGTCGAGAAGGTGAAAAGTAGAGAAAACACGGCTTTCACGGGCTTTTATTGAAGTAAAAGACAAAAGACGAAGTCGAAAGATCAAGAGTGGAAAAAGAACGGAAGTCCAAGACCAATTCTGAAGATTTATCGAAGAAAAAGTCAAAAGACGGAAGTTTACCAAAAGCCAAAGAACTCAAGTCTAATTTATTGAAGAATACAAGACGAGTTCAAAGAAATCCCGAGAAGAAGTCTTAGAAGTCGAAGAATTTGAGAAGACTGAAAGACTGAAAGACTGAGGACCAAGATAGAAAGTAAGAGGAAGCCACCAACCACTCCCCTCTCCTATAAATACCACCCTCACAACATGTGAGAGGGTTGGTTAGTTTTTAGGATTAGATTAGGAGTAGGTAGTTTCTCTCTCTAGATCTATACTTTCTCTCTCTAGATTAATTTGTGTTTAAGTTTTTGTTATTGGATCTTTACTTTTTAATCAAACTTTTAATTCATCATCTTCTTCCTTTCTTGTTTGATTTGTTCTTTATCTTGATTGTTCATGTTCTTGAGTTTCTATGATTTTGATCAAGTGGGTTTTAATTAATTTGGTTATGTTTGTTAGTTTAGTTGATTTGTTTTGATTTATTATTGTTAGTTGATGTTTATTGGTCGTTTTGGTTTAATCGTTCATTTGATTTTGATTAATTTAAGGATAAATTGTTGTTACTGTATATCCCATGTTCTTCGGGTTCGTTGCATCTGTTTCTGTTTTTCCCAGATCCAAAGAGAAGAAACTTGTTCATTCGGAACTTTAAGAGTTCCGGATCAAACCTTCATTCGGAAGTCTGAAGTTCCGAGTCAAGGAACCTTCATTCGGAAGTTTGGAAGTTCCGAGTCAAGGAACCTTCATTCGGAAGTTTTGAAGGTCACTCATTCAGAACTTTTGATGTTCCGAACCAAGGTCTTTCATTCGGAACTTTTGATGTTCCGAACCAAGGTCTTTCATTCGGAACTTTTGATGTTCCGACCCAATTGCATTCATTCGGAAGTTTTAAACTTCCGAATCAAGGTTCTTTCTGTTTTTTATTTTTAAATTTTCTTCTTTTAATTTCAAGTTTTATTTTTCCCGCCTTTTTATTTATTTGAAATTTTAATTGCTTTACTTTTAGTTTTAAGTTTTTATTTGCATCATTTATTTTATGTTAAGTTTAAATTTTACGTTCTTTCATTTTTCGTCATTTACTTTTTAAGTTTTAAATATCGCACTGTTTACATTTTAACTTGTTTTAATTTCTCGTCATTTATTATTAAGTCTTGCTCATTTATTTTCCAAAACCAAAAATATTTGTTTCACCAAGAACAACTAATCTCACACAATTAACTGGAAATCAATTCGATTAGACACCGAGAATTAATAAGAACCTAGCAAAATCAATGTATCAAATGGCGCCGCTGCCGGCTCTTTTCGTGAAGATCGAAGGTTTTTTGTGAGTGACGCGTTGGCTTTTGGGATCCGTTCACTTGTGAACGTTATTTTTCTTGTCAAAAATTTTCAAAAATCCAAAAACATTTGAAAAATCATAAAAAGCATTTCTTTTTCAAAGTTTTGCACCAAAAATATTCTTCTGGCTTATCTATCTTTCTTCATGGATTTTTATGTCCATTGCGTCCGGTGTGGGAAACAATTATCTGGGAACAACTCTTGTCAATGGTGTACATGTGAGCGGTGCGGAAACGATATCGACTACACACAATCCGGATTTTGTCCTTTGTGCAACTCGACTAATTCGTACTTTTTGAACCTACCTCCTGTTCCCCCGTGCATCTATTGTGGAAGCGATTCTCATTGGCATGTTTCGTGCCCGGTTCAATACCCGTATGGTCACGGGCAAGAACCGGGGTACAATTATGACAATGACAATAGCTATCCACAAGACGCACCTGATTTTTCTCCACACCCGGTTTGCAACAACTGTGGGGGTCCTCACGATACCTATTATTGTCAACCAATGAATTATTATGAGCAAAATCCGGATCCTCAGTTTTCTTCACCTATGGATTATTATGAACCAAACCCGGTTTCTAATTATTCCCAACCGATGAACAACTATGAGCCACAACCTTGCTATTATTCAGGTTTTCAACACTATGAGCCCCCACCGCACTCACTCGATCATCAGCCTCGTCACGGGATGAGTTACCAAGAACCAATTGTCGATCTTCCTACAGCTTTTCAAGCGCAATCAAAAGAGCTTTTACACACGTTGCGAACTTGTATGGAGTCATTTTTACAGCAGCAAGATCAGACGAGTACCCATATCCCTGAGCATATTATTGACCCTATAAATAATGAGGAGAGTGATGATGATATTGAGGTTATTTTCGACGAGGAGGAATTTCTAAAGCAACATACTTCACTCCTTAGTGATGATAGCTTTCACATTCCTGAGATCGATGAGTTTCTTGCTATTGATACACCCGTGGAATACACATCCGGGTATGCTGATGTGGAAGGAGATATACTTTTTCTAGAAGATTTATTACACGATGACACTACACCTTCTATCCCAGAGGTGGAAAGATGTGAATCTACTGAAAAAGGGACGCAGGTGGAAGGTAATTGTTCTCATACTTCTCATATTATATTGCCACCTCATCCTCCCACGTGCACACCCAAGCGGGTGATGTATCACTTTTAC
The DNA here is from genome assembly GCA_025667525.1 of Glebionis coronaria. NCBI lineage: Eukaryota > Viridiplantae > Streptophyta > Magnoliopsida > Asterales > Asteraceae > Glebionis > Glebionis coronaria. Next base: position 486,521 of record JANFOE010000836.1, on the reverse strand, counting down.
TCTACTCGTTTTACACCAGGAAATGAGGATGAGTGCTTTGATCCGGGAGGTGACATTGATTATGCTATGATTGATAACAATACGGCTTTGCCGTTTGCTCAACTTCCATTATCTTTGGGGGAGGACAATGTGCTCACTATACCCAACTCACCTCCCGTGGATCTTGACTTCACATACTATACGTATGTTGAAAGGACCTTTCTCCCTTTCAAGACTTATCCCCCAGCCTCTCCTTTGCTAATGTCAACCGGGAACGAGGACAAGGTCTTTGATCCCGGTATCATATTTGAGGCTTCCCTATGGACCATTTAATTCGGGGTCGAGTCAGGCTCGTGACTCGGTTAACAAAAACAAGCGCTTCTCGGGAGGCAACCCAATTATCTATCTATTTTCATCATAAGTGTAGGGGGAGCCCCGTTGGTGTTTCTTGTTCTCTTTCTTATCATTTGCAGGGATTAGAGCTTCAAACACACACTCTTGATGACTTTTGACGAACCGTGATTCCGTGTTTCCTTCTTCCCGGTTCTATCCTAAACTCTTTTCGATTCTCTATTTTTATATTTCTCAATATTAAAATAGGAATCTCTTTAGTTGTCTTTCCCTTAACGAGATTTAGACAAAGTGCACAATGTCCTAAGTATAGGGGATTTTACTCCCACATGCTTAAACATTGAGGACAATGTTTATATTAAGTGTAGGGGGGACTTCTATCGAAGTTAAGTGACCTTTTCCTTGCATTTGTCCTCATTTTAACCGGAAAATCAATTTTTCGACATTTTTCAAAATTTTTAATCTATTTTGGCCTAGTTGTAGTTCCCTTTATTTTTGCTACTTTTCTCTTATTTTAAAAAAATGGTTTTAGCAAGTTTAGATATCTTAGATATATTAGGCCCGTTGTGAATATTTTGACTCAACCCGAGTTTACTTATCCAAGTTCACTCTAGCTAGTATCCTTAACCATGTAGACCTTAATTGGTTTATTAGGCTAAGCATCCACGAGTCTCATTCCTTGAGATTTTAAATTGTGGAGAACGAGAAATGATAGAGTTGGTTACAAGTTTGGTATTCTCTCATTAACTTATGTGAGTTAATTATGATCTTTTTCTCCCATCACTTGCTAATAAATTATCTGCAATAAGTAAGGTCGTACGATTTGAAAAGTTACTTAGCTTCTAGCCCAAGATCGTTTAAAAGTTGCTCGGTAATGATAAGAGTTCATAGCCAAGGCATAACTTATGAAGCGGGGCGCGAAGATTGGCGAGTCCGAAAAGGCCCTAACAAGGCATGAGGATTCAATTTTATTGCTGAAGATCCAAAGTGATGTGAAAAGCATTATTCCTAAAATCAATATGAAGGATCAAGACTCACGACGAAAAGCAATCAACTCTCATAAAGATCATGGAGAAGTCTATCCGAAAAGACCCTAACAAGGTATGAGGATAAATAGATCCAAGTCCGAAAAGGAGGCGGATCGTTGTATCTCAAAATCCCAATTAGAGATTGAAGAAATAATCATGAAGTCGTGGTCAACAAAGTTGGAGTACCCCTCAAAAGTCTCCAAGTGAAGAAACTCTATTATGATGAGAAGACCATTATCTCAAGAACGTCTCTCGAAGATATGAAGTATGAAGTACATGCCAAATATCGGCCCGAGAAAGGTCTCAAATCGTGAACCAAGTTATGCCAAGATATGAACTTTTTGATATCCCGAGAAGCAGTTTTAAGAGATTTTGTCCTTTAGCTAACTATTGATCAAATCATCCTACTTTGCTTTCAGCCTAAATAAATTATCGAAATAAGTCAACAATGCATCCTCGTGATCATTCAAGACATCAATAAAACATAAGAGATACCCATAGGAATAAGGGAGTTTAAGTGATTAATTGAACCGCATGAGTAAATGTTTATTATGCTAACTTGTACTAACAATGATCTTGTTTTTTAAGCTTGGCATGGGGAACGTGAAACTTGAGGGTGATAAACATTCATGACACACAAGCCCTAATGTAAGTCTTAGATTTCTTTACATGTTTCTTCCTCGTTGCATCTTGTTATTTTCCATCTATTCGATTTTCCTTAGTTGTTTAATAAAGGCCAAGGTAGGTTGATTATGATGGAAAGTGTAAAACCTTGCTTTATCACTAAGCATTGCATGAGGGCATTGCAATGGTTAAGTGTAGGGGATGTGATAGGTGTGAAAACACCCATCTTTTCTACCACTTAATTACATTAAAACGGGACCTAAACGTATATTTTATGTCGTAAATGGCGGAATTATGCGTGGTTTGTGTTTTTATTGTGTTTCAGGGTCGAGAAGGTGAAAAGTGGAGAAAACACGGCTTTCACGGGCTTTTATTGAAGAAAAAGACAAAATACGAAGTTGAAAGATCAAGAGTGGAAAAAGAACGGAAGTCCAAGACCAATTCTAAAGATTTATCGAAGAAAAAGTCAAAAGACGGAAGTTTACTAAAAAGCCGAAGAACTCAGGTTTAAATTATGAAGAAATTACAAGACGAGTTTAAAGAAATCCCGAGAAGAAGTCTTAGAAGTCGAAGAATTTGAGAAGACTGAAAGACTGAAAGACTGAGGACCAAGATAGAAAGTAAGAGGAAGCCACCAACCACTCCCCTCTCCTATAAATACCACCCTCACAACATGTGAGAGGGTTGGTTAGTTTTTAGGATTAGATTAGGAGTAGGTAGTTTCTCTCTCTAGATCTATACTTTCTCTCTCTAGATTAATTTGTGTTTAAGTTTTTGTTATTGGATCTTTACTTTTTAATCAAACTTTTAATTCATCATCTTCTTCCTTTCTTGTTTGATTTGTTCTTTATCTTGATTGTTCATGTTCTTGAGTTTCTATGATTTTGATCAAGTGGGTTTTAATTAATTTGGTTATATTTGTTAGTTTAGTTGATTTGTTTTGATTGGTTATTGTTAGTTGATGTTTATTGGTCGTTTTGGTTTAATCGTTCATTTGATTTTGATTAATTTAAGGATAAATTGTTGTTACTGTATATCCCATGTTCTTCGGGTTCGTTGCATCTGTTTCTGTTTTTCCCAGATCCAAAGAGAAGAAACTTGTTCATTCGGAACTTTAAGAGTTCCGGATCAAACCTTCATTCGGAAGTCTGAAGTTCCGAGTCAAGGAACCTTCATTCGGAAGTTTGGAAGTTCCGAGTCAAGGAACCTTCATTCGGAAGTTTTGAAGGTCACTCATTCGGAACTTTTGATGTTCCGAACCAAGGTCTTTCATTCGGAACTTTTGATGTTCCGAACCAAGGTCTTTCATTCGGAACTTTTGATGTTCCGACCCAATTGCATTCATTCGGAAGTTTTAAACTTCCGAATCAAGGTTCTTTCTGTTTTTTATTTTTAAATTTTCTTCTTTTAATTTCAAGTTTTATTTTTCCCGCCTTTTTCTTTATTTGAAATTTTAATTGCTTTACTTTTAGTTTTAAGTTTTTATTTGCATCATTTATTTTATGTTAAGTTTAAATTTTACGTTCTTTCATTTTTCGTCATTTACTTTTAAAGTTTTAAATATCGCACCGTTTACATTTTAACTTGTTTTAATTTCTCGTCATTTATTATTAAGTCTTGCTCATTTATTTTCCAAAACAAAAAATATTTGTTTCACCAAGAACAACTAATCTCACACAATTAACCGGAAATCAATTCGATTAGACACCGAGAATTAATAAGAACCTAGCAAAATCAATGTATCAGGCCATCTTTTTATTAATGACCCAATGGTCCTCCTCTTTGGTTAATATTCATCATTTCTTGTTAACATTCATCCCGAGTGTTGGGCCAATGAAAGTTTTAACTATGGCCCAGTCTAGATTTGTTTAAATTAGACTAAGTGTTACGTGTCGATGAGAGGACCAGCGACAGAGACCAGACCAGCGGGTGGCAAAGCCTCAGCTGGTACACCAGGAACATTCAAGTCAAAGACAACGTTAGAGAAGTCGAAGATTATCTGAAGTCATACTCACCAGCAGTCATGGACAAGCTGGCATGTAGAAGGAATGTACTGGTGCTCGTGATTCCGTGATCGTATGTTCGTGATTAATTATTGCTAAATAATTATTTCGTGATCGTTCATATACAATACTTATCGTGTTCTAACACGTACGTAATACATAAACTCCTAATACGTAATCGTAATCATGCTATATTAGGAAAGTTTTTAACTAGTACGTACGAACTTAAGGTACTATGCATGGTAAAAGCATGCGGGTTTTACAACTCTTCCCCCTAAAAAGAATAATTCGTCCCCGAATTATAGATAAAGTAAACTGGAAAAGAAGAACATACCCGAATTCAAAATATGAAATGAGGGTAAGAAGTCCGGATAGACTCCTCTGTTTCCCAAGTGGCTTCCCGCTCGGTATGATCCCTCCATAGAATTTTGACGAATGGAATCGTCTTCTTTCTCATGACTCGTTCTTGCTTGTCAAGAACTCGTTCGGGTTCTTCTATAAAAGTGAGATCTTCACGAATCTGTTCCAGTGGATACTGAACCATGTGAAGGGGATGATATTGGTACCCTCTGAGTAAGGACACATGAAACACATTGTGCACATGCGAAAGCTGCGGAGGTAACGCCAATCGGTAAGATACTTCACCGACTCGTTCAATGATATCAAACGGTCCGATGAAACGAGGACTGAGCTTCCCTTTAATCCCGAAGCGTCTAACACCACGTGCCGGCAAAACCTTAAGGAAGACGTGATCTACTACGTTAAAGTGTAAATCCCTACGATGCTTGTCGGCGTAACTCTTTTGACGTGACCGTGCCTCCATCTTCTGTCTAGCTACTGCGATCTTCTCGTTTGTCATCTCTATGATTTGTGGTCCTTCGAGTGTTCGCTCGCCAACCTGATCCAACAGATTGGGGCGCGACACTTTCTGCCATACAACATCTCAAATGGAGCACACTTGATGCTCGCGTGCCAGCTGTTGTTGTACGCAAACTCCACCAAACAGATGTATTCGTCCCAATCACCCGTCCATTCCAATGCACATGACCTCAACATATCTTCCAATGTCTGAATGGTTCGTTCCGACTGTCCGTCCGTTTGAGGATGAAAAGCCGTGCTAAGCTTAAGTTGTGTTCCCCAAGCTTTCTGCAGACTTTTCCAAAAGCGCGAAGTGAATCGAGGATCTCTATCTGAGACGATGCTGGATGGTGCACCGTGGAGTCTCATGATCTCTCGTCTGTACGTATCTGCGAGTTTACTTACCGGATCTTCCTTGCGGATCGGTAAGAAATGAGCTGATTTGGTAAGTCGATCGACGATAACCCAAATTGCATCGTGCTTCCTTTTGGTAGGCGGAAGACCGGTAACAAAATCCATGGTGATTTTATCCCACTTCCACTCTGGAATGTCTAACGGTTGAAGGAGACCGCCAGATCGCTGATGCTCGATCTTAACCTGCTGGCAGGTAAGACATTTGGAGACGTAAGTGGCCACATCCTGCTTCATACCACTCCACCAAAAGTACTGCTTGATGTCATGGTACATTTTAGTTGAACCAGGATGTATTGAGAATGGGGAGCTATGAGCTTCTGCTAACAAAGCTTCCCGGAGTTCTTGGTCATCAGGAACACAAAGTCTAGTGCCCTGCCATACGATACCATCTGCATCTACTCTGAATTCTGTCTGCTTCTCCAAATTCTGTATTATCGCCCATAATTCTCCGTCATCTTTCTGAGCTTCCTTGATCTTAGATAGTAACTCGGGTTCTACTCTAAGATTAGCCCAGTAACCGTGTTGTCCACGTACCATGATCTCGATGTCTAGTCGCTCCAAGTCTCTTATGATTTCCTCTTCGATTCTAATGCTGTTGATCATTCTGGACTTCCTGCTAAGGGCATCTGCTACTACATTTGCCTTTCCGGGATGATACTGTAGATTAATGTCATAATCCTTCAACAGCTCTAACCATCTTCTCTGCCTCATGTTCAATTCACGCTGAGTGAAGATATACTTCAAGCTCTTGTGGTCCGTGAAAATGTCACATGATTCTCCATATAAGTAGTGTCTCCATATCTTCAATGCAAACACGACTGCAGCAAGTTCCAGATCATGCGTGGGGTAATTCTCTTCATAAGGCTTAAGCTGCCGTGAAGCGTACGCGGTCACTTTCCCATGTTGCATGAGAACACAGCCAAGTCCCTTCCCCGATACATCGTTGTAGATTTGAAATCCACCCGTACCAGATGGTAGAGTAAGAATAGGTGCAGATACTAGCTTCTGCTTCAGGTCTTCAAAGCTCTTCTCTCGATCTTTAGTCCAGACGAATTTCTCCCCTTTCCGCATCAGTTTGGTCAATGGTAGTGCTAAGCGGGAAAAGTTCTCTACGAACCTACGGTAATAGCCAGCTAAGCCTAAGAAACTGCCGACTTCCGTCGCTGATGTCGGCCTTGGCCACTTAGTGATAGCCTCAACCTTCGCTGGATCCATAGTGATTCCTTCTGCTGATACAATGTGACCTAAGAATGCCACCTTGTCTAACCAGAACTCACACTTGGAGAATTTAGCATACAGCTGCTTCTGGCGAAGAATCTGTAGTACTGTACGAAGATGGTCTTCGTGTTCCTCCTTGGACTTTGAGAAAATCAGGATGTCATCGATGAAAACAATGACGAATTTGTCCAGAAATTCATGGAAGATTCTGTTCATCAGATCCATGAACACTGCTGGAGCGTTTGTCAGGCCAAATGGCATAACTACAAACTCGTAGTGGCCATAACGAGTACGAAAGGCAGTCTTAGCGATATCCTGCTCCTTGACTCGTAACTGATGATAGCCTGACCTAAGATCGATCTTGGAGAAGTGTTTGGCCCCTTGGAGTTGGTCAAATAGATCGTCAATGCGTGGCAGTGGATACCTATTCCGAATGGAAATCTTGTTGAGCTCGCGATAGTCTATGCAAAGACGCATACTGCCGTCCTTCTTCTTAACAAACAAAACCGGTGCGCCCCATGGAGATGCGCTCGGTCGAATGAAACCTCGTTCAAGAAGTTCTTGCAGTTGATCCTTTAGCTCCTTCAGCTCTACGGGAGCCATGCGATAAGGAGCCTTGGAGATTGGTTCAGCTCCTGGAACCAGCTCGATACTGAATTCCACTTCTCGTGCAGGTGGTATGCCCGGATGTTCTGCTGGAAGCACGTCTTGGAATTCCGACACTATTGGTTGATCCTGAATCGATGGAGATTCAGCATCCATGTCGTGAACCGTAGCTAGATAACCCTCACAGCCGTATGACAGTAGTGCACGCGCTTGCAGAGTGGATATGACTTGGACAGACCGTCCGGGTATGAACCCGTTATGAATGTACTCTGGTGCATTGACATCACCGAAGATAACTCGATATGAATGGCAGTCTATGGTAGCATGATACTTGGATAGCCAATCCATGCCCAAAATCATGTCGAAGTCATTCATGTCCAGCGGAAGTCCGTCAACAGGTCGAACCTTATCATCAAATTCTAGGGAAAGACTCTTGTATACATGGGTGATTAATACAGAGTCCCTCAAAGGCGTGGAAATAGTAAGCCTATTTTCTAGTGGCAATGGAGGCATCCTAATGTTCTTAGCATAAGCAGTAGAAATAATCGAGTGAGTAGCACCTGTATCGAAAAGAACAAATGCAGCGCGACCATACATATACAAGATTCCAATGATGGTACCTGTAGACTAGTTGGCCTGGTCTCGAGATGTCGTGTAGACACGCCCGGCAGTAGGAGGCGGCTTGGTATCAGCATGTCCCGATGTACCCTCCATCTCGCCCTTACGGCAATCCTTCATAATATGGCCAGGAAGACCACACTTGAAGCACGCATCAGTATTACGGCGACATGGTCCTGGGTGCCTACGATGGCAAGTAGAGCAAAGAGGATGAGTGTATCCTCCAGCAGGTGCTCTGGCTGGCTGAGGACCTGATAAAACATTTTACATAAGACATAATAGTTGGGTACAAAGGACGAAGTGGATAATCGTAAGATTGAATACCAGTGATAGCTGGACGGCTAGGCTGCGAACCTCTCTGGTTCTGGTCCCTACCGTTTCCATGGTTCCTGGTAGAAGTTTGCTTAAAGTGTCAGAATATGAGTCATAACATAAAACATAAGGAATTTCGTAAGTATTAGGACCTGCTGTTGCTGGATTGCCCGGCGTTGTTACGGTAATTGTCATTACCGCCACGCCTATCCGTCATTAGTCTGGCCGTTTCCCTTGGGCTGATGAGGCTGCTGCTGAGTAGCCGGCTGAGACCGGTCCCCAGTTTTCTGCCTAGAAGATACACTTAAAGAGATGAATAATTGACATATGGAAGGTAAACGGATTGGTCACCGCTTGAATATGAAGGTTTTACCTCTTGTCGGGTCTTTCAGCTTCCCCGAACTCATCCCTCTCTTGCAGCATCTCCAGTTTCCGTGCTGCATCGGCCACTTGTGCTAGAGTATTGAACGTAGCACACACCAGATTGTTTGCGACCGATGTGCGAAGAGCCCATCTAAAGTGATGTGCCTGCTCTTCTGGAGTACCTGCTGCCGCACCAAGGAAGCCAGCCAAGCGAAGAAAGCGCTGCATAAACTCGTTGTTATTCTCCCCAGCTCTCTGACGGATCCCATGGTACTCTCTCTTGAGTTTGTCCTGCTCAGCCTTGGGAAAGAACTGCTCCATCACCCTGTCCTTGAACTGAGCCCAAGTCAAACCAGCAACCCACTCATCACCACCTTCAGATTGCATCAAAGCTAACCACCAGTTGAGTACATCGCCTTCGAACCGATAGCATGCCAACCTCGCCTAGTATGGGGGGTTACAACCCATAGCGTTGAAGATCTTCTCAATGTGAGCCAACTAGCTTTCAGCATCGCTGGGGCTATCTGTCTTCTCAAAAGCTCGAGGGCGGAGCTTGTTGAATCTCTCCAACCATACTGCTAATGTCACTGGAGGAGGAGGAGGAGGAGGAGGAGGTGGCTGATTGTGCTGCTGATGATTGTTGGCAGCTTGAACTTCAGCACGGATGTCATTCCTCAGTTGAGGAAGCAAGGCTTGCATGGCAGCCTGAATTGCAGCATTGAGCTGCTCCTGTTCGCGTGTGAGAACCATCTGACAGTATAACAATAAAACATATGATTAAACAGTTCAAAACATAAAATATAAAATATATACCTGAAAAAAAATTTATACTAAAAATTTCACGAGAAAAATTTTATGCAAGAAAATTTTTGTATGAATGCATGATGCAGTTTTATGAAAACTTTGGATGCTCAAGAGTGAACGTGATAGGTGTGTAAACACCCATCTTTTCTACCACTTAATTACAATAATAACCGGACCAAAACGTGTATTTTATGTCTTTTATGTCGGAATTATGCGTGGTTTGTGTTTTTGTTGTGATTTAGGACGAAAAGGTGAAAACACGGGAATTCACGGGCATTTACGGACTTTTATTGAAGAAAAAGATGAAAGACGAAGTCAAGAAGTCAAGAGTGCAAAAAGAACGGAAGTCCACGACCGATTCTGAAGATTCATTTGATAAAAGGCTTTTGACACCCCGTATAAAAATTAAAGTTCGAATTCTCGATATCTTAACGAATTGATCTAGGCTCTCTATGTGACTCAGTCGTTCTTTGGTGAAACAAATATTTTTGGTTGTTTTTAAATAAAAGTGCAAAACAATTAAAGTAAAGGTGCTCTCAAAGTAAATCTAAGTCTAATTAAAATAATGGTGCAAGTATTTATAAGCGTGACTAAAATTAAAGGGCACTAAAGTAAATGACGCAAACTTAAATCTATCTAAGGCAAACTTAAAACGCAACTAAAGCTTAAACTAAGGCAAAACTAAAATAAAACTAAGGCAAGTAATCTTAAAGTGCGATTAAAAATAAAAGGTGGAAAAAATAAGCTTTAAAAATAAAAGACAGAAATTTAAAAAGAAAACCAAAAAGAAACTTACAGAACCCTTGATTCGGAAGTTCAAAACTTCCGAATGAACAACCTTGATTCGGAACTTAGCCCTTGATTCGGAACTTTTAAGTTCCGAATGAACAAAAAGATGTTGATCCGGAACTTTTAATGTTCCGGATGAAACACTCTTGACTCGGAACTTATTGACCCGGAACTTGGTTCGGAAGATCTGGCTAATTCGGAACTTTGACCTTCGTCCGGAACTTTTAAGTTGATCCGGAACTTTTGAGTTCCGAATGAATCTTCTTGATCCGGAACTTTTTGAGTTCCGAATGAAGTCAATTGATCCGGAACTTTTGAATTCCGAATGAACAAAGCTTGAGTCGGAAGTTTTTCCTTCGTCCGGAACATTGAATGTTCCGGATGAACAAAGCTTGACTCGGAAGTTTTACTGATCCTAAATTCTTCCGGATGAAACCCTTGACTCGGAACTTTGAAGTTCCGAATGAAAGCTTTCTCTCCTTCTTGGTTCGGAAGTTTCCTGGAAATACAGAAACACAGAAACAAACTTCCCCGAAGAACAAGGGATAACAGTAACAATGATCTAAACACAAATTAATCAAAATCAACCAAACGATTTAATAAAACCAATAACAAAACATCAATTAATCATAAACAAACAATCAATATCAAGAAATCTAACAACTTTTACCACAATAATTTAAAACCCACTTGGATCAAAATAAAAGCATGAACATGAACACAAACATAAACATAAAAAGCAAAGATTAAGAAAGGTAGATGAGAGATTAACAAGATAAAGTAAAGATTGACAATAATTAAATGAAAACTTACTTGAAATTAAATGAATTTAAGGTGCAAGACAAGGTAATTAAATTGGACAAGAAATTAAATGACATGTATTTAAATGTGGAAGACTAATTGTCACACTTAGCCAACAAAATGAAAAGTGATTAATACAAAACTATATATAGGGGAGGATTAGGAAGCTTCCTCCCCTCCTTCATTTCTTCATAATTGCGTCATTAGTCCCTTAAGCATATAATCTTCATTAATTGCACCATTAGTCCTTTTTCCTTCTAATCTTCTTTAAACTTGGACTCTAATGACTTGTGGCTTGGGATTTCTTTTGAACTCGTCTTTAAATTCTTCAATAAAATAGACTTGAATTCTTTGGCTTTTGATAAACTTCCGTCTTTTGACTTTTTCTTTGATAAATCTTCAGAATCGGTCGTGGACTTCCGTTCTTTTTGCACTCTTGACTTCTTGACTTCGTCTTTAATCTTTTTCTTCAATAAAAGTCCGTAAATGCCCGTGAATTCCCGTGTTTTCACCTTTTCGTCCTAAATCACAACAAAAACACAAACCACGTATAATTCCGACATAAAAGACATAAAATACACGTTTTGGTCCGGTTATTATTGTAATTAAGTGGTAGAAAAGATGGGTGTTTACACACCTATCAAATCCCCTACACTTGACCATTGCAATGTCCTCATGCAATGCATTAGTTACAAAGCAAGATTACACTTTTCATCATAATTAATCCACGTTGACCTTTATTAATGAAATAGAAAATTAAAAACATACAAAATAAAGAAATCAAAAGCATACCTTGGGTTTTGAAAATGTTATGAATAATCATCATCCTCAAGTTTTCACTTTCTCCAAACCAAGCTTAAAAACGAGATCATTGTTATTATAAGTTAGTAAACTATCACGAATTCATGTGGGTTAATTATTCACTTAGACTCCCTTATTCCTAGGTGTATCTCTTATATTTTATTGTTGTCTTGGATGATCACGAGGATGCATTGTTTGACTTATTTCGATAGTTATTAAGTCCGAAAATAAAGTGAACGATTTAATCAATAGTTAGTTAAAGGACAAAATCTTTTAAAACTGCTTCTCGGGACCTCATATAGTTCATATCTTGGCATAACTCGCTTTCGCGATTTGAGACCTTTCTCGGACCGATATTTGGCAGCAACTTCATACTTCAAACCTTGAGAGACGTTCATGAAATTATGGTCTTCTCTTCATAATGGAATTTCTTCACTTGAAGTTTTGAGAGATTCATACTTGGACCACGACTTCTTCATTTTTCTCCAATCTTTATTTTGGACTTTGATATACAACGATCCGCCTCCTTATATGACTTGGATCTATTTATCCTCATACCTTGTTAGGGTCTTTTCGGATACACTTCTCCATGACTTTTGGGGAGTATTTGCTTTTCGTCGTGTGTCTCGATCCTTCATATTGATTTTTGATAAATGATTCTTCACATCACTTGGGATCTTTAGCAACAAAATATAGCCCTCATGCCTTGTTAGGGCCTTTTTGGACTCGCCAATCTTCGCATCCCGCTTCAATAAGTTATGCCTTGGCTATGAACTCTAATCCATACCGAGCAACTTTTAAACGATCTTGGGCTAGAAGCTAAGTAACTTTTCAAATCGTACAACCTTATTTATTAGCAGATAAATTATTAGCAAGCGATGGGAGAATAGGCTCATAATTAACTCACATAAATTCACGAAAGAATACCGAAATTATAATTGGCTCTATCATCTCTCGTTCTCCACAGTTTAAAATCTCAAGTAATGAGACTCGTGGATACTTAGCCTATTAAATCAAAGTTTTGGGTTTTCGAGTCGCCTATAGGATCTTGCAAATTCTTACACTTTTTCAAGTTTAGAAATCGCATTTTAAAGTTCCCTTGATAAACGACTCTCTAGGATCAATTATAGGAACTTGCGAAAAGTTCTTGTTCTTAACCCGTGAGAGTTAAGACTTTCGCGTTTTATAGCTCCCTACATAATAGCCTAGCAAAACTCGACTTAAACACGTTAAGGGTACTAGCTAGAGTAACTTAGATAAGTAAACTCGGGTTGAGTCAAAAGATTTAATATTTCGTTTTTTAGTATATAGTTGTCTTCTCAGCTCGATCCGAATTGATATAACGTTTTCTAGCAAAGACTTGATTGTTTTTGGTTAAAAAGACTTGTTTGGAATTCTATGTCTAATTAGCAAGAAACATTTAAAAAGGTAAAAATATTAACTAATACTACGTATACGTACTATTCTAAAAACATTTAGCAATTACCAATTAAAATGCACAAAGTACAACCAAATAAGCTAATGGTACAATTATCTAATGCATGCAAAATATTAAATTGCTAAAATGAAAGTTAATGGAAAGTAAAAATAAAACAACAAAGCAGACCAATATAACAGCCCACTAGAAATTTAACTATTATTTAACTGGCCTGAAACAAAGTTAACAGGAAGGACTATTGGTGCAATTAAGTCTAACTGAAAGGATTAACGAGGCCTAGATGTAACTAACTGACTAACCTTTGGACTGTGACAGTCATAACAGGCATCTAAATGGAGGACTAATTTCGAAATAGATTTAACTGGGGTTACTAAATGAGGACCTACAGGTCACTAGCTACCAAGCAGGACTAACAAAAATTTAACAGAAAAGGATCGTGATCGTAAAGTAGATATACAAAGTAAAGGACTAAACACGTAAATCGACTAAACTTAGACAAATTGAGTTTTATCTATCAGACTATTATCCACTCACTGATGAAAACAAATCAACTATCATCCATCTACTTCCAACCACTGGTTAATGTTCTATGAGCAAGACTTTAACAAGTATATATACAGAAGTAAAATGCTACTACGAAAGTTAACATCTAAACAGGATATCAGCAATCCAATTCTACTCACCAAACTCCACAAAAGTTCAACAATTATCGAATAACAACTAAAAAGTCAATCTGATCATATTGCAAGCGAAATACCAGTAGATTACACTAATAAATGCAGAAACTAAAAATAGAGCTTGACCTGCTCATCCGAAGCCAGTCCGTTGTGGAAGAGAAACGCGGCGCTGAGCCGGCTTAAAACCAAACACCCCTAATCTCTTTCAACTGCTAATCGAAATCTTCTGAATCAACTGATTCTACTTTACCAACCTGCAAAATGAAAATAAGAGAAGAAAATCGAACTTCTACAACTGCTAATCCAACACCTGCATTCATTCACAATAAACCTGCAGAATCAAATCGAAACAGGAAACCAAATATATGCTAAAGAACTTATGAACTTATACTCAAATCCTTATGAAACTGAACTTGTAGAACTCGGAATTCTGAACTGAATATACAATCCTAACAACTTTACCTGCACAAAAACTGACAGAATCCTATTCGCAAATCTTATCTAAATTCAGTCCAATACTCACATCATTTTTAAACATTCTGATATCAAAAAACAAACTTTCGAAACTAATATCATTTTTTATAAAATCTGCTTTTAGAAATGTATTTAAATCTAAATTGAGTCCAAACTCAAAAGCTAACTACAAATGCTAAAACTGATTCGTCATTAAAAAAAAAACTCCTAGACCTGAAAAGCTGATTAAACTATGAGTAAATTGTGCTATATATCTTTTACTAACTCTCCTATGAAATCAAATTCACTTGAACTCTAATTATCAAACTAAGATCAACTGAAATAACTGATTTAACAGACTTCGTAACCGAAAGTTAAACACACTCAATCATCGATGGCAGAAAAACTGATAACAAACAAGATTAACTGAATTATCTGATTCGAGAATCTGAATTCCAACTGATGACGAAAAGTTAAGAAAACTAAACGGTAAAGAAAACTTGAACAGATTAACTAACTTTTGAGCTGATTAGAAGGAAAGAATGAGAAAGCTTTATTATTTCATTAATGGCGAAAACGGTTACAAGATTAACAGAAAGTGAAACAAACTTTTAACTAATTGATTAACTGAAAATCATAACAAAATTTGTGAGAGAAAACTTAACTAACTACTCTAATTTTACACTAACTATGTGTAAACTACACCTAAGCTAACCGCTTTCTAATGAGGTCTTCATCTCCTTTTATAGGCGTCGAGAGAGGGTGGATGACGTGGCTCCACCAATGAAGATTGGACACGTGTAAATACGAGGATCTTTATAAACTCTTCATTCTTCAAATTGGGGCTTTCTTCGTTCTTCATTCTTGATCTAATTGACTTATATCAGCTTGTAGAGGAGAAGAAGCTGGTCATCTTTGCTGTTGAAAGCTCTGGCTAATTCTTCATGAATCTTATGTTATCTTCGATTGCAGGTTTGAGGTGTAAAGATAAAGATGAAGTCTGTTTCTCTCTCTTGAAGATGGAGAAGACGCGTTTGATGTGTTTTTTTGTGTTTTGACCGAGTCTGGTCAATGGACCAAGTAAATAAAACTTTACTTTCCATTTAATTGTCTTTTTGGTCCTTTATCTTTTTTATCTCTTTCAAAAGTGTTTAAAACTTTTAAATCAAGTTCTTTTCTTCCTTTGTCTTGTTGAAAATTGCACTTAAGTCCTCGATCTTTGAGAATATTGGCAAATATGGTCCTTGAAAGCTCTATTGTCCTTTTCTTCGTCTTTTCTTCAAATAAATCCCTTAAAACGTGTCTTTGCTCCAAAATGCATCTACTTTACCTGAAAACACATGAAACACAAATACACGCATAATTCTGATATTTTAAAGTTAAAATAACGTATTTGACTGTGTTTTTAGTGGTATATGGATCATTATTGATGAGTGTTTTCACACTTATCAACTCCCCTCCACTTGACCATTGCCATGTCCTCATGCAATGCAGCATTTTAAAGCACCAAGTTACACTTTTCTCATAATTAACCCACCTTGGCCATTTTATGATTTAATGAACTAAACTATACTACATGATGAATGGTTTTGAATATTTACAATGCAATGCAAAGAAAACAATTCTATTCATGTATTTTTGATTTTTATTGAAATGGTTTTGATGGAAATAACTCATAAAGAATTCAATGACTTAGATTAGGGCTTGAGTACCATGAACATTTATCACCCTCAAGTTTCACTTTCCCCATACCAAGCTAGTAAATGGGATCATTGCATTCACAAGTAAAAAGTGCATCAACTTATTCATGACAATTAAATGTGGAACCGGTTATTAATTGAGCAAATTGCTTGTGGGCAAATTTGTCATTATTTAAAGCGTGAAGTATAAGAAGTGTAAAATCCAAAAATAAGGAAGCACGGTTTTAATCCTAAGTAATCTTCTCATCCATTACTTGAAAAACCGCTCACAATTAATACAAGTCCGTATTAAGAGTAATAAGTCATTCGCCTTATGTGTAAAATCCTCATGTCATGCTTTCATAAGTAACTACACACTCGCTAAGGAAAGAAAAATAAAACTCACGCAATAATTTACATCCGCATCTTTTTGAGATTTTGGATCTTCAACCCCGCAACCCGTCAAGGTAATATTGGATTGGAGCAATCTATTGAATCCCCGCAACCCGTCAAGGTAATATTGGAACTCAATAGTCACTATAATTAACACCACACTGCCCCTCTTGGGAGTCTTGCATTATTATTTTTTTTTTTCTTTTTTTTTTTTCTAGCCACTCATTTTTTTTTCATAAGCCGCTCTTATTTTTCTTTATTCCTCACAAAGAAATTTGCAAAGAAGAAAAGGAAAAACACCCGCTAAATATGGAGCATGACATAAGTCTAGTACACATAAAACGTGCTAACTTAGAATCTTAAGACGTACTCATATCAACCATAAATGATTAGTCAAAAATGCATAAGAGATTACAAACCAATTAAAACCGTACTTGATTATTTATTAACAATTATATACAAGCGAAGAAAATAGAGATAAAGAAGAGAAGGGTTTAGCCACAAGTAATTGCCATGAAGTCTATCCAGCCCTTTTACACTAGCTTCAACTCTATCATTTCCCATTCTCCACAAATTTAAAATTTCAAAGAATGAAATTGGTGGAAGCTTAGCCTAATAGACCAATGAAGGACTACATGGTTAAGGATACTAGCTAGAGAGTGCTAAAATAAGCAAACTCGGGTTGAGTCAAAATATCCATGGTGGGCCTAATATGTCAAAGAAGTCTAAATTTGTTAAAACCATGTTTTATTATATTTTTTTTCCTTTTATATATTTTGATGAAAAATAAAAGAAAAAATATACAATGCAAGTGTGATATGCAAATGAAAAATGATTGATGCAAAAATTATGAATGCATATTTTTGTTGGCCAAAGTAGATTAAAAATTTGAAAAAATGTTCAAAAAAAATAATTTTCCCCAATTATCATGAAGTTAAGGCAATGGTCTAGGTAAGGTCACTTCGATAGAAGTCTCCCCTACACTTAAGATAAACATTGTCCTCAATGTTTAAGAGTATTGGAGTGAACTCCCCTACACTTATGACATTGATAACTTTGCTTAACCCAAGTTAAGGAAGAGACAACTAAAGGATATTCATTTTAAGCACAAGTGTTTAATATCACGATAGCAAAAACTAATCAAAGTGAACCAGATACACGGGTCTCCTCCATAAGCTCCAAGCATGAAATGTGAGAGAGCAACCCTTGAAACAAACACCAAAAGACGAAGAAAGGCACCCCTCCACTTCAACTCTACTATAACATCCTTTTAATTAAACTTAACCTATTGAAAATCTACTCTACGTTTTCTAACCTAGTTATTCAATGCTAAGGGTGAAAAGTCATGCCCATAAAGGGAAACCTCGAAGAAAGTCCACCAGGATCAAATACATGATTTTCATCCCAATAATAGCTCAATCCCAAGGTGGGAATCACAAACCAGGGTAAAATAGTCGAGGTTCCCTTAAGCAAACAATGGTCACAATGAAAGGTATGATAAGCAGGTAAAGATCCCATTTTTCTAAAGAATTCTCCTTTTATAGCAGATAGCTCAAAAATTTTTATACCAGGATCAAAAACCTTTTCCTTTTGGGGAAAATGACAAGTCAAAAAAGTGTTTCCTTTAGAAGACTCCCCCTTATAAAAATTCACATCATTAGACACTGAAGGTTGAAAAAGAGGTGTTAAAACACAAGTAGTATGAACCTTCAGGTCTTCCTTTTCTTTTCCTTTTGAAAAATTTTCATTAAGGTCCAAATAGGGATAAAAGTCATCATCTAAGTCCAAAGTAGGAGAGTCGTCCTCATCCAAACTCAATGAAGAGACAAATGAATCATTGGAATCATGGGAAAACTCATCCTCAAGAGGAAAGTAGGTATCTAGAAACTTGTCTAAATCCTCATCAAAAGTAATATCCTCTACAGTAATATCACTCTCTAAAGGTTGAGGATCCTCCTCAAGAATAACCAAATCCACCGGCGGATAGGTAGGACAATAAGAGTCAATATGAGGCTCAAGAATAGGAGGACCACTCGTAGAGATGATATGAGTCATAGACCTTAAGGGTATAGAAAGCTCATCACTATAATCATCATTAACTTCCTCATTGTCATTGAAAAGTGGGTTATCAAGTGATGTTTGAAAAATAGGGTTTGAATAAATCACAAAATCATCAATGTTAAACTCTTGAGTTTCAAAAACATTCAATGAGGAAGTAATGGAGGCTATGGTCTCAACATGGGGAATCTCATAATTCCCACTTTGACAAGCTTCATGAAAGTATTCATGACAAACTTCATCAAGAATATCATTGTTATTCATCCCTACATCATCACTAGGATTTACCGCCTCGTCAAGAACATCAATATGATTAACGGTTTCATAACCTTGAGGTTTCTTAATGACTTTTCCCATCTTAAACGCAACTTTCTCATCCTCAACTCTCATAATCAATTCTCCTTCCGCCACATCAATAAGAGTACGACCCGTCCTCAAGAAAGGTCTACCAACAATAAGAGGAACTCGCGGGTCCATATCATAATCAACCACTACAAAGTCGGCTGGAAAGGTAAACTTATCCACACCTACAAACACATCCTCCGCAATACCTACAGGGTAAGCTATGGTACGATTGGCTAACTCAAGGGTCATCCTAGTTGGAGTGAGCTCAGGAAGAGAGAGTTTTTGCCAAACCGATAAAGGCATGAGATTTATGCTTGCCCCTAAATCCGCCAATGCCATGCAATTTTCCACCCCAGGAAAATTACAAGGGATCAAAAAGCGCCCTGGATCTCCAAGTTTTGTAGGTAAGGTTTTTAGCAACACGGCGGAACAATTTTCATTAAGAGATGTATTAGGCAAGTCCACCAATTTTTCCTTGTTGGAAAGGAGATCTTTGAACATCTTAGCAAACTTTGGCATATATGCAAGAGCTTCTGCAAAGGAGATGTTTATGTTAAGTTGCTTGAACATCCTCAAAAAATTGGAGACTTGTATATCATCCTTGTTTTTCAATTTGTCCTTTCTCAATCTTGAAGGGTAAGGAAGGTTTGGTTTTGGTGTAGGTGGGATAGGTGTTGTAGTAGAAGATTTTTCTTTGTTAGCTTCTTCATTGGAAGTTGTGAAAGGTAAAGGAGAAGTGGGAATAGGTTGAGAAGGTATGTTGGATTGGATAGGAGCATTTTGAGTTGGTGAAGTAGATGTAGAAGGCTTGTCACAAGTAGGAACACAAGTGGGTTGAACAATAGGAGGTTTAGGAGGTGAAGGATCCTTTGTTGTCTTTCCACTTCTTGTTGTAATAGCATTGACATTTGCCCTTGGATTTGTTTGTGTGTTAGAATGTAAAGCCCCTTGTTGTCTTTGATTGAATGCCATCAAAAGCTTATTAGTTTGGTCATTCATTTTCTTCTCCATAGCTTGGAACTTCCTTTCATTCTCTTGATTCATTTTTTGCAAGAGATCCATTGTGTTATACTCTTGTGGCACATGACTTTGAAAACCTTGAGGTTGGAAAGGTGGAGGTTGAGCATTAAATCCTTGATTTGGTGGATAAAAGGTATTTCCTTGATGTTGAAAGGTGTTGGGTGCTTTGTAATTGTTCCCTTGGTAAGCATAACACTCCCCTTGATAGCCTTGAACTTTATCACATTGTTGGTAGGAATGGGGACCTCCACAAGTCTCACATGAAAGAGCAATAGTATTCACATCATTGGTGGAAGTCTTGTTCAAAAGGAGTTCACAAAATTTCATGAGTGTGTTGGTCATAGTATCAAGCTTTTGAGAGATCATTTTTTCTATTTGAGGAGTAACACTTTCTTGCACCACATGGACTTTCTCATCAAATTGTGTGTTAGCTTGCACCATCGATTTGTTCTCAATAATGTCCCAAGCTTCTTGAAAGGATTTGGAGAAAATATTTCCACCCGCGGAAGAGTTGAGTGAATCTTGGTGGTATGGTCTTAATCCATTATAGAAAGTGTTGATTTGGTGAACCTCATTGAATCCATGATTTGGACATTTCCTCAATAACTCCTTGAAATCCTCCCAAGCCTCACTAAATGTTTGATCATTCCTTTGTTGAAAACCAATAATTAATTTTCTCAAAGCCGTAGTTCTTGATGGAGGAAAGAACTGGTTCAAAAACTTCTTCCTTAAATCCTCCCAAGTGAAGATGCTCTTAGATGGTTGCCTATCATACCAATTTCTAGCAAGACCCTCTAAGGAGAATGGGAATAGGATCATCTTAATAGCATCAGGAGGGACCCCATCATACTTAAGTGTATTGCAAAGTAACAAGAACCTCTTAATATGGTCGTGGGGGTCATCTATGGGTCTCCCTAAGAAGGGGCTAGAAGAAACCAAAGTTATCATGCGTGTATTAAGCTCAAAAGTCTGTGCGGTTATTTCAGGTATAACGATGGCGTCGGCATTTCCCTCTACTTTCGATTGGAGAATCTCCATAAGAGGACGTTGATCCATGGCTACAAAATGGTCGAATGTATATACAAGAAATGACGTCTAAAAGCTTCCTCGGGAAAGGAAGTGATACACCAAAGGTGGTATGTTTACACGTGTGCGAGTACACGTGTAAGTAAACACGAGGAATGAGGGAGTAGCCCTCGGTCGACTTTGAAGAGAAAAGGATGATCCTCTTCGAGGTTCGATATAAAATATCCACAAGAAAGTATATATATAATTACTACTTGGGTGCAAGACCTCCAATTAAGCCTTCCTTCTTAGAATACGCACTAGTGAACGGGGGGTTAGGTGGCGCGAAGCACTTAAGTACCTATTAACCCTTAGACGGCATTTTATAGCACGTCGCCTATCTATTCACTTTAGTAGTTTGTATTCTTCGAATTATTGCCAATTGGAAGTATTTATCTATTCTTGCTTAATTAAATTGGATCGATACGCGTGTCAAGGACCGGAACGCCCCTCAACACGGTGTATTGCCTCGGCAATACTTATGGAGATAGGTAACTTGGTTGTTCTTATATACGTATACTTATTTACATATAATAATATATCAAAAATATTTTTGTATTTATTTGTTTTTTAAGAAAAATACTATATCTACGTAAAAGCCGATAAAAACGAATAATATATATTTTTTTTGGTGTAATCTTTTAGGAAAAAGATTACTTTTTGGATTTTTTATTTTTTGGTTCAATTCTTTAGGAAAAGAATTGACTTTGTGGTTTTTTATTTTTTTGTATTTTTATCTTTTTGATTTTTTTTTTTCTTTTTGATTTATAATACGTAAAAAATAACGTTCACAAAGTGAACGGATCCCAAAATCCAATCGTCTCACTCGAAATCGTTAATCTTCACGAAAAGAACCGGCAGCGGCGCCATTTAATATTTCGTTTTTTAGTATATAGTTGTCTTCTCAGCTCGATCCGAATTGATATAACGTTTTCTAGCAAAGACTTGATTGTTTTTGGTTAAAAAGACTTGTTTGGAATTCTATGTCTAATTAGCAAGAAACATTTAAAAAGGTAAAAATATTAACTAATACTACGTATACGTACTATTCTAAAAACATTTAGCAATTACCAATTAAAATGCACAAAGTACAACCAAATAAGCTAATGGTACAATTATCTAATGCATGCAAAATATTAAATTGCTAAAATGAAAGTTAATGGAAAGTAAAAATAAAACAACAAAGCAGACCAATATAACAGCCCACTAGAAATTTAACTATTATTTAACTGGCCTGAAACAAAGTTAACAGGAAGGACTATTGGTGCAATTAAGTCTAACTGAAAGGATTAACGAGGCCTAGATGTAACTAACTGACTAACCTTTGGACTGTGACAGTCATAACAGGCATCTAAATGGAGGACTAATTTCGAAATAGATTTAACTGGGGTTACTAAATGAGGACCTACAGGTCACTAGCTACCAAGCAGGACTAACAAAAATTTAACAGAAAAGGATCGTGATCGTAAAGTAGATATACAAAGTAAAGGACTAAACACGTAAATCGACTAAACTTAGACAAATTGAGTTTTATCTATCAGACTATTATCCACTCACTGATGAAAACAAATCAACTATCATCCATCTACTTCCAACCACTGGTTAATGTTCTATGAGCAAGACTTTAACAAGTATATATACAGAAGTAAAATGCTACTACGAAAGTTAACATCTAAACAGGATATCAGCAATCCAATTCTACTCACCAAACTCCACAAAAGTTCAACAATTATCGAATAACAACTAAAAAGTCAATCTGATCATATTGCAAGCGAAATACCAGTAGATTACACTAATAAATGCAGAAACTAAAAATAGAGCTTGACCTGCTCATCCGAAGCCAGTCCGTTGTGGAAGAGAAACGCGGCGCTGAGCCGGCTTAAAACCAAACACCCCTAATCTCTTTCAACTGCTAATCGAAATCTTCTGAATCAACTGATTCTACTTTACCAACCTGCAAAATGAAAATAAGAGAAGAAAACCGAACTTCTACAACTGCTAATCCAACACCTGCATTCATTCACAATAAACCTGCAGAATCAAATCGAAACAGGAAACCAAATATATGCTAAAGAACTTATGAACTTATACTCAAATCCTTATGAAACTGAACTTGTAGAACTCGGAATTCTGAACTGAATATACAATCCTAACAACTTTACCTGCACAAAAACTGACAGAATCCTATTCGCAAATCTTATCTAAATTCAGTCCAATACTCACATCATTTTTAAACATTCTGATATCAAAAAACAAACTTTCGAAACTAATATCATTTTTTATAAAATCTGCTTTTAGAAATGTATTTAAATCTAAATTGAGTCCAAACTCAAAAGCTAACTACAAACGCTAAAACTGATTCGTCATTAAAAAAAAACTCCTAGACCTGAAAAGCTGATTAAACTATGAGTAAATTGTGCTATATATCTTTTACTAACTCTCCTATGAAATCAAATTCACTTGAACTCTAATTATCAAACTAAGATCAACTGAAATAACTGATTTAACAGACTTCGTAACCGAAAGTTAAACACACTCAATCATCGATGGCAGAAAAACTGATAACAAACAAGATTAACTGAATTATCTGATTCGAGAATCTGAATTCCAACTGATGACGAAAAGTTAAGAAAACTAAACGGTAAAGAAAACTTGAACAGATTAACTAACTTTTGAGCTGATTAGAAGGAAAGAATGAGAAAGCTTTATTATTTCATTAATGGCGAAAACGGTTACAAGATTAACAGAAAGTGAAACAAACTTTTAACTAATTGATTAACTGAAAATCATAACAAAATTTGTGAGAGAAAACTTAACTAACTACTCTAATTTTACACTAACTATGTGTAAACTACACCTAAGCTAACCGCTTTCTAATGAGGTCTTCATCTCCTTTTATAGGCGTCGAGAGAGGGTGGATGACGTGGCTCCACCAATGAAGATTGGACACGTGTAAATACGAGGATCTTTATAAACTCTTCATTCTTCAAATTGGGGCTTTCTTCGTTCTTCATTCTTGATCTAATTGACTTATATCAGCTTGTAGAGGAGAAGAAGCTGGTCATCTTTGCTGTTGAAAGCTCTGGCTAATTCTTCATGAATCTTATGTTATCTTCGATTGCAGGTTTGAGGTGTAAAGATAAAGATGAAGTCTGTTTCTCTCTCTTGAAGATGGAGAAGACGCGTTTGATGTGTTTTTTTGTGTTTTGACCGAGTCTGGTCAATGGACCAAGTAAATAAAACTTTACTTTCCATTTAATTGTCTTTTTGGTCCTTTATCTTTTTTATCTCTTTCAAAAGTGTTTAAAACTTTTAAATCAAGTTCTTTTCTTCCTTTGTCTTGTTGAAAATTGCACTTAAGTCCTCGATCTTTGAGAATATTGGCAAATATGGTCCTTGAAAGCTCTATTGTCCTTTTCTTCGTCTTTTCTTCAAATAAATCCCTTAAAACGTGTCTTTGCTCCAAAATGCATCTACTTTACCTGAAAACACATGAAACACAAATACACGCATAATTCTGATATTTTAAAGTTAAAATAACGTATTTGACTGTGTTTTTAGTGGTATATGGATCATTATTGATGAGTGTTTTCACACTTATCAAGATTCACAACGTTTGAAAATTAAAACCACTTTATTAAACATTTATTCTAATAATGAGAGAAAATAACTATACAAAAGGCAAAACTAATAGGCCAAAATAGATCAAAAATTTTGAAAAATGTCGAAAAATTGATTTTCCGGTTAAAATGAGGACAAATACAAGGAACATACCACTTAACTTCGATAGAAGTCCCCCTACACTTAAGATAAACATTATCCTCAATGTTTAAGCATTTGGGATTAAATTCCCCTACACTTAGGACATTGTGCACTTTGTTTAAATCTCGCTAAGGAAAAGACAACTAAAGAGATTCCTATTTTAATATTTCAGAAAATATATAAAATAGTGAATCGAAAAGAGTTTAGGATAGAACCGGGAAGAAGTAGAACACGGGATCACGGGTCGTCAAGAATCATCAAGAGTGGATCTTTGAAGCTCGAATCCCTGATTAAGAAGTGAGGAGAGGAAATAGCAAACCAAAGGGTCTCCCCTACACTTATGATAAAGAAAGCGAAAAGATAGATGCATGGGTTGCCTCCCAAGAAGCGCTTGATTTTTGTTAACCGAGTCATTAGCCTGACTCGACCTTGATCATCAACGGAAGAAGCATGAAACATATCCACCAGGATCAAAGACATAGTTTTCGTCCATCAAATAGCACAAGCTTAAGGCAAACAAGGCAAGCCAAAGAAGAGTAGGCAAGGTTCCCTTAAGCAGCGATGGAGCACGGTGGAAGCAAGGATTAAGTGGTGCAAGCATATCTTCAAAATTTCCAAAGATTTTTCATGTTATTTCATCAGGTGGATACTGAGATGGCTTAAAGACTTCAATACCAGGGTCGAATACCTTTTCCTTTAAGGGAAAATAGCACTCAGGCTCAGCAGAGTGTGAAGACGATCCACAAAGAAGCACAACCTCGTCCTCAGAAGTGGGACAGAGAGGTGTCAAATCATATGTGTGATAGGTGTGTAAACACCCATCCTTTTACCACTTAATTCTGGCTAAAACAAGACCAAAACACGTATTTAATATCATTTGTTTGGAATTATGCGTGGTTTTTATGTTTATTGTGTTTTCAGAGCTAACCGGATGAATATTAAAGAAAACATGGGATTGCACGGGTTTTATCAAGGAAAAAGACTCAAGACGAAGTCTATTGTCCAAGAGGTGCAAAAGATTTGAAGTCAATGGGCCTATTTGAAGATTTATCGAAGAAAAGGACCAAAGATGGAAGATTTATATATGTCGAAGAAAGTCAAGTCTATTTAACAAAGAAATTAAAAGACGAGTTGAATTTAATCGACGACAAATCCCGAATTAGAATCGAAAACGTCAACTATTCTGAAAAGACGAGAAGGCAAGAAGAAAGGGAGAAAGCCCACTCACCAACCAACCACTAGGACTATATATAGTTTTTCCCTTCACACAATTAGGGAGTTAGCTTCATTTTTCTTTTTCCCAGTTCCTTGTTCGTAGCTTCACCAACACCATTAGGGTGTTTGGTGATTTTTTTTTCATTTTTCTTTCAATCTTGTAAGTGGTTAATCTTTACTCTTGTCACTTTTACATTAATCATTCAATTCCAATCTTTCTATTCATCTTGTTCTTCATCATCTTTTTATTGCAAGTTCTTAAGTTTTATTTGATTCAAGTTTGATCTTAAAAAGTTGTTGATTTAGTGTTTTTATTGGTGGGATTTATAACTTATGGTATTTAAATGATTTGTGTTTGATTTGGTAAAACCTTTTTAAGTATTAAGCTCGATCTTGTATTAATTCGTGTCCACTGTTGAAACGTCTGCTACTGTTCTTCATATTTTGACTTTCCGAATAGACAAACTTCTGTGTGGCTTACTCGGAATCTTGGATATTCCGAATAGCTCTTTTTCTTTCTTTCTTATTCGGAACTTTTCAGTCTTTCCGAATTGCTTGTTTATTCCATCCTTATTCGGAATATTTACATATTCCGAATAGTCCTTACTTTCCGCATAGGCTTCGTTTTTCCGAATAGCTTACTTTTACCGCATAGGTTTATGTTTTTCCGCATAGAGATGTTTTTCCGAATAGCCTAATTTTCCGCATAAGCCATATTTTCCGCATAGCTCAACTTTTCCGAATAGCATTCTTTTTCCGCATAAGCTGATTTTCCGCATAAGGTTATTGTTCCGCATAGAACTATTTTTCCGAATAGAGGTGTTATTCCGAATAGGGAATGTTTTCCGCATAGGGGTTCTTATTCCGAGTAGACTTTATTATTCCGCATAATAGAGTTATTCCGCATAGAGCATCTTTTCCATTTATTCCGAATAGCACTAGTTTCCAGTAAGGATCTTTTACAGCTTTATCATTTAGTTGTTTAAATTAAAATGATGTTCTATTTCTAGTGATTTACTGTTTTTGGCTTTAATCTTTATTTACTTCCTTTATTTAGATTAGAAAACTAAACCTCCTTTTTGTCACCAAGAACAAATCATTTCACTTTAAACTGAGATCAATTCGAGAGGATTCCGAGAATTATTTTGAACCTATACAAAACGCTTGTATCAATGTGCAACGGATATTGGTGTCGACCGGTTTCTTCTCCTTTGACAGAATGTTCTTCAAATCCAAAGTAGGATCAAGACGATAATCTTCAAAGTCATAAGGAGGAGCATCACTCTCATGAGGGAAGTAAGTGTTGAGAAATTCAGAGAAGTCTTCCTCGAATGAGTAATCGTCCAAAGTAGGATCGAGTGATGGCGGAGGATCTTCATCATGTGAAGAATCGCTCGAAAGAGTATCAGCCTCATCGAAATCATCGAAAGTGGGCAGCTCGGGATACTCAGAAGTACAATCAAAATCATCCGAATCTGAGCTAGAATCATCATCATAAGCATCAAAGACCGGTGGAGAATCATAAATGGGAGAAGCGTCCAAAGTAGGGAGAGAATCATCCACATCATCATTAAAAAGTGGATTATCAATGCAAGAGTCGAATAGAGGATTGTCGTAGACGACAAAGTCATCGAGCACATTTATCATATTCACTGATTCTCGTCCAAAAGATTTGCCTGTAAGCTTCCCCATTTTAAAAACTTTTGAATCATCCCCGACTCGTAAGATTAACTCACCTTCGGCCACATCAACTAAAGCTCGTCCGGTTCTCAAAAATGGCCGACCAAGTATTAAAGGAATACGAGGGTCCATTTCATAATCAACTACGACAAAATCGACCGGGAAAGTAAATGTGCCAACTTTGATAAACACGTCTTCGGCTATACCAACGGGGTAAGCGAGAGTGCGATTTGCAAGTTCGAGAGTCATCTTTGTTGGAATGAGGTCGGGTAATGATAGTGTTTTCCAAACACTCAAAGGCATAAGATTAATACTAGCCCCGAGATCAGCAAGGGCAGTAAATTCTTCAGTTTTGTTGAACACGCAAGGCAACACAAAACGACCGGGATCTCCAAGTTTTTCCGGAAGTTCTTCAAGAATAACTGCTGAGCAGTTTTCATTTAAGCGTGTGTTGGCGAGTTCAATCAGCTTCTCCTTCTTGCTAAGCAATTCCTTGAATTCTTTGACAAATTTCGGCATGTGGCAAAGTGCTTCAACAAGGCTAATGTTGATGGTCATTTGAGATAGCATATTCACATATTTTGATACTTGACAGTCATTCTTGGTTAGCTCGTTGGTCTTGCCTATGCGAGAAGGGTATGGGATTCTAGGTTTATAGGTGGAAGGTGAAGGTGTAGTCGGTAAAGGTTGAGATGTTGAAGGGTCATTCGTGGGAACTTCATCACGTCAAGGCGGAGACGACAAGGGCAGTAAATTCTTCAGTTTTGTTGAACACGCAAGGCAACACAAAACGACCGGGATCTCCAAGTTTTTCCGGAAGTTCTTTAAGAATAACTGCTGAGCAGTTTTCATTTAAGCGTGTGTTGGCGAGTTCAATCAGCTTCTCCTTCTTGCTAAGCAATTCCTTGAATGCTTTGACAAATTTCGGCATGTGGCAAAGTGCTTTAACAAGGCTAATGTTGATGGTCATTTGAGATAGCATATTCACATATTTTGATACTTGACAGTCATTCTTGGTTAGCTCGTTGGTCTTGCCTATGCGAGAAGGGTATGGGATTCTAGGTTTATAGGTGGAAGGTGAAGGTGTAGTCGGTAAAGGTTGAGATGTTGAAGGGTCATTCGTGGGAACTTCATCACGTCGAGGCGGAGACGGTAATAGTGCACTAATACTAGGTGTAGGAGGAGTAGGGACACATGGTGGTGGAGGAGGTGTAGATGATGGTGGTGGGATTGGTGGTCCTACGATGGTGACTCCACTACGAGTAGTAATAGCACTCACATTAGCTCGCGGTTTAGTGACGGTGTTTGAAGGTAGAGAACTTGAAGTAGAAGGTTGAGTTGTGGGCAAGAAACTAGCCAACAGATTCTTTAATTCAGTCGTTTGAGTGCTGAAGGAGGATTGAATATTATCACGAACCTCGGTTCTACTGTCATTAACTTGCTTCATGATATCTCCTTTCAGATTGATAATTTGGCTTTGCAGATTCTTGATTTGCTCACCTTGGGTTCTCATTGTGGCTTCAACATCGGGATAAATGGGTGGGGTTTGTTGGGTGGGTGGTTGGTAAGGGTTAGAAGCTCTTGGTGGGATTTGGTTGCTTCTATTGTAGTTGTTGGCGGAGTTTTGGTTTTGAGGAGAAAAACCGGGTGAAAGGTAATTGTTGGAACGGTAGCTCAGCAGATTTCTATCCCCTTGTTGTCTAGCTTGGTAATTTTCCGGTGAATAATTACCATAAGCTGCATACACATTTTCCGAATTTCCTTGTGTCGAAGGACAATCGGTGTATGAGTGAGGACCGCCACATGTTTCACAAGGATTAGCAACCGCTTTAACTTGTTGTTGTTGTTGGTTTGAAGCGAGAAGCGTAATACTTTTGCTCATTTCGGTCATCATGCGGGTGAGTTCGGTCATCTCAGGGTTTGCTGAGGTAGAGGAAACATTGACTCTCGGGTTGTTCCTAGAAGAAGCGGAGGAATCCCAGTTTTGTGGTGAGTAGTCATGTTCTTTATTAGCTCTCTACACTCCTCGGGTCTCCTTTTCATGAATGTGCCACCGGCGGCTGCATTGATCGTATCACGATCTCGAAAAGTCAAACCGTTGTAGAAAGTATCAATCAATGTGACGGGAAGCATGTTATGGTTTGGACATCTATCGATCAAGACATTATATCTCTCCCAAGCATCAAAAAGAGATTCATCAGGGTCTTGCATGAAACCGTTGATTTGATTGCGAAGGCTCGTGACCATGGATGGTGGAAAGTAGCGCGATAAAAAGCGTTGAGTCATGTCATCCCAAGTGTGAATAGAATTCTTCGGGAGACGATCAAACCATTTCTCGGCATGATGTAATAAAGTGTGTGGAAAGAGTTGTAGGCGAAGTTCATCCATTGTGGCACCGGCCAACTTCATGCTTTGGGTGATTGTAATGAACTTGTCGAGGTGTTTGTTGGCATCATCATCAGGAAATCCACGGAATGGGTTTGTTTGTACTTGCTGAATCATGTGGTGCTTCAACGAAAACTCAGGAGCGTTGATTTGCATCGGCGCAATTGGTCCTCCTCGTCCAAACATTGTTGGTTGACAAAGTTCCTCCATGGTCCGAAGATCGGGCTGTGGAAGAGCATTGTTGTTATTATTAGGGTGCGGTGGATTATTGTTGTTAACACCAGACATAGCTAAATCTTCTTGAGGCTCGGGCTCTTGATAATTAGAAGATCTAGTACGCATGCACCTACAAAGACAAAAGAAAAAGAAACCAAACACAAAAACAATATATGTACACAAGAAAGATAAAATCTTTTTGGATTTTTGAAATTTTTTATTTTTATGGATTTTTATCAATTTTTTTATTTTTATGATTTTTTGAATTTTTTATGCAAGAAAAATAACGCTCACAAGTGAACGGATCCCAAAAAGCAACGCGTCTCTCACAGAAAACCGTTAATCAAGGGCTAAGTTCCGAATCAAGGTTGTTCATTCGGAAGTTTTGAACTTCCGAATCAAGGGTTCTGTTAGTTTCTTTTTGGTTTTCTTTTTAAATTTCTGTCTTTTATTTTTAAAGCTTATTTTTCCCACCTTTTATTTTTAATCGCACTTTAAGATTACTTGCCTTAGTTTTATTTTAGTTTTGCCTTAGTTTAAGCTTTAGTTGCGTTTTAAGTTTGCCTTAGATAGATTTAAGTTTGCGTCATTTATTTTAGTGCCCTTTAATTTTAGTCACGCTTTTAAATACTTGCACCATTATTTTAATTAGACTTAGATTTACTTTAAGAGCACCTTTACTTTAATTGTTTTGCACTTTTATTTAAAAACAACCAAAAATATTTGTTTCACCAAAGAACGACTGAGTCACATAGAGAGCCTAGATCAATTCGTTAAGATATCGAGAATTCGAACTTTAATTTTTATACGGGGTGTCAAAAGCCTTTTATCAGAACGCCTCTGGTCAGTTCACTCAAAACAAAAGACATATCAAGGGGACGCCTATGGGTCGGTCCCAAATCTAAAAGTTTCGATAAAACACATGCGACTAAATAGGGCCAGTCCTGTACCAACCATTACTTAGTCAAAAACCCTGCAACAATGACATGTATATGTATGCATAAAAATGATGAATGCATGAAAACAACTGTCAGTTCTAGGAAGACCGTAGTGACTACCCACTAATCACAGGTCATATTTGAGAGCCTACAGGTCGAAGCCTTGGCTCTAATACCATAATTGTAACACCCCATTTTGGAAATGGAAATATCACAGCAATTATGGCGTGTCATCAAAGCATACAAGGTAAAATGTCTAAACATTACTTGACCATATAAAGGAAAATACCGGAATCAAACATCGGTAGTCCAAAAGTAAAGCTCATCACACACAAACATAGTATAGTAAGGAATAAGGACGAAACAATGTCCAAAGCATAAGTATCATAAAGAAAAGAAATGCATAATGTAAAGAAGGCTAGACAGCTTCCAGTCCATATGCACGTACTCTTAATGTCTACGAGCGTCCCTGAGTACCTGCCGTTTTGGGAACATAGAAAAGGAAAACGGCTGAGCAATACGCTCAGTGCACGGATGTACAATAAAGCATGAATAGGATAAGCATATAACATAATAACAGCGGAAGAAACTAAGTCCCGAGTAACCTGGTTAAGTCTTAATAAAACTGGTTTTATAGTTTGAAAGTCTTATGTTTATCTTATAAAAACTGTTTGTCATATTTTACCATTAGCCAATATAGGTCATGAATATCCACCGTGCATGAATAATTGGAGGGGTGACCTCATCATGCAAATTAGAGGGGCTGCCTCTAATTTAATATACTGGTTTTATGGGTAGGAGGGATCAGCTCCTTGTGAAGGATGCAAGGCACACACCACATTCACCATGTAATCCTGAATAAAAACGTGTAACTAGGATGCACCCATACGCCCCACATGATAAATATAATAAATGGCCAAAAGCTGAAGGGACGCCACGAGCAATCACTCCGCCGTGGTGAAGTCATAACATCAGTACCTCTAATGTTATGGTTATGGTACCTCCATAACTAGTTGAAACTGGTCATGCATGTATATGGCTATAGGTAATCATATTTAAAACATAAGCAATCAAACTCATACTTATACTACGGGAAAACAGTTGGCTGCATACGGGGAAATCCTAATAAGGAAAGAATGTCCATACTGAAAGGACGGGAATCCCTACCTTATGTCCAGTGAACGAGAACAATGAATTGCGAGAATCCTACTTCTGAAACACTAGTGCTACATAAATACGTACATGAAATAAGTATCTGTTTACTACATACATAGCTGGTTTTATATCATGTCTTAGCTTATTTTATGTGTTCTTACTATTTACACTGTTTAAAGCCTTAAACTGTGTTAAATCTTATATTCTGTTTAATCTGATTAAGTATTTCTGGTATTTCATGTGTTATTATACTTACTGTGTAATAATAAGT
This sequence comes from Glebionis coronaria, assembly GCA_025667525.1. Classification (NCBI taxonomy): domain Eukaryota; kingdom Viridiplantae; phylum Streptophyta; class Magnoliopsida; order Asterales; family Asteraceae; genus Glebionis; species Glebionis coronaria. The sequence continues at coordinate 454,202 of JANFOE010000836.1, read as the reverse complement.
AACTTTCCAAAAATAGCAGGTTTCCTAAAATAGAAAGTTTCCAAAAATAGAAAGTTACCAAAAATAGAAAGTTTCCAAAAATAGAAAGTTTCCAAAAATAGAAAGTTTCCAAAAATAGAAAGTTTCCAAAAATAGAAAGTTTCCAAAAATAGAAAGTTTCCAAAAATAGAAAGTTTCCAAAAATAGAAAGTTTCCAAAAATAGATTTTCTGCTTAAAATAGATAAGTTTCTAAAAATAGAAAGTTTCAATAAATAGATTAGCTGCCTTAAATAAATAAGTTTCCATAAATAGATTAGCTGCTTTAATTAAATAAGTTTCTAAAAATAGCTGGTTTCCATAAATAAAATATCTGCCTTATTTAATTAAGTTTCTAAAAATAGAAAGTTTCCATAATTAGAAATAAGCTGGTTAAATAAGCTAAGTAAATATGCCTAAGTGTTTTCATGATTATATTCTAAGTCATATGATATATTATATAGTTTAATAATTATTTCATGTAATTTAATTAAACTATAGGTTATAATATTTAATTAAAGTATGACATGTTTTTAATTAAATATAATATATACTTAGGTTAAAATATGTATTATTAAATACTAATAATATAACCTAAGTCATGTTTAATTAATTAATTATATCTATGGTTTTTAAAATAATTAATTAATTATAAGTCTTAATAATATAAATACTTAGGTTAAAAATAATTCATGTTTATTAATAATTAGTTAACCTAAGTCATGTTATTAAATTAATTACATATTATTAATTTAATTCTTAACATAAGTTTATAACATAAACACTAACATAATCACGATCCGGATCTAAGCCTAAAAACATGCACCGGATATGAAACAACACCGTACCCCGAACCAAATCGGGGTACCCCCTTGCTGCCGTGGGACCCACACGCACCAACCAAGACCAAAAAGGTCTTGGTGGTGGTCGGCTAAGAACAAACCGAACCCCCTTGGGGTCGGTTATACCTTGCGGCCCAAAACAAACACCCCTTAGATCGACCCTTTTGATTAATTAATGACCAAAACATGTTAGATCTAGGTTTAATTAATGTGTTTTTATAAAAACATCACGTGTTCTTAATTAATAAAAGATTAATTAAAAAGAAAAACAAGTTAAAAAGGTTTTACCGTATTCGTGGATCAAGAGGGTGAAGAACAAACACAAACAACCAATAAATCCACAAGATCCAAGATCAAAATCACCTCCTATGGTGGTTTGTAGGTGGCGGCACAAAGAAAGAGACAAGGGAGGGTTTTAGGTTTTTCTTAAAATCTTCTGTAACTTTGATTTGAGTAGTAAAAACTCTTTTTATCCCCCTCTTAGTAAAATTGGTAATGGGCTTGGCCCATTACCTTCTTTTGGTCGCGGGTAGGGACTCCCTCGGGGGGTTCCCGTACCTCGTTTCGTGTCTTGTAATTTCGTACACATTTATGTTTAAATATGTTCGTGTTTTAAATGTTCTCGCTACGTAAATACCATAAACTTATATATTTAATTACGCTCGTATTAAATATATATAGGTAATTAATAATAACTCGTGTTTTAATTACGCTCGTGATTCCGTGATCGTATGTTCGTGATTAATTATTGCTAAATAATTATTTCGTGATCGTTCATATACAATACTTATCGTGTTCTAACACGTACGTAATACATAAACTCCTAATACGTAATCGTAATCATGCTATATTAGGAAAGTTTTTAACTAGTACGTACGAACTTAAGGTACTATGCATGGTAAAAGCATGCGGGTTTTACAAGAAAACACATAAAAACTTTTGGAAAAGGAAGTTTTGCAAGAAAATTAACAAGACAAGTAAATAACAAGAAGCTATAACCTTTGCTTATATTTGAGTGTCAATTCAAGTATACACAATCAGCTTATAGATACTTGGATCTAAAAATTACTTAAAAAAATCTTTGCAAAAGTATTTTGATATACTAAAAATTAAAAGGTGCATAAAGTAAATTATAGAAATTTAAAAGAGAAAATTTAAGTTAAAAATGGAACACAAATTTTATATAACTCAAAGTTTCACTAAGTTACAAAGAAATATGAAATTACAAAAAATTTGGAAAAAAGGAATGAAACTGCTAAGCTAGGTATATATACAACAAGAGAGACGATTCTAGAAACCCTAACCATATTTGTAATCTTCCTAAAACACCCTTAGTTGAATCCGGAATATGCTTGGATGATCCCTTTTTTGAAGTTAGTCCTTGTGGTATCATGTGATGATTTTGATGTCCCATGTGTAATAGAAGGAGTAAAAATGATCATAGTCCTTCATTTTAGCGTAGAGAACACAATGAATCATCTAAGCCATTTGTTTGCTTCTCTATTTTGTCTTCTTCTTTATATCGGGTCAAAAATGAGCTGGGAGTGAGGTATTGGGTGATGTGAGAAAGAATATGGGCATGTGACGACGTTTCTAGTTAGGTGGTGATTAAATCCTCAGGTCCAATTTGGAAAAGCCCTTTGAGATAAGCTTAATTGTTGTTGGGAATTGGTTTAGGGTTTTTGGATGAATAGTGGCAATTTCAATCCATTTTGGGTATAAGCTGGTGTTAACCACCAAATAAATGATAGTTAATCATTTAAACTTATGAATTTGGCAGTTCTGGTCCCCGTGGTTTATAAACGAATTGAGCCCTTATTCCTTTGTTATTGCACTTTTAAAAATGACCTATCAGTCCCTCAAACTTTTGTGTGTTGGAATATTTAAACTTTGTTGCTTTTGGCATATATGGTCCCTCTGGCCATCTTTTGATTAATGACCCAATGGTCCTCCTCTTTGGTTAATATTCATCATTTCTTGTTAACATTCATCCCGAGTGTTGGGCCAATGAAAGTTTTAACTATGGCCCAGTCTAGATTTTTTTAAATTAGACTAAGTGTTACGTGTCGATGAGAGGACCAGCGACAGAGACCAGACCAGCGGGTGGCAAAGCCTCAGCTGGTACACCAGGAACATTCAAGTCAAAGACAACGTCAGAGAAGTAGAAGATTATCTGAATTCATACTCACCAGCAGTCATGGACAAGTTGGCATGTAGAAGGAATGTACTGGTGTTCAAGGATCTCTGAGATGACAATACTTAGAGATCACTTACAACCCTATGAAGACTTATGCAAGTAGAGACTTGCCTTACCACATATAGTTTAGGCGGGAGAATCTCCAAGGTGTTTTGGGCGGGACAAAATAGGAGATTCAAGATAAAGCCTAGTACAACCTAGTGGGATAAAAGTGAACAGTTGGCAGAACTGTTCACTTAAAGTAGTTTAAAGGTATGTCTCAATATGGACATGCATTTAATACGTTGTAATCTTCCACTCAAAAGATGACACGTATCGACTACTCCCACTAAGGAAGCAACCTTGTACCACTATAAATAGGAGGGAGAAAGAAGAGATATTCAACCCTTGTGCTTGGATAAATTATCTAAGTTTCTTTCTCCCTTTGGAACCTCTGAGCCCTCAGCTGTCTACCAGCGACTCATAGGTTCTCTTGTAAACTTGAGTCTCGAATAAAGTTTACTTGTTCTAGGGTTCATTTCTTATTGTCATTCAACGGGTGTATTCGTATCACTTTGTAATACTTTGTGTATAACAGATAATTAAATCATTACTCGTTTGAAAAGTTTTTCTTTGTATGTTCTTTTTTATACGAGTTATAGTTTCAAATATTGTTGTATTTTGGGACTTTCACCAAGTTTGGTAATTCCACATTCATTCCCTCAAACTTTATAAAACCAATTACAAGGACTTGAAATGTAACTTCTTCATTCTTCAAGGAATAATCTTGTATAATATTGATACATTAGGGCCAATTTACTTTGTGACTCTTAGGGGTATAAAGTGACAATTTGTGAAACTTGAGGGACCATTCTTGTAATTCTTCAAATCTCCAAGGATATTTTGGTAAATTCACATCCGGCTTCGGTTCTTTTGTACGATTTTGTTTCTCATTTTTTTTTAGCTTGTTTTTGTGATTTCCAAGTGAATTTCCGATATACGTACCTACAAACACACAAATAGAGAAAACAAGGGTATTTTGCACACATTTGATGATATTTTCCGTATTTTAAGTCCGATTTGGGGCACGAAATGATGTGTCATTAGAGTCTCATCAATTCCCACATATTAAACCATTGTCGAGTCCTCACGTGATGCTAGAATTAAGTATTGTAGTACTTCCAAAAATCATTTTTATGCAACATTTATTGAAAATAAACTTACTTAGATGCGTTTTGGACATAACGTATTTTTTCATCACTTAAAAGTGACTTTTAGGATCATAGAACAAGAACACGTGAATGCTTCATAGAAATAATTTCTTCGTCCTTGATTTTCACATAATTCAATGCTAAGCGTGAAACAAGATCATTATCGTTAAAAAGTTAGTAATGCTAACACTACCCATATGTATTATCACGTACTTAGACTCCCTTATTTGTAATGGGTATCTCTTATATTTTATTTTTTTCATGATGATCACGAGGATACATATTTGACTTATGTGAATAGAGATTAAGTCTAAAAACAGAGTCAAAACGGTGTATGCAAAACCATTATTTAGTAACCTTTGACGATGTTACTAAATTATGTCGACAAGAAAGTTTCAATTAACACGGTTTCACAACGGATTTGAACATTTGGCTTATTACCAAGACTTTTATATGCCCCCTACCGGATGGGCTTTATTATCTTTGGTTTACCTCGGCTTTTTAGGGCTTCGGTCTTGCCTTTCCTTTTATTTAACCTCGCCATGAGGTGTTTATTATGGTCAAAGATGTACATCCTCATCATCCAAAGGAAACTTCGGATCTTTAAAGCTTTAAGGTTTTAAGACATTCACTTTTATTTCGCATTGATATTTTGTCTTGTGAGCTTCAAATTTTTGCTAATTTTGGGTGAGATGAACTTAAAAGTATTATTGGAAAGCTTTTGATTATTCGGTGTGTCAATACTTCAAATCCGTAACGCTGGCGAACCTTAAATGTCTTCCCAATTTAATTACATCGAAACTACAAGAATTACTTAAAAACCAACAATAATGATAAAATTGCTAAACAATATTTATTAACAATTTATTTATATACAAGCGATGGGAGAATAAGCGCATAACTAAACTACATGACTTTTGAAAGAATACGAATGATCTATGTTTAGCATAACTTATAATTGACTATCATTTCTCGTCCTCAGTTTAATGAGAATTAGCATAATATAGTCAAGGAACCAAGCTAAGGGCTCAACACGCCCGATCGAGTAAAAAATTACTCTTATTATCACCAACAGAAAACCTACATTTGTGTCGAAACACTTATGAAAAAGACGAAAATTGGATTGCGTGAAGACTTAGCAAAGCAAGTATCTATTTACCCCCCCCCCCCCACAATACTAAAACTAAACATTGTCCTCAATGTTTGAAGTCTAAGGGTGAAACACCCCCATATTAGAGACGAAGGGTCAAATGGTTAATCCTAGCATGGAAAGGGTATTTACGAATGATCTTAAGCCGTTTATAAGGTATGCGAAAAGATAAAGTTTAGTAATCAAAGGATACTAGCGGATATCGAGTTATTCAAAGCAAACGATCAAAGCTTCAGTGATGCTGAATAAAACAAACACGAGAGGCTTCGATGATGATGATTCCTAGATAATCAAATTCACAAACAACCACGAAAACAAGGGTCGGAAGAGCAGAGTCTCCTCACATTAACTAACATTAGAATGCGATAATATGTACAAGGATAAGCATGGGATTATCCCACGAAGCATCTCATTTTTTATAACCGAGTCATGAGATCGACTCGAATCCCCTAAATGTGAGCATTTAGGGATAACTTGGTAAGGTCATATGCATGAACCTAGAATTAAGGACAAAGTCCTTTGATGGTACATATACCGGGGTCGAAGATAAGTCCTCGTTGTCGGTTGACAAACGAAACAACGCCACATCAAGCAAAATCCCAAAGGGATAAAAAAAGAGATAAGAAGTAGAAGGGTTGGACAATGGGTGGGACAACGTATGGAGCTACATGGGTAAACTCACACCAATCATATAGAAAGAATTTCCATTTATTGCATCGGTGGTAGACCGAGATTTCCCTTTAAAAATGATTCCAGTATCAAATATCTCTTCCTCGGTGGAGAAGTTGGAGGACTCAGATAGGGCTTCCCCCATATTAGATCCATACTCACACACACATCAAAAGGATTAGAGGTGTAGTAGTAAGCTCGAGAAGCAGTGATGACGGTGTAAAAAGAGACTCATCAATTTGATTTAACATTTTAAACTCTTTTTCACATTTTTCTTTATGAAAAACTGTTTTGCCATTTATAAAATATAAAACGTTAGGCGTCTCTATAACATGGTTCGACACACTAAAAATCTTAGGCGTCTCTAAATGAATAGGCACACTAATCGGATTAGGTGTCTCAAACTCTATCTTAGGTACACTGAAGATCTTAAGATTTAAGTCATGGGTGGGAGGGGGATTATAGATATTTTTAAAATGATGGTCATAGAATAAAACATAACCCTCCAGGTCAACATAAAGGTTATCATCTGAAAGATCGTCGATATTATCGATTTCCTCATCATAAATAGGTTCATCAAACCAAGGTTTTTCAAAACCGTCCTTGATAATTTTGAAAACTCTCTCGAAAATATCACGGTCTAACACAAAATCATCATTCTTAACCGAGAATTGTTGATTAGGTAAATCCTCAAGAATGTGATTATCGAAATTCTCAATTGAGGAGTGTTTATTAGGTAACTCCTCGAGAATGGGATTGGTGGTCACAAGAGAAGATTCGTCATTATGAAGAAGACGTTCCAACTCGTCAAGTTCGGCCTCGTGATTGATAAAATCGTCCACACTTATGAAAAGTGGGTTAGTAAGAGCAAGTTATCTTTCGATTTGTTCTTCGATCTCGGGGTAAAAATCAAAGTCATTTGAAGTTGTTTCGTGGGGAAAATCCTTAAAAATGGCTTGCAGATTATGAAGTATGTGCTCGATCTCGCCAAAGTCACCATTGGGATAAAAGAAGGAGTCTATATGAGGTTGTAATTGAGGAGAATCCTCAATGGTCAAAACCGTAGTCTTATGAATCATGGGACTAGGTTGAAAAGGCTCCTCAATGATGGGCGATTTTGCCTTGATATTGGTCAAATTGTCCTTCGGAGGTGGTGAAGACGTGTTCTCATTTAAACTTGTCGTGACGGAACTTACGTTTTCCTCTGGAATTGGTTGGTCATTAGAATCACTAAATAAATCCCAAAATGATTTTTTCATACATTTTCGTAAACCTTTTTCAATTAAATATGCATTCTCTTTGTCATTAAAATCATTATCTTCAAAACTATTTTTCTTAATTCTTTCAAAACATTCATCAAGTCTTTTGTTATCAAAATGAGAAAGATTGTTTTGAGAAGAGTTAGTTCTGTTTTGGTCTTGGAATATTTTGGCAAAAAATTCCATCTTTTTTTCTCCATATCTTAAAGCCAATTTCCAGCCAAAAACGTCAATTTGGGCTAGCGTCGTCGATAAAAATGGCCTACCTAAGACGATAGGGCATTTAGGATCGAACTCATGGTCGAAAATAACAAAATCCGCAGGAAACGTGAAATTTCCAACTTGAACATAAATATCATCGGCTATGTGATGAGACTCTAATAATACATAGTCTCATCGCCTAAGTCGGGCTTAAAATACAGAAAATATCATTAAAACCATGCAAAAACCCGTTGTGTTGCTCAAATGCTTTAAGGTGTATCCATTCTTAATGACATCCCAGAGAGTGTGATCTGTATGATTTAAAAAATGTTCCATCTGCACAACCCAAGTTTCATAATTGTCGTTTTTTAGAATTGAGAGTTTGACAGGAGAAAGAGTATGCGGAACAGATGGAGAAGTTTGAACTTTGCGTTTAACTTCTACTGCTGCTCCAGCTGGTGCACCTGTTTGAAGAGGATCAGCATTCTGAATAACATCTTCTATGTGAAGATTTTCATCACCATGGAGAGACACGTTGATATTTGTTTGGTGAGAATGAGGTGATTGGTTTGGGTTAGTTCTTCTTATTCAGAGTTTCTCAACAAGCTTTGATACCACTTGTTGATCCCAATAAATAGATCGATATCCTGTTAAGGATTGCACTAATAGCTTGTAAACAAAATAGAACACGAGAGAGACTCTTACTAAACCTAGATAAGTTATGCGGAATCTAACTTATCAAAGCTTAAGAAGAACAAATATCAACTAACTATTTGATTTTATTATTCGCAAAGTTTGTGTTGAGGTACTTACAACTCGTCGTACCTATGATCTTTTTATAGTACAAGGAACTCTATAATATTCTATTAGGATACGTATATCACACACGATATACTCCTATAATAACTATAGCATATCTTTACTAAAGATATACTCATCCTTATCAACCTAGAAGTACTTACAATAAGCCTAACGGTACTCACATGTACCGTGTCAACACTAACAGTACTTGCTAACACTAACGATACTTGGAATACATACCAACGGTACTTGGTATAAATACAAATAATTCCCAACAAGTCGCTTAACTTCACGATCCATAACTTCTACAAGCTCTTAAATAAAGTTTAGTTTTTCATCGAGCTGGATTTCTTCCAAAGGTATGACTAGTGACTCATCGGACAAACAGTTCTTCAGATTACAAATGTGAAAAACGTTGTGAACTCTACTGACTCTTACGGTACTTGATGTGTGGGAAACGTGTCGGTGTATTTTAATGTAATACGTTATAAAACAAATTAAGAAAATTACCTTTAGGAAAAAGTAATAGTCCAAAACTCGCTAAAGACGAATTAATTAAACACGAGAGTGATCCCGGTTCGTTGTACACGAAGAAATTGTGAATTTGAGACTTTCTTTTAATTTGGACAATCAATTTGAATTGGTTTCGGTTTTTATCTAAGATCCTACGTTTTTTATTAAAAGTGCATGAATCGCTAAAATAATTCTACAAGACGAATTAAAATCTATCTATTTTTTTACTTTTTTTATTATTAATAAATTGAGCCAAATTTATATAAACAAATTATTATATAAAAATTATTATATATTTTTTTAAACTTTACAACTAAGAAATTATGAAAGAAAAACGTTTTAACTAAAATTGTATTACAAAGTAAAACGTATAACTAAAACTTAAAACAGTTTTAAAACAAAAAGAGCAATTAGCTCAAGTGGTTGAGTTGTTGGGCCTATGAAGTGCATGTCGAAGGATCGAACCTTGTGAGTGACAAATTTATCTTTTTATTTTAATCTTACTCGAATTTAATCAGCAAACAGTTAATTTCAATCATCAGTCATTATGTAATAATATAGTTAAAGCAAATCAATCACAGCAAATTATACTCAGCAATAAACAAAAATTAAATACTCACAGAAAATCAATCACAGCAGCAAAAGAAACAATCAAAGTAACAATTTAAATGCAGCAAATTAAAAATCATAAATCAATCACAGCAGCAAAAGAAACAATCAAAGTAACAATTTAAATGCAGCAAATTAAAAATCAAAATACTCAGCAATAAACAAGCTAAGTACACAACAATCGATAATGGACTAAAAGAAATCAACAACAACAGTGGCAACAAACATAAGCAGGTTATTCAAATAAGGCAGCAACAACATCTATCATAGTCAATAATCAAGCATATCACAGCAGCCAATTCAATCTCAGCAATTAAAAGTTATAACGAAGATCAGTAATGCCAAACTTATTCTGTTACAAGAGCAATTATACAGCAAAAAAGTACTATAACAATGGCAGCTATCAGTCGAATCATGCTCAAGTTCAAACAAAAACTTGAATACGTCTCTAATAAATCTTTGACATCAACTCGCTAATGCAATCTATATTAGCAGTAAACGTTCAATGATAAAAATAAAAGGATTAACAGCAATGATCAATCAGCAATCACTTAATGAACTCAATATCAAAACACTACTTCTCAAAATCTCATCAAACAGAATAAGAAAGAAATATCAAATTCATGAAATTCAGGTTCATCATCAGCAAACACAAAAACAGAAAAGTAAGTTCGATAACAGACATAGATTCATCATTGATCTCTACAACCACATCATAAATCAGATTTTAAAGAAAAAGTTAAACACTAGCAGATTCATAACTTAACAGATTAACAGATTCATAACTTCACCTCTCTTTAACAGAATATCAACTGATCCAAACGCAACTTCAATCGTAGCAGATTATCAAAGAACACAAACTCCAATCCTAAACCCGTTCACATATCAGATCTCTTAACAATGAGTATCAAAGTTCTACAATCATACAAGTCTTAAAATAACAAAACACTTATTAGCAGATTAATAGAATATCCCTTAAGCAAATTAAGTGACGAGAAACTAACTATGATTAAAAGCTGAACAATAACTCTAACAACATAACAACCATAAATAGATAAGCAATCTAAGCAGTAGCTAGTAACAAATAAGCACAGTAATCACACAACAAATATCTAACTAGCAAATATTACTCTAATATTTCAGAAAATAAAATTGTGCTTAACCATTTAAAAACGACGATAACCCGTTGGTGAAGAAGTCCAGCGCTGAGCTGACTTAGAACCGACACCTTTGAACCATGAACATAAGCTCGAACCAAAAGATTTATTTAAATGCTTATCCAGTGGGGATAAACCTATATCCCTAATCTAACTTAATCGATCAAATAAAGCTATGGTTTGAGCTTATTCAAACAACAGTTCATTATAACATTAGCTTATTATAGATTTAAATTGCATATATTTTAACAAAATAAAAAACGCGAGATAAAAAGATAATGAGACTGAAAATCAACTTTTATTAACTCAAATCAAACATTACAATATTTTAGAAAAGGAAAAATACAATTTCTATCTAAAAATTAACATTATAACAGTAAGTAGAAAATGGATAATCGTTACATGGAAAATGAGGGGGTTTTATAGCTGAGGTCGGGTGAGGGTTTGTTGAGGAAGACTCGATTTAAGCCCCTGGATGAGCATCTCCATCTTCTCTTTTCCATCAGTTTTGATCAAATGGTTGTCATTTGCCCTCCATCACACAGATTGCCAAGGTGGACAAATTTGTGCTACTTTGCTGATGAGGTGGCAATAGGTGATTGGTTTGTAGTCAGGATGGCAGGCATCCAACCAATAAGAGCCAAGGAGTGACGCAACCAAGTGCCACGTTCGCACTTGGCACTTGGTATCTCGTGATTCGCACGCACCCAATCTTCCTATTTTCTCTGAATTTGAACACGTACATACCACTCGCTTGATTAATTTGGATCCCTAAATATTAGGGTTCTTATCTGCTGCTCTCGTTCTTCCCCAATTTCTTTCTCTCTCTCGACTTTTTATTCTTTCTATTTATTTTCTTTCTTTTGACCGAACTTGACCAAAGAAAGTTATATACACTTTCCACCGTCTATATTTCTTTACTCTTATTGCGCTTTTGACCCAATTACTTCATCTGTCAATCTTTAATTGCTTTTGGGCTTTGACCCAATTTGTAGACTTGGGCCTTTCAAGTTAATTATTTCCAAAGTAATGACATAACTTCATAAATGGGCTTCCAGACCCATTAAGCTCAAGTGGGCCCCAGTAAATCACAAACTTTTGATAAATCCGCGAATAAGAACGATCCCGAATTTTGGCTTTTGATAAACTCTTCAATCCCGTGTCGGTTTTGCCAGTTTTTTATGAACTTGGTACCTACACACACGAAACAAGAAAACAAGCAAATACAATACAATATTTATAAGAAATATGCATTTTAAGTTTGTTTTGTGATATAAATGATATGAGTAATTACACTCATATCAGTACTTCTAGAAGGTATGTTACTGAACCAATCCTTGATAGGATTTTGAATGGTCTAATGTATCGATGATTCAACTTCTCACGCTTTTCAATGTGAATTACACCTTTCCGCGATGCAAGTTTTAGCATAAGCATATCTCCAACTTGAAACTCAAGGGGCTTTCACCTCTTATCCGCATAGCCGTTTTGATGATCACGTGGAGATTGCATATGGTTAAGGATTCGATTATCTTCCCTATTTGTCAGTAAATATAGCTAACATACCAAAGATGGTCTTAATTTCAATAAATCCCTCATTAAGCACGTACAATACTGTCAGTTCCTTTTCTCTACATTTATAGAAAAGCACTATTTACATTCCTAATAAAAACAGTTTAGAAAGATTTTTAACTATTATAAATAGGGCCAACCATAATAGACCTCAGATTGGACCACACCGTCAAATCGGAACGATCGGATTAGACCTTACATATTTCAATCCGTTCCTCAGTCTACTTTTTTCTCATATTCGGTCTTCGGTCTGGTGTAGTCTGATCTGGTTCGTTCTTACACAAAACCTACAATTATTCTTTGTTGGACGGGACCAGACCGACGACCAAACTGAACAAGATTGACACAGACATAGACATACCACTTCGGTCCGGTCCTCGATCCGTGTTTTAGAAAAAAATCAATATTCAGTCAGATTCGGTCTTGTTCAGTTCAGTCCGGTTTCAGGCCTTGATAGGCCCTAATTATAAATAGTGAAAAGTTGATTTTATAATATATACACATAACCCTAAAAACATTCACTTAAGTATGAAACTTTGTGTAATTCATTAAAAGGCTTAAAGTTATAAATTACCAACGTACATTACTTTTTCTCCCAACCTTACTAAAATGAAAAATATACTTCCATTATCACCATCCTAAGTTTATTATTTTTCTAAGGTTACAAACTTTCTCAAAAGTGACATACAATAACCGGTTACCAGGTACAAACGATCTACACCTTATTTAATTAGCAAGTCATTTTAATTTTTATTATTTATTTATATACACATCATTAAATTTTTATCCAAGTCACATCAACTTAGTCATATCACGTAAACTTATCACATTTCTAATCCAATTTACTTCATGTTCTATCCAAAATCAAAACCCCGTATATTTTCACTTCTCATTATCAACATATCTCCCTATTCTATCCAACTATCGTTCTTAAATTAATTAATGATGGCAGAAGTTGTTGCCATGTCATCAACCATTGCTTCTTCACTCTGTAATTTATTCAGCAATAATGCCAATTTTTTCGGCAAAAGTAAAAGTTGTGTAGGTTTAAGAAGATGAATAATGTATCTTTGTTTATTTTGTTGCTGGTTCGGAAGGTTTGTTTCATTTAAAATTATGTTATGGGCTGTTTGTTTCGGCTTATAAATGGGTGTTAAATCACTTCATATTTCAACTTTCAATTGAAACAGAGAACGTTCTTACGATGATAAGTTGATAAGAGAAAGTGATAATGTTTTTAATGATGACGATGAACTTTATTTGGAATATGAACTTAGAAGATACGGGTTTTTATGGTAGGGTAAGATACTAGTTACTACTCGTTAAAAATACACCCAACTATTCAAGTGTGAGGTGGACAAAGTCAACAAAAGTCAATACCACTTAGAAAAAAATAAAAGCATAAAAATTATAGAAATAACATTTCCTATATTAAATTGTACAAGGAAAAAAAATATCTTTGAAATTTGTGATCTAAAGTAGGGGTGAGCATAAAATCGAAAAACCGAAACAAAAGCTGAAAAACAGAAAAAAACCGCACCGAAAAAACCGCCCCAATTGAAAAACCGAAGGGATGGTTTTCACATTTTTGAAAACCGAATGTTTGGGGCGGTTGTTGGTTGCATGTATAAAATCGAACCGAAAAACCACCCCGCCCCATTTTGGTCTATAAAATTAATATATACTTATAGTTTTAAATAGTTATATATGTGATATTTTTAATATGTTTAGTTGCTTTCTTTTTTTTAAATATACATATTTATAAAAGATATCAAAATAATTTATTATGATTTTCTCTCACCTACACTTTGTTAGATTTGTGATTGCGATATAAATATTTTTATTATAATTTTTGGTTTTATATAATTCGATGGTAGCTAATGTTGCTATTTATTGTAATGTATGTAACCGATTAAAACTATTATTGTTGGCTGCAACTTGCATTTATGATGAGTTTAATTTGTGTCGAAAGTGATTAACTATTGATGCGGTTTTTCGTAAATAGGAAACCCAATGCGTAAAATAATAATAGAAAAAAACCGAAATAAAAACCGAACTGAACCGCTACAATGAAGAAAACCGAAAAATCGAAACCGAAAAAAACGAAATCAAATGGTTTGCGATATGCAAAAACCGAAGTTTGCGGTTTGGTTTTTGATTTTAGCGTAAAACCGCCCTAAACCGCCCCATGCTGACTCAGTATCAATAATTAATATGAAGCATTTCGCGTAAATTAAAGAATTGTTTATTAGTTCTGTTTATTCTGTAAAAAAAAAGTTTTGGTTTAACCCGAAAATCGAAGCAATCTAACTCGAAAAATCGAATTTAAATTTAATTCGGTTTTTTAGTCGACTTGAATAGCGCGATTTAATTTATCTTAAAAAATATATATAATTATATACTAGCAAATAAAAGTTATTTCTAAATATAAAAATTATTTTTAATATTATAATATGATATTTTATACATATTATATAAGTTTGATTTTCAGGTTGGATACGAAAAACAAACTTATAATTCGATTCGATTATGACTAAAAATTTGAATTTGGTTGGGTTTAGTTTTAGTTAAGATTCGATTTTGAGTTTTTGTGAGCGAGAACCCAAATTGTCGAATGAGCAAATTACAGAAACCTTGTTGGGCCTAACCAGGACCCCTTCGCCACCCCCCTAAAAAAACACCTTAATCATCATCATCTTGTATGTATCAGAAGAATTTAATAAAACAAACATGTCTCGATTAGCAAGAATGAAATCCCTGAATCATCTTGTATACAAAAAGGTACGTTTTTCATTTCTTATAAATTCTTATAATTATACCACTAGCACCGCAGCAGCCACCAACGATTTCCAAAACCCTAATACCAACAACAACAACAACTGGTCTCACTTTCACCATAACCCTAACCCTAATACTTATAGAAATGAATCCCATGATCCCAGAAACTATACCAATAATTATCATAATATGAACACATATCATGGTAATGTTTCAAATGAAAAGTTGAATCAAGTTGTTGAAGAGGAGGAGGGTTTACGCGGTACCATTGCGGAGCTTGATGCATTTTGCAAACAGCGCAAACTCAAAGAAGCCGTGGAAGTATTGGGGTTACTAATGCAAAATGGGGTTTCCGTCGATGTCCCTAGATTTTTGTTTTTGATGAATCTATGTGGAGAGGCACAGGCGCTTCTACAAGCTAAACAAGTCCATGACCATTTCCTAAGCTCGATTACTAATGTCGATGTCAGTGTTTGTAATAAGGTTTTGGATATGTTTTCCAAGTGTGGCTCTATGGAAGATGCGTATAAAGTGTTTGATAAAATGACACAAAGGAATTTGACTACTTGGGATACTATGATTACAGGCTTTGCCACAAATGGTCATGGGGAAGATGCAATTGATATGTTTACTGAGTTTAAGAAGATTGGATTGAAGCCTGATAGTCAGATGTTTTATGGGGTGTTTACGGCTTGTAGTGTCGTGGGAGATATGAAAGAGGGGTTGTTGCATTTTGAGTCCATGACTAAGGATTATAACATCGCCCCGTCTATGGAGCATTATAAGAGCGTAGTGGATATGCTCGGGAGTGTAGGGTATTTGAATGAAGCGTTGGAATTCATTGAGAAAATGCCTATGGAGCCAACTGTAGACGTTTGGGAAACTTTACTCAAACAATGTAGGGTTTATGGGGAAACAGAACTTGGGGATCGTTGTTGTGAACTTGTTCAGCTTCTAGACCCTTCTCGTTTGGATGAACAGTCTAAGGCAGGTCTTATACCCGTAAATGCTTCAGACATTGCAAAAGAAAAAGAGAAAAAGAAGTTGTCGGGCTATAATCCTCTCGAGATTAAAACTAAAGTCCATGAGTATAGAGCCGGGGATACATCTCACCCTGAACACGAGAAGTTATATAGTCAGCTTAGATGTTTAAAACACCCTATGAAAGAAGTAGGATATGTTCCTGAGACGAAATTTGTACTTCATGACATTGACCCAGAAAGCAAGGAAGAAGCTCTTCTTGCACATAGTGAAAGACTTGCTTTATCTCAGGCCCTTTTGACCAGCTCGCCCCGTGCACCGATACGGATCATAAAAAATCTTCGTGTTTGTGGTGATTGCCACAATGCACTGAAGATTATCTCTAAGATCGTTGGAAGACTGATTGTTGCACGTGATGCCAAAAGGTTCCACCATTTTGAAAATGGAGTATGTTCTTGTAATGATTATTGGTGACGATTTACATTTTATTATGAATTTGCTGTTGCTTAATTTTATGGATGCCAACATATTGTTTACCATGTATGATTAAGTTATTAACAATGCTCTTTTTGATACTCGCCATAATTTGTTTAGTTAATATTTTTTTCTTATATTACAAGGCTCCAAGCTTCATATTGCTGGAAATTCAGTTTTTCTTAGCAGTTTAGCTCCTTTTTCTTTTAAATATGAAATGTAGCAGTGTAGACTAATCGTTTCCAGAGCTCTGTTATTTTTGTTATTTGAAAAGTTTTTTTTTCACATGTGAACAACCTTCAGATGGAATTACTGGAAAGTATATTTCTTATGCTTTTCCTGTAAAATAAAATCAAAGTAACAACTTATTGTGATAGATAGGTTACTTCTAAATACAAAATTAGAATGTCTAGATAGGTTACTTCTCACTCATGTTCGGCAGCTAAGTCTATTGTCAAAGACTAAAGCCTTCTCTCAGGGCAAGGGCCTTGCTGCTGGTCTTGTTAGACTCCATTTCACGATTGTTTTGTGAGGGTAAGTTTATTATGCGACGTAGGGCTTTCTTGCTTTCGTTTACATTGTTTTTATACAAATGGGATATTGTTTCACAGGGTTGTGATGGGTCAGTCTTAATTAATTCAACTTCAAACACAGCAGAAAAAGATTCGCCGACAAATAATCCATTTCTTTGTGGATTCATTGTCATTGATAGTGCAAAAACTAGACTTGAAAAAGTGTGTACAGTACAGGAGTTGTTTCTTGTGCTGATATAGTTGCATTCGCGGCTAGAGATGGCTTTCATATAGTAAGCAGATGAATGAACACTTACGCTTACACACACGCGCGCGCGCACACACACACGCAACCCGAGCCCACCCACAAGCATTTGTTTTGTTGGGTAATTTTACTCGCGAGAACAAAAGCAACTGATATATGTTTTTAGTACATTGTTAATAACAAGTAATGGTAGTAGTACCTTACTATTTAGTGAAACGACGCAACTATCCTTCTGACGTTGATTCAAACCACATATCTATTGTGTATAACTATTGTATTGCAGACGGAGGGACTAGATTACGACGTCCCAGCAGGGATAAGAGATGGCAGAGTGTCACTGATAGCTGGGACGATAGGATTGCATCCTCCAACATCTAATCTCAACCAACTCACACACTTAACAAGAAGATATGGTTAGTTGGTTACTCTATCTGGTTAGCCATCATTCATCTTTTTCCGTTTACTATTTATGCTATAAAAACGTATCTTGAAATTATAATATTCTTAACAGGAGCTCATACCATCGATCCGTCACACTGTACTTTCCTTTGTTAACAAACTATACAACTTTAGTTCATCCGCAAATCACGACCCGGCTTTCAACAAATTATATGCTAGCATTCTAAAGCAGCAATGCCTAGATAGTTTACTTCTAATTTGTTTCAGTGGCAAAATCACACACAATCCTAGTTGTTCTTCGAACCCATAGCACCTTCACAATGAAAATTAGAATTACAACGGGGCAATATGTTGAGAGGGGAACAAAGACCAGTTCCATCGATAAAATTTTTAGCTTTCACTAGGTACACTTGGGTTCAGATGATGATAGAGCTCAAGAGCTTGCCAAATCTGTAAGTTCTATACAACAAAATTTCGTATCCGATGTTCTACACATATGAACAAATGATGTTCAATACTCTCTACGTGTGAACAAATGGTGTCCATATATTTTAGTTGGCAATATATTGATGCAATTGTTTCCTAATGTTACTGTGATCATAAAAATCAGATTTTACTCAAGTTTGCTATCAATCTGAGAAAAAGTGGCCATAACTAGGATTTTGGTGGTTTAGTCACGTGTTGGCGAGAGTTTGCATCTATGATGTTTCTATGGAGCAAACTTAAACGGTATGCATTTTCAGACCCTATTATTGTCGTTGCGCTGGTTAAGAGTGTTCAGTCATTTGAGAGTATGCACTTGGGCTGTACTTTCAACCATTTTTCTGTTAAATTTAACGCTCGTGAAGTTGAGAATGCTCCTTAGATGCTTACATTAAGTTTTCATAAATCATACAGTAATACTTTTGTTACTTGTGAAGTGCTTTCATTTTGACAATTTCATTGTTACCTATAATTGCTTTTGCGCTGATAAGAGTATCAATGTCTTTGCTTTGAAGCGGATCAGCTCGTGAATGAGCGATTAAGTTAGCATGCAAAAGAAAATGAAGAAGTTGGGGACTAAAACTATTCTAAGAACTTAGGACGAAGTGCGAGAATCTGGCGTGGTTTGAGGACCAGGGTCATTTACTCTAAAATGTAAGATGAAGTTGAAAAGAATATGGTTTAAGTGTGAGAAATGATACTCTATATATCACCAGTTGTACGTTGACGTTGATTGAAATATTGAAACTTGAGTAACTAATAAAGCGCAAAGCTCCAAACACAAGCTTCTCTTTTAACAAACCAAACACAAGCTCAAAAGTAGACATATGATCCATTCAAAAAGGTGGCTAATAACAGATTTCAGAGATACCCACCTTAGTGGGTACTGGGGTATTCCAAATTATAAAAAAAAAAAAAAAGAAAAAAAAAAAAAGCGATGATATATGCAGAAATTAAGTTAATAAAAGTCAAAAGAAAAAGTCAAATTCGTGAAAGTCAAAGATCCACCTCAACTCTTTCTTCAATAAGTATCTATCTTATCTTCCTGCCCAATTTCCCTTTAAATACTTAGTTTTCGTTGAATGTATGTTTTTCGTGAATAGTTATTTTGGATACTATACTTTTATATGGATATGAGGGACTCATCTCACCATTCATCTCGTTTCCATCTAATAAATGAGATTAAATATATTTTATTTTTATCTATTTTTTATAATTTAAATATCTTTTAAACCGTTATGTATTAAACGAAAATAATTATACCATCGCGACGAACGTTTAATTATCTTTCAACCAATATGCAACATGATATACTTTCGAGGAAAAGAATTTTTTGTTTTTTTCTTCTTGTTAAAATTCACGTGAAATATCATATATGATAAAATTGTTTCATCATATATGATAACAGTGTTAAATCATATATGATATGGGTTTCTATCATGTATGATACGCTATATCATATATGATACTGGTGATACATCATATATGATATTAGTATCATATATGATCATATTCGAAAACGTGAAAAGAATGAAGAAAAAAAATTGTCGAAAGTGTATCATATAACATATTTATAGAAAGATAATTAAATGCTCTTCGTAACGGTGTGTGTTGGGTCAGTATTTACTGACCCTGAAGCAACTCTAGGATTTGAATAAAAAATCCCCCTAAGTGTTTCATGCTCAGCAGTAAGGCCAGTCTGCTGATGGATGACCAGAGGAACAAAGTTCCTACTGAAGACTTTAAAGCTGAAGAAAGTTCAGCACTCCCCTTCCAGTGATCTTAGAAGACAAAGGAGTCTTCACTTCAAATACTAGGCGGTCTAGTTGCTGAAGAACAAGGACTGAAGAAGGGCTTTCAGTTCAGTTTGGCTTAACAATACCAAACTGAATGATGTCGATCTCCTTTAGGATACTGAAGACTCTTCAGTATTCTGATGGTTTGCATTAGGCGGGAAAATATAACTTTAAGTCAAAGTAGGTTGCTTGTATACTTAGATATAAGTACAACCTTTATCTTTTCTAGAATAGTTTATTAAGTACTTTGTACTGTTTATCCAGCATGGGCATCAACCACCCACTGGATAAACTGATGCATTGGTACATGCAATATGCAAACCCTAATTTACATTGCCTATATAAAGGAGTGTACATCAAGAGAGAAAGGTAACCAATACAAGAGCTTAAACTCTAGAAAACCTTTCTCTCTCGATATCAAGTAAACCATATAGCCAAAGTTGCATATGAACATTTAGATTGGAGCTTAGAGTTTAACTTTGGTTAAACGTTTAAGTAGAGGAGATCAAACCCCATTGTCATTCAACCACTTTGTTATTCCGCAAACAAAGTGGGTTATAGATTATTTATTTGATTCTAATATAAGTCTATATGTTGAAAAGTATATTGGTATTGTTGTTTTAATCTTTCATAGTTCTAATCTTATGTTAAAACAACACACTTGAGTCAAAGTAATAGTTATTACTTAAGTTAATAAGTAATATCGAATTACTGGGGACCAATGTAAAACCTCTGATTTTACCTTATTGACTTTGTCAATTGTTGTACTATTTATTTTTGGAATCTATATAATTCCACTTTTATATGACTTATTATTAATCATATACCTGTGTCATACTATCTTTCATATTTATTTTTACATTTATATGGACCTTTAGTCATTATTGACTACTCTGACAACTGACTGGCCACTTGAATGAATAGAGGACTCATCACCTCAGTACACATTTTGAGATAAACTGTAACCTTACTTAATTAAATTATTAAGTACTTGGACTTATTTTATATGTACATATTTACATATATTTCATAATAGGAATAAACACCTAACACTTTAAAACAATGTACATTATTTTACATTGTCATTTATTTACTTTATTCAAGTAAAATATTTATAATGATGTATTCATTATATACTTTCACTAAATTACCTAAAGGTTTAACTAAAATACCTATAAACTTAACAAATGCATACAATATCATACAAGGACCATTATTTTCATTCAACACTTGATAAAAATCATCAAAACCCTCCCACCATGCATGTTGATGCCGTGTATAGGCATGCATACACCAAAAATCAATACTTACTTTACTTGTAACTAGGAATTAATCATTAGGACTTTAAAGTCAAACCCTCCATGCATCCCATACACCAATCACTATTAAATCATAGTTTGTCCCCCCTTGTCTTACTTACACACGACAACAAGGAAGAAAAGAAAAGGGCATGTGTTTTTCTATTTGAGGTATACAACCATGCATATCTTACACAATATCAAATATGGATACTTCCTAAGATCCTAAGTACAATTGTTGGATACACCAAATCTTGCCAAATCCTTAGTATATCCGAAACTTCACTCCTCACTTTTCAAAACACACAACATATAACACTTGATGCTCATCACCTCACTCTCTCTCTAAGAACACACGGCTACAAACTTTTCCTCCATAACCAAGATATTCAAGCTCATTAACTATGTCTCTTCCATCTTGAATGCTAATCATTGTCAACTTCTACAAGTATCTTGATCTTCAAAACAAGAAAAGGAGCCCTAGTGAAACCCACGGCTTGATTTTTGGCTACAAGAATCTCCATTGTTGAAACCAAGCTCTCATCCCTACTCATTCTCTTGATATATGCATTCACTAGTAAAAACTTGATGTTGAAACAAAAACATAAAACCCTAAACCTAAATGGGTCACGGCTAAAAATGGTTTATGTGGTAAAATGATATAAAATCTTGATAACCATGATGAACATAACCTTATGTACTTGTTGAACTAGTAAAACTATGAAAAACATAACCATGCATATATTGGACGTGGGGTTTTAACCCTATGGTTCAATATTGGTTAATCTTGTAATCTTTAAACAAGCCTAGAAACATTAGATCTATATTACTAGTTGCCTTAGAATTATAACCTCACTATTTTTGCCTTATAGGATTAAGCTTTTAAGCCCACTATAATAATCTTGCCTAAACAAACTCTATTTTTTGTTAAATAATGTTTTTATAAAACTTTTGGTGTCAAAATTATAACTTTATAAAGTTTCGAGTTAAAAAAAAATCTATAAATATTCTGGACTAAAATGATAGTTCTATGAAGTTTTGGGTTAAAATGGTAAATCCATTAAGTTTCGGATTAAAAAGAACAAATGTAATAGTTTCGGGTTAATATTGTAATTTTATTAAGTTTAGGGATCTAAATGAACAAGTATAGAAACTCATATTGTCAAAATATAAACATAAGGGTTGATTTGGTAAAATGCCGAGAGTTGAGGGTAGTGTTTTGACACTATCCGAAACTCCAAATTTAACACAAGGACTTAATTAGAATTGTTAACATGTTAGGGTAATTAGTGTAACTTAGTAAGAACCTAGGGACCCTTTTTGGCCTTTGCCGAAACTTAATAGCAACCCTAGGGACCTATTTTGCCAACCCTTTAAACTTAAATGAACCCTAGATAAACCCTAGGGGTTGTTTTGGCATAAGCCGAAACCTAAATGGAGCCCTAGGGGGCATTTTCGTAACTTGTTTTTAAACCTAAAATAAGCCGAATATAGGGAGGACTAAAATTGTCATTTTATGAAACTTTTACAAACGTGTAACTAGGGAGGGACCAATGTTGTAATTACTAGAAATATTTAGAAACCCTAGGGGTATAAAGGTAAATAACTGCGGGTAATTATATAAAGTAGAAGGACTAAAATGTAATTTATACAAAGTATAACAAACCCTAAATTTACTATATATTTATACCCGATATTTAAAACGAAAAATTTAAATAAACATAACATTCGTTATTTTTCCAAACTTATAATTAAATAATTATAAACACTACGAGAACGTGAAATTTAATTAAAATGTTATACATTTTTACGAACGTATTTATATACATTATTGAAAATGATTAACTTATAAAAATAAATATATTAATCATATTTATATTTAAATTATTTTATAAACAATACAAGTACAAGAATATTAATTAAAGAGATTAATTAATTTAATAATATTATTTATTTTATACTTAAAATAAATACTACTATAACTTGTACAACGATGAACTAAAATAGAGATATCGTAATCAAATGCTTAAAACCAATATAAGCATGCACATAATTGTTCTGAAACTTTTATGCATTGTGTTATGCATTTACTGAGACCTTATAATTATTTAGGTCGTTGACTGTATCGTGAGCGTCATATCAGATTTACTTGTGACTATTTGCTGTACTACTTAGGTGAGTTCATGGCCCCACTTTATATATTGACAAACTTTTAAACCTTTTTATGGGGAAAAAACATGCAACATATTTTATATTATGGACATAAATTGAACTGTGAAAACTTTGATTACATTTGCCTATTGTAGATGAACCCGCATGACCCGTGCATCTGAAACTGTTAGAATTATTGAATTACCTGAATGTTATAAATAGATCTATTTGGGATTGACCATCCCCATCTGGGTGAGTCATGCTCACTGTGCCTAGGCCAGGACAACAGATGTTTCACATGTCAGCACTTATTATTTTTGGGTGCCTTTTTATAAGGCGAAGGGTCCTTATTTGTTAAAGACTTAACTGTCAAGTCTCAGGCAATATGGGAATGTAATTACTTTTTAGTATTGGTGCTTTGTGCATTACTACTATAGTGAATGTTTATTGTCCAAACTTACTTTATTAAACTTGTGAATTCACCAACTTTATGTTGACTCTCTAAGCATGTTTTCTCAGGAAACTGAAGCAGGTATTGGTGTGCATGGAGTCAAGCATCATGATAGGCTGCATTTATAGAGCTCATCTAGGGTTTTATAAACTTGGGAATAATTCAAACTGTTGAACAATGTTTAAGACAATCGTAATAATATTTGCACTTTTATCCATGTAATAAATGTAATGATAATCTTTTATCTCCTGCTCTATACACTATCTGTTGTTGATCCACCTACGTGACACCCAAATATTATTTCCGCTGCATTTGACTCAATTTGGGGGTGTCACAGAATGGTATCAGAGAGATAGTTATAGAGAACCAGAACAAAATTTAAATAAATATAAAATTATTTTTTTATATAAACTGGACTATAACTGCTTTAAAAATCTTTTGGGATTTTCGGGACTAGAATAGTTAAGCATATAGAGTGTAGAGCATACATTCTTACTGGCAATATGTGCATTGATTATTAACATCCGGTTAATTAATCTCATAAGTATTAACGTAACCTTTGACATCGTCATGTTGAGTGGCACTATTATATAATTTAAATCATTATTCCCAAAAACTTTTAACTTGAGTAAGTTTATACTTATGTCAATTAAAACGATATTATTTTCAGATTACTATGGCATCACCTACCGATACTCCTGCTGCCGTATCACCGACATCCGTCTTGCATGGATGGATATCCGCCAGCGACACAGACGACAGTCACGCTTCTGGTGACACCGCTCTCGTTGCTGCCCTCATTGCTACTCCACCAGTTTCACCTATTTCCCCCGCTAGGGAAGAGGTTCAGCCGACTGCTGCCATACCACCTTTACCACCAGTTTCTTCACTACGTGACTACGCACCCGAGTCTCTGCCGCCTCGTAAGAGGAGGTATGAGGCACCTGTCGAATCTACTTTTGAGGTCGGCGAGGGTTCGTGAAAGTCCCAAAATACAACAATTGTTGAAACTAAGTCACGAAAAACAATAACACACAATAGAAATACTTTTCAAACGAGTAATGCTTTATTAACTATTATCAACAAAGTATTACAAAGTGTTATGAATACACTTGTTGAATAACAACAAGAAATGAACCCTAGAACAAGTAAACTTGATTCGAGACTCAAGTTTACAAGAGAACCAATGAGTCGCTGATGGACAGCTGAGGGCTCAGTGGTTCCAGTGGGAGAAAGAAGTTAGATTAAGATTCCAAGCACAAGGGTTGAATCTTAACTTCTTTCTCATCCCTATTTATAGTGGTACGAGGTTGTATCCTTAGTGGGAGTAGTTGATACGTGTCATCTTCTGAGTGGAAGAGTACAACGTATTAAATGCATGTCCAAATCGAGACATGCCTTTAACTACTTTAGGTGAACAGTTCTGCCAACTGTTCACCTTTGTCCCACTAGGTCGTACTAGGCATTGACTTGAATCTCTTGTTTTGTCTCGCTCAAAACACTTGTAAGATTCTCCCGCCTAAACTATAAAGGGTTGGATAAGCTTTGCTTAATCCAAGTCTCTAGGGTTCTTAAGTGATCTCTGAGTGTTGTCAACTCAGAGATCCTTGAACACCAGTGCATTCCTTTGACATCCCAGCTATCCATAATCGCTGGTGAGTCTGACTTCAGATTGTCTTCGACTTCTCTGACGTTGTCTTTGACTTGAATGATCCTGGTGTGCCAGCTGAGGCTTTGCCTTTCACTAGTCTAGTCTCTGTCGCTGGTCTTCTCAGCGACCTTTCAACACTTAGTCTAATTTAAACAAATCTAGACAGGGCCATAGTTAAAACTTTCATTGGCCCAACAATCTCCCCCTATTTGTTTATAAATTATACTAAGTCTAAAATTATTGTAAGTGAGTACACAACTTCTTCTTACACATAATTTAACAAACATACCTCAAAGTTTTATTAAACAGAATGAACCTAGTCTATTACAAGAACACCCTGGGGTGTAAACATAAACAAAAGTAAATAGGTTCTTCAGCGATCAAGGCCTTGATCACAGAGTCTCTGGGCTTCGACTTTGTCACTCCTAGAGTTGATGACAAGTTCAATTTCAAAATCTAACTCATCAGCTTCTTTGCAATTCCTTAGGATGCCCTGCTTGAGTCTGATTAGCTGAATGGTTGAAGCCAGAGGTAGCTCATTCAACCGCTGAAAAGCATAATCACAGTTGCCATTCATAAAGACCATACCTACCTCTGGTTCTGTGTATACTTGGCCTTCTATGGGTTTGGTGATTTCTTTGGGAAGGACCAAGTTCCTTTGCATCCCATCGACCACTACGTCTTCAGTGACCAGCCTTTCTATCAGAGGCCCCATTGGGGTTTTCCTTTTCCTTTGCACCTGAGGAGGTGGTTGAGAAGAAAGCTGAGGAGGCAGGGGTGCCTTCAGCTTCTTTGCTGTGTCTCTTACCCAATTAAGTTTTGCTTGAATGTTTTTCATCATTTGGGCAGCACCAGGTCCAGTCTTCTTTTGGGCAAGAGCCAGCAACTCCAACCACTCAGAGAGGCTCAGATATCTGAGTTTAAAGTCACTGGAGACTTTGTAGTTCTGTATATCATTTCCCTATAAATAGTCATTACCACCCTTTTGTCTTTGTTAGTGAAACATGTATACTTGGTGATACGACCGGGTTCAGCTCTCTGGTTGACAAGTCTTTGATATTCCTTTAAGAGGTTGTTCCTCTTGTCCTCCAGTTCCTTGAGCTTGACAAGTTGAGCTTTCTTAGCAGTGGGAGAGAGCTTGTCCAGGGCTTCTTTGCTTCTCAGTTCAGCAGCCCTGATGTTTGCCAATCTTTGATGTTCAATGATTTGGGCTTTTGCTTGCTCTGGGGTGAGTGGTGGTTCATCAGCGCTCTTGAGTTTGTTGAGTTCAGAGTTTTTGGAGGGTTTAGCTGTGGATCCACCTTCAGCCTGAAGGGAGTGTAAGGTTATCTCAGGTTGCTCAACAGCAATTCCTTTTCCCTTATCTTTCGCAGATTCAGCAGCGGATTTGAAAGATCTCAGTGGTTTGGGTGTTGGAATTTCAGCTGTGGATCCATCTTCTTCAGAGGAGGAGGCAGAATTCTCCCCCTCATGCATAGCCCCAGCAGGTGCTGTGCCTGAACCTGCCTTATTGAATCGAAGGAACTCGTTGTGAACAAATATGCAAATTTCTTTAAGTTCACCTTGGAGAAGCTCCTGAAGAAGACGCCTTGAGGGTTCAGCAGCCTGAGCTATAGCTGCAACATTTGCCTGCACCACTGAGGTGAGAACAGAGGGTATATACTGCTGAAGACTGTGGTTGAGTAGAGTAGGTAGTTGTGCCTTCAGAGCATCGTTCAGCAGTTGCGGAAGCATAGCTGTCATAGAAGATTCCACTGATGAAGTTAGTGAAGTCTCTAGATTGGTGGTGAGCTCCTCAGCAGCATGAGTGAGGGTTTGGATTTTAGAGAGGAGATCATCATTTGTGACTTTGGGCTTTGTGGTGCTGATATCCCCTCTCTTTTGCCATAAAGCCTTAGCAGCCAATTCCTGTACATTTTTCATTCTGGGAACTTGTGCTGACTTGCGGGATTGTAAATACTCCAAGTGTTGCTTAGCCCCTAGTTCCAAAACGTTTGGCAAGGTGGGGAATGGAATAGGTGCAGGTGAGCAAGGTCTCTGTTCCCATAGCTTTCTGGCAGCCAATTCCTGAACATTTGGAAGTGATGGAATAGAGGCAGTCTTCAGCTCAATGGAAGACAGATTGTAATCATCAGTGCTCATCTCCTCAAAGTCAGAGGTGAAGGTGCCTTCCTCTACAATAAAAACTTCATCATCAGGCAATGATTCAATGTCTGAGAGGGCATCAATATCAATTGTGGCAACTTCAGCGGTTTCGTCATCAGCAATCGAGTAATCATCATTGTTAAGTTGTTCTTGATGAAGATTGTGAGCCTGTGATAAGAGTTATTAGTTGACCAGTTGTGAAATAATAATGCAGTTATAGATCGCCAGTCGCTGCCCCTAGGAAAGCTGGGTGTGATTATCCAGCCCCCCCCCCCCTAAGGATTTCTCCTTGGGACTCTTTTAATGTGAGATAGATATGTTGAAGGATCGCCATTCGCTGCCCCTAGGAAAGCTGGGTGTGATTATCCAGCCCCCCCTAAGGATTTCTCCTTGGGACTCTTTTAATGTGAAATAGATATGTTGAAGGATCGCCATTCGCTGCCCCTAGGATAGCTGGGTGTGATTATCCAGCTCCCCCGTAAGGATTACTCCTTGGGACTCTTTTTATATGTGAAAGTTATGAGGTGAATGGTCGCCGTTCGCTGCCCCTAGGATAGCCGGGTGTGATTATCCAGCTCCCCCTGAGGGATTTCTCCTTGGGACTCTTTTATTGTGAAACATGATAGGGGAATGGTCGCCTTTCTCTGCCCCTGGGATAGCTGGGTGTGATTATCCAGCTCCCCCTGAGGGATTACTCCCTGGGACTCTTTTGATTGTGAATTAATATGAGGGTGATGGTCGCCTTTTATCGCTTCCCCTAGAAAGAATGAGGGCGATGATTCAGTCTTTCCAAAAGAATAAATTCCTTGGGACTCTTTTAATAATGAGGGGGACCCAGAGTCAGTGAGAAGTGCAGAGACTCTGGGTCGGGACTTATATGTGCTCAGGTTGTTGTTTGCCAAGAGCACAGTCCAGAGGGTGAAGGATCAACGGGGTGCGTTAAGAGCACAAGTGAATCATTTCCTAGTGAAGACAGAGTGTACAGAGAGTCCTAAAAGATCTAGGTGCTGACACAGACACGCTAAGAGTTGAGGCAAACTCTAAATTACATCACTCTCTCCTAAAGACAATGAGAGTGAATGTATGTGGACTTTTGAGAAGGAAAAATAAAGGACAGACTAATACCTGAGTGATATCAGCGTGGAGAGGGATCTTAGTCGTCTTCGCTGACTTGGAGACACTAGACACTGGTTGTTTGTCAGCAATGGGCTCTTCTACCACATCCACCAGAGAAGGGGATGGGTTCTTCTTTGTCTTTATCTTCTTTGAAGGATTAACAGAAGGGGTTTCAGAGGAAAGGGGGATGTCTTTCCTCTTCTTCTTCTTTTCCTTAAGCACCTTGGGCTGAGAAGTAGATTGCACATAGGTCTTGGACAGAGACTTATCAACCGTGCTTTCAGCATTCACCTCAAGTTGAGGGATCAAGGGCTCATCATCCTCAGCTAGTAGCCCAGCAACTCTCATCATATGCCTGGTAAGGGGCACTTCATTATCTATAGGAGTCTTCAGAGAAGCTGCGGTGATGTGATGAGAGGGAAAGGAGTGTAAAGCATCATTGGTGTAGGATTCACCAAGAATATCTTCTAAGACAAGAGAGAGATATCTGGTGTAGCAGATGGGGGCCCCACGATTCTTCTTTCCTTTGTTTTCCAACTTAGCGATGAGATCGGTGTACAGTATGTGAGCGATTCCAATATCCAAACCCTAGATTAAGCTGTATGCAATGGCTAGCTGGGAGCCATTGAGTTGGTCATGTGATCCATTGTTTCCTCCTAGACACTTTACGATGTACAACATCAGCGTTCTCCATGTGGGAGAGAAGTAATTCACCTTGATGAGAGATTTGCTTTGGAAGCCAGCAACGGTGAAAGGTTGTTCATGATCATCATGAGGTTGAAGGGTGGCCAGAGCTTTTCTCACAGTGGCACTGGTGGGCAAAGCTGACATGTTACTGTTGTAAGGGAGTCCAATGGCTTTAGCAAAGGTTGTGAAATCAAAGGTGAGAGGTTGAGGATGGGTGGAAAGGTTGAAGGTGATGTGTGAAGAGGTTGGGTCAACTTCAGCGCTGTACCAGAACTCGCAAAGGTATTGGTAGTAGCAGGTGGAGGGTTCCTTGGTGATAGCTTCGTTGATGGTGGAGTTCTTGAGGAAGTTGAAAAGTGGATGGTAGAGGGGATTGTTGTGTTCAAGAAGGGCTACACAGTTATTTAGTGCAATCTTTCCATCAGAGACCTCGAAATCAACGTTTGTGGCGGCTTGTACAACGAAGGTTTGGTTTGGTGAAGTAGACGCTATTGTTGAGAGATTGAAGGTGGTGAGAGGATTGAAGAAGATGAAAGGGAATGTGTGTGTTAGGAAATTTTAAAATGACAAAAAGATTTTGGGTCAAGGGTTTTGAAAGGTTGAGCCGTTTTCCAAATTTGAGCATTAAATGCAAAAGTTAAGCTTTTCAGAAAAACGTGGGTCCCCTTGACCTTTCATGGGATACTTGTCCCTTGGAAAGCGGGAAAGTTGGTAGCATTAAGAGACAATCATTTGAATTTAATATTAGAATATACACATTCCCATTGAAATGTAACTACCTCGTTACATTCAATTCCCTTAAATGCCCAGAGACAGCGGTTATCATCAGATTTATTTGCCAATATTGAGCATTCCCAGCTCAGCGACCAGCCTAGTAAAACTTGGCTCAGCCAGCGGCTTGGTGAAAATGTCAGCGAGCTGGTACTCAGTGGGTATGAAATGTAGCTCAAATACACCTTTTAGAATATAGTCTCTGATAAAGTGATACCTGATGTCAATATGCTTGGTTCTGGAATGAAGTACTGGATTATTGGAGATGGCTATGGCACTGGTGTTGTCACAGAATATGGGAACCTGCTCATAGTTAATTCCATAGTCAGCCAGCTGACTTTTCATCCAGAGAACTTGTGCACAGCAACCAGCGGCCGCAACATATTCAGCCTCAGCTGATGACATGGCCACAGAGTTTTGCTTCTTAGCACTCCAGCATACCAACTTTCCTCCAAGGATTTGACAGCTACCAGAGGTGCTCTTTCTGTCAAGGCAGCACCCTGCGTAATCTGAGTCGGAGTAGGCTTTAAGGTCGAAGCCTGAACCATTTGGGTACCAGAGACCCAATGAGGGAGATCCTTTTAAGTACCTGAAAATTCTTTTGACAGCTACAAGGTGGGATTCCTTGGGGTTAGCTTGGTACCTAGCACAGAGACAAGTGGAGAATTGTATGTCTGGTCTGCTTGCTGTGAGGTACATCAGTGACCCAATCATGCCTCTATATAAGGTCTCATTAACAGAGACCCCTGAGTCATCAGCTCCCAAGTTGTTGGGAGGAAGCATGGGGCATTTCACTGATGCACAATCAGACAGATCATACTTCTTGAGCAAATCTCTAACATATTTTTCTTGAAAAATAGAAATTCCTTTGGAATTTTATTTGATTTGAAAACCCAAGAAAAAGGTTAGTTCCCCCATCATGCTCATTTCATACTTTTTGGTCATTAGTTTGGCAAATTGTTTGCTCAAGATAACATTGGTTAAACAAAAAATTATGTCATCCACATAAATCTGTACTAAAATGACGTCACCCTTGGACCTATAGGTGAACAAGGTTTGGTCAATGGTACCTCTGACAAATTTATTTTCAAGAAGGAATTTTTAGAGAGTTTCATACCAGGCTCTGGGCGCTTGTTTCAACCCATAGAGTGCTTTGTGAAGTCTGCAGACATGATTAGGGTAGTCACTATTTTCAAACCCTGGGGGTTGACTGACATATACTTCCTCTGCAAGTTTCCCGTTAAGAAAGGCACTCTTCACATCCATCTGATAAACCATGAAACCCATATAAGCTGCAAAGGCTAGGAAGATTCTGATGGCTTCCAATCTGGCCACTGGTGCGAAGGTTTCATCATAATCAATTCCTTCAGATTGATTATAGCCCAGCACCACGAGCCTAGCCTTGTTTTTTACAATCATACCAGCTTCATCCCTTTTATTTCTGTAGACCCATTTTGTTCCAACCACTTGCTTATCAGCTGGAGCTTTAACCAGAGTCCACACCTTGTTTCTCTTGATCTGATTGAGTTCATCTTACATGGAAACAACCCAGCCTTCATCAAGCAGAGCAGCAACCACGTTCTTAGGTTCATCCTCAGAGAGAAAATTTGCAAAAAGGCAATCATTTGCAGAGGCGGTTTCCAGAGTTCTTAATTTTCCTCTGGTGGTGACTCCCTCAGAGGGTTCTCCAAGAATATTAACTAGAAGAATATCTTGGTTCCTACTCCATTTGGATTGTGGAGCAGGAGTCTCTGTGGGATCAAGAGTCACTTCAAGTTCAGGGAGTGATGGAGGTTCATCACATGTAATCTCTTCGTCCATGATCTCTTCATCTGATTGAATATTTAAAGTGACCGGATCAGCATTTTCATCAGAGATTTGAGTAAGAGATTCAACACCAACAGTCTTTGGAATGATGTCAGATATGGAGTGAGGATCAAAAGCTTGAACATATGGAAGATCCTTGTGACGACTTTGAGATGATTCCTTGGGATTTGAGAAATCATCTTTGGGATAAGATTTAACTTCATTGAAGTCAATGTCACAATCCTCTGAGTTGGTGTGTGTGATGACAGCGTCAGCTTCATTAAAGGTGACATGAATGGACTCTTCTAATTCTTGCCTGCGAATATTGAATACTCTGAAAGATCTGGAGGTAGGAGAGTATCCAAGGAAGAATCCATCATTTGATTTTTCATCAAATTTACCCAGGTGATCTTTGTAATTGTGAATGAAAACAGGGCAACCAAAGACATGAAAGTAGCTTACATCAGGGGCTCTCTTCCTATACACTTCATAAGCGGTCTTACCATGTCTCTTCACAATAATGGATCTGTTTTGTGTGTAGCATGCTGTGTACACAGCTTCACCCCAGAATTGTTTAGGAAGTCTTGATTCGCTGAGCATCGTTCTGGGAGCTTCAATGAGAGTTCTATTTCTTCTTTCAGCGACACCGTTTTGTTCAGGGGTTCCTGGGTTTGAGAAGTTCTGTGATATACCCTTTTCATCACAAAAGGCTTCCATGGCATGGTTTTTGAATTATGTGTCATTGTCACTTCTGATAGCCTTTACCCTGCAATCATTGAAGTTTTCTATTTCTCTGATGAAGGACATGATTCTTTCAGCAGCATCACTCTTTCTCTTAAGAAAGAATACCCATGTGAATCTGGAGAATTCATCTACAATGACCAAGGTATATTTTTTGTGATTGAGGGATTGAGGTTTAACTGGTCCAAACAAGTCCATGTGAAGAAGATGAAGGCACTTGTTAATGGAGAATGATTGTTTTGTTTTGAACGAAGCCCTGTGATGCTTCCTTTTCTCGCAGGCTGAGCAGGGTCTGTCCTTGCTGAAGGTCAGAGAGGGAAGTCCAGCTACCAAGTCATTCTTTGCCAGTTTGTTGATGTTTTTGAAGTTGAGATGGGAGAGTCTCTTATGCCAGAGCCAATTTTCGCTATCAGATGCTTTGGCAAAGAGACATGTGTTCTCTCCTTCAGGGGATGACGTCATGTCAATGACATAAACATCCCTTCTTCTGGGTGCAATTAGAACGACATCATCGTTCTGATTGAAGATAGTTCCTTGGGTCTTAGTGAACAGAACCTTGAACCCAGCATCGCAGAGTTGACTGATGCTGATCAGGTTGTGCTTCAAACCATTTACATAAGCGACCCTTGTGAAGGTTATTCCATTGCAATCCACTGAGCCATATCCTTCAGTGGCCCCTGAGGATTCATCCCCAAAGACTACTTTTGGACCAGGCTCCTTCTTATATCTATGCAGATATTGTTTAATTCCTGTCATGTGTCTGGAGCACCCGCTATCCAAGTACCAAACAGATTTCTTTAGGTATGCCTTTTTCATAGTGATGTCAACCCATTGACCTGATCTTGCTTCACTTTTACCAACTGCTGGTTCTTCATCAGCAACAACCATGAAGGCTCTGACGGTAGTGGTTCCTTCATCCTCAGAGGTGAGGGGTTCATCATCCCAGTCAAAAGAAGCAGCTATTAGACCTTTTTCAGTCTTTTTGTTATCCTTCTTCTTGGCTGCATCATCAACTTTCTGATTGAGTTTAATCATCTCAGCTTTCAAGGCCTTGTATTTTACCTTGTAGTCCTTTTTACCCTCAGAGTCACTGAGAGAGGATTGCTTGAAAGGTGAGGAAGAAAACTTCTTTTTGCTGTGGGTTTTGCTGGATGATGGAAAGCTGGGAGAAGATGTCTTGTTTGACCAGCAGTCCTTTTGGAAATGACCAGTCTTTCCACAAGTGTAACATGACACTCTGGATTTGTCAATCTTGGCAGCACCAACTCTACCAGATCTTTTGTAGTATCTCTTCTGGTCAGCTAAAAGGGCTCTGTCATGGAATTCAGCATGTAATTCATCAAGGAATTCTTGACTGCTTCTTGTGTCTTCTTCCACGTCAGAGTCACTATCTTGAAAAGAGTGGTTAACAACAAGAGCTTTTGACCCAGATATAGGAGAGGTAAACCTATCAGTCTCAGATTTGTAAATAGAGTCAATCAGTCCTTCTTCATAATTGTATCTACCAAACAGTTGAGCAAGAGTGTCATTTTTTATGGCATTATTTGCTCTCAGGGTTTGGTTAAGACTAAGCCATTTCCTAGGCAAACTATTTACAAACATGGCATTAACCTCAGCCTTGGGTAGTACAACACCATTATTACCTAAATCATTCAGCAAGATCTTGAGTCTAGTGTAAGTTTGAGAAACAGTTTCAGTTTCCAAGGCTTTGAAAGCGTTAAACTTAAATCTTAATGCTTGGATTTTGGTCTCTTTAGTCTCTTCTGGTCCTTCATACCCTAGAACCAACTCAGTCCACATTTCTTGTGCGGTGTTGCACTTGATAATGGACTTCATAATGTTCTTGGGTAGGCAAGAGACTATTATACTTTTAAGTCTCTTGTCCTGGTTAGCCAGACGTCTATCAGCGGGAGACCATTGCTTAACAGGTTTCTTAATGGGTCTCTCTGGTGTAGAGGAAATGGCCAGTGGTACATAAGGACCATTTTCTAAGATTTCAAACAAGAAGGGTTCTAGACCATCTAAGTATATAAGAAATTCACTTTTCCAACTTGAGAAATCTTCTTCATCAAACGCTGGAACATTAGACACATGTGACCCTCCACGATTATCAAGAAGTTGTGGAAGATCCTCCTCATTTACACCAGTGCTTACAACAGGTATAGGCATGGTAGTAGATGTGGTGGCTGGTGCGTTTGTTGAAGTATTTGCTTGGTTAGATTGACCAAACGGTGGTGGGATGGGTGGCATAGTTTCAGTCATATTTGGATCTTGATTTTAAAAACAAGAACGGTTTTTAGAAAAGTTTTATAAATCAAACCGCTCTGATACCAATTGAAAGTCCCAAAATACAACAATTGTTGAAACTAAGTCACGAAAAACAATAACACACAATAGAAATACTTTTCAAACGAGTAATGCTTTATTAACTATTATCAACAAAGTATTACAAAGTGTTATGAATACACTTGTTGAATAACAACAAGAAATGAACCCTAGAACAGGTAAACTTGATTCGAGACTCAAGTTTACAAGAGAACCAATGAGTCGCTGATGGACAGCTGAGGGCTCAGTGGTTCCAGTGGGAGAAAGAACTTAGATTAAGATTCCAAGCACAAGGGTTGAATCTTAACTTCTTTCTCATCCCTATTTATAGTGGTACGAGGTTGTATCCTTAGTGGGAGTAGTTGATACGTGTCATCTTCTGAGTGGAAGAGTACAACGTATTAAATACATGTCCAAATCGAGACATGCCTTTAACTACTTTAGGTGAACAGTTCTGCCAACTGTTCACCTTTGTCCCACTAGGTCGTACTAGGCATTGACTTGAATCTCTTGTTTTGTCCCGCTCAAAACACTTGTAAGATTCTCCCGCCTAAACTATAAAGGGTTGGATAAGCTTTGCTTAATCCAAGTCTCTAGGGTTCTTAAGTGATCTCTGAGTGTTGCCAACTCAGAGATCCTTGAACACCAGTGCATTCCTTTGACATCCTAGCTATCCATAATCGCTGGTGATTCTGACTTCAGATTGTCTTCGACTTCTCTAACGTTGTCTTTGACTTGAATGATCCTGGTGTGCCAGCTGAGGCTTTGCCTTTCACTAGTCTAGTCTCTGTCGCTGGTCTTCTCAGCGACCTTTCAACACTTAGTCTAATTTAAACAAATCTAGACAGGGCCTTAGTTAAAACTTTCATTGGCCCAACAGTTCGGGTACGAGGCGTGTGGACCCTGTCTAGGCCCAGATCACTGCACTGGCTGCACGCCAGGCACATGATTTTGCAGAGATTCATGCTCTGCTGGTCGATGGACAACTTGGACGCACTGCTCTACAGTCGCGTCAGGACCTTCTGTGCTGGACTGTTAGTGCTGAGGCACACGCTGACCGTGGAGCATGGTCCACGACTTACCATTCTCTCCAGTGGTTGCTGGAGGAGAATGAGTTCCCCCGTGAGCAGATCTACCTACTGCAGAGTCAGCAGACTGAGACTCACACCGCTCTCATGACCATGGAGCAGACGCTTGCCATCTTTTTCGATCTCCAGGAAGTCCGTCATCAGGGATTGACATCACAGACCACTCATATTTGGGGAGTTCAGCAGACCCTCAGAGACCAGTTCTTGGAGGCACTCCGACTCCTTAAGGAGACCCAAGAGGCCATGACTTTGATGCAGGATGCCATGCAGGCACCAACCGTCTCATCACCACCTGTGGCACCAGCCATTTCTGAGGAGTCTGTTAGGCATGAGTAGACTATGTGTACTAGATATTTTGTACATCATGATAAGCTATTAGGGTTGCATCCTAGCTATCGTGATATAGGACCTCATGTATTTGTACTTTCTTTTATCAGTTGTATCTTTGTAATGTACTATTTAGATTAGGGATTCGTAGATGATGTACTTTATATTATGTGTACCACCATCCCAGATAGGCGGTCTGTGCTCTGTCTTGGATTGGTTGTCGAATTTGTACTGTATTCCTATTCTAGACATACGGCATGTACTCATTAGCTTTTGTTATATCCTGTACTGTATTATATTATGAACTTTTAAACAGGTTATCCAATTTATTGTGAAGTCTGCATGAATTTCTTTTCGTGTATTTATATAAAACTGTGCTAACACCTTAAACTAATGATTTCATTTTTGTGTATAATTATAGAAAAATGGTAATCACTAGAACGAACCCCAACAATGCCGACACTACCCAAACGTCACTGCTGCCCAACTAAGGGAAATGATTGATCAAGGCAGCGCAACTGCGATGGCCGCCAGCAGAAACGTGGACAATAGTCAAAACTCCAACAACCGCCAGAATAATCAGACCACCAGGGGTTGATCTTACCCCGACTTCTTGAAATGTAAGCCTTCCTACTACAAGGGCAAGGAAGGAGTGGTGGAACTGATGCAGTGGTTTGAAAGGTTAGAGACTGTGTTCCGCATCAGCGACTGTGCAGAAGAGAACAAAGTAAAGTTTTCCACCTAAACCTTACTTGAGAGTGCTCTTACTTGGTGGAACTCTGTAGTTGCTACTCTTGGACACGACGCTGCCTATGCTCTCAACTGGACTGAACTGAAGGAGAGAATGACAGAGAAATACTGTCCAAGGGGAGAGATGAAGAAACTTGAAATCGAATTATGGGATCTCAGATGCAAGAACAATGACATCACATCATACAACCAAAGATTCTAAGAGTTGAATCTAATGTGTACCAGAATGTTTGTGGAGGAGTAAGACAAGATTAAAAAGTATGTTGGTGGACTCCCAGACGTCATTCATGACAGCTTGCTCGCATCTCGACCTACTAATATCGAGAATGCCATCGAGTTCGCTACTGAATTGATCAACAAAAGATTCCGTACCATATCTGAGAGGCAAACTGACAACAAGCGAAAGGCAGATGAATATTTCCGTAGTCAGCACCAGCAGCATCGTAAAAAGCAAAACGTTGGGCAAGTTTACAGTGCTACTACTACATGGACTAAGTCGTACGTGGGCGCAAAACCTTTGTGCTCCAAGTGCAACTATCATTGTCACACCCCACCATGACGGAATATGGGGCGCGACGTATAGATATCATCACAACAATAGCGTGTCTATAAAGATAACTAAATGAATTAGAAATATCATAAATGATGACACAATGTCATGAAGATATCACAAACAATGCAGGCGTCTAGGTAGTAGGTAACAGGTCTACCTCTTACCAAAGACATACAATTAACAAATAACAAACATATAGGTGTCTACAAAGTATCACTTATTCAAACATAAGTAAAGACTAAGAGGAAAGGGGGTTCCTCCAATGCAATCCTAAGCTTCCCAGCTAGCCACTCCTATTCTCACGCTTAACCACATTATCACCTGAAAGAGATACTAAAACACGTCAACATAAAGTTGGTGAGAGTCATAGGTTTAGACTCCAACCCCAAAATAGTTATAAGCTGTGAATAACAACCATCAATAAAATAACATATGGACAATGTGCAACAATTATGTATTAACAACTAACATTCAAGATTAACCAATCACCACAAATCCAAGGCTCCAAGCCTTACCAATAACCACAATTCCAAGGCTCCAAGCCTTACCAATAACCATGGTCCCATAGGCGCCCATACACCTATGAACCAATCCCAAGGCCCCGCCTTGTCAACATCCCCTTGGTACCAAGTCAAACCACAATAACTGAGACGGTACGTGTCCCCCGATCCAAATAATAAACAAAATCAAGAATCACATAGCAGTTAATCACATAAGTGCACACACAAGTCCATCACAAACCATAAAAACATTCACAACATTAGTTACAAAACCATACAGTGTCTCTTCCATCCCATCTGGAATTCAAAAAATTTATAAATCATAGAAACATGGGACTATGAAACTCACCTGAACAAGCTTCTCCAAGTACCCGCACTCTAGCAAAATCTAAACACACAAACGTATACAATCAAGACATGAACCACATACCAAAATGGCTCATCAATCTATGATGGATATCTAACCTTGTCCTACAACTTAACCTCATTTATATGCCATATGCATCTCATGACACCCCTCTATAAAGCCCTTAACTTAGTTTAGTTCATAACTTGCCCCATTAACATTTAACCCAAAACAGTCCCCTTTTTTATACCTTAAACTATGGGTCGAACAGCCACTTAATTAAATCAACTTCCTCTGTAAAAGAAACCCTATGCCCTTACATCTGTTATCTAACTCTACCCTTTGGCCGCAACCTTGAAGACTATGTTAAGGCCTCCATATATATATATATATATATATATATATATATATATATATATATATATATATATATATATATACTTTTACCTATCCAGAATTTACTGATTTTGAACATAT
Source organism: Glebionis coronaria (assembly GCA_025667525.1). Taxonomy (NCBI): domain Eukaryota; kingdom Viridiplantae; phylum Streptophyta; class Magnoliopsida; order Asterales; family Asteraceae; genus Glebionis; species Glebionis coronaria. The sequence goes on along the minus strand of JANFOE010000836.1, from coordinate 415,155 downwards.
GAAAAGTTTGTTATGATCAGAGGGTCTTACCCTAACCCATTTGTTTATACCTCCTCCAGATCTTTTATTTAATATATAATCTAAGTCTCATATTCGTTTGAAGGTTCCAATATAACCCTAAGTACCCCAAACAATTCAAAACATAAAAAGAAAACAGGCTGATCCAAAAACTGTTTTGCCATCCGACTGATGTAACCTGTTTTTGACCCACTTTCAGACCTTCAATTTAGTTTTCGTTTCTTGCATTTGAAAGCCAACTCAATTACCTTTCCAGGTACATAAGATTCGAAAATTAAAAGTTTGTAAAACTCTAGATATGATCAAAACAATGACCCAAAAATTCTGCCTAGTTTTTAAAAGCGGATTTAACATAATTAACCAAATTAATTACCCTCATCATGTTTAATCATTAACCCTGATTATTCTAATCATGTCTATATCATTGTGATAACATTAAATTACAGATTTTCTAATAAACACTAACCTAGATCCATCATATAATGATTAAGAAATAATTAAAAACAATTTAATTGAAAAGAGATTGAAATTTTTTACCTTAGAATTAATGGAAGACAAGAAAAATATGAAAAACCTAAATAGACTCCATGGATTTCGAATTAAGCTTGATCTCCAGGGATTTTATGAATGTTTTTGGTTAATAAAAAGTTTTTATATAATTTCATAACAAGTCCTTGGACCATTACAAAAGCCCGGTTCCCCTTTTTCCTTTTTTCCCTTTTCTTTTTCTTTCTTGCATCCCAAAACCGACTATTATATGTATTTTTTTTTCTTTTTATTACTTATTAATATATTATTAATAATACCTTAATTTACCTTAATTTATTTTAGCTCCTAAAGCCTCGGAAACCTCAAAATCGTAAAACTAGTCAGTTTTTACGCGTATACCGTAAAAAACATAAAAATATACATTTTTATAAAAACTCTTAGAATATGAAATAAACAATATAACTATGTCCTAAATGACTTAAAACCTGAAAGTCCCTTAATATGACAATTGTTGATAAACTATAACTCTTGTAACCACGAAACACAATGAAATACTTTTCAAACGCGTAATGCTTTATTAAGTATTATAAACAAAGTATTACAAAGTGCTATGAATACACTCGTTGAATGACAACAAGGTATGAACCCTAGAAACAAGTAAACTAGATTCGAGATACAAGTTTACAAGGGAACCAATGAGACACTGGTAGACAGCTGAGGGCTCAGCGAGGTGAGAATTAACTTAGATAAATTATCCAAGCATAAGGGTTGAGTTAATTCTTCCTTCTCACTCCTATTTATAGTGTACGAGGTTGCTTCCTTAGTGGGAGTAGTTGATACGTGTCACCTTCTGAATGGAAGAGTACAACGTATTAAATGCATGTCCAAATCGAGACATACCTTTAACCAACTTTAGGTGAACAGTTCTGCCAACTGTTCACCTTTTGTCCCACTAGGTCGTACTAGGCTTTATCTTGAATCTCTTGTTTTGTCCCGCTCAAAACACTTGGTAGATTCTCCCGCCTAAGCTATAAAGGATTGGATAAGCTTTGCTTATCCAAGACTTCTAGGGTTCTTAAGTGATCTCTGAGTGTTGTCAACTCAGAGATCCTTGAACACCAGTACATTCCTTCAACATCCCAGCTATCCATAATCGCTGGTGAGTCTGACTTCAGATTGTCTTCGACTTCTCTAACGTTGTCTTTGACTTGAATGTTCCTGGTGTGCCAGCTGAGGCTTTGCCTTCCACTGGTCTAGTCTCTGTCGCTGTTCCTCTCAGCGATCAGCAAACACTTAGTCTAATTAAACAAATCTAAACTGGGCCATAGTTAAAACTTTCATTGGCCCAACAATATCCCCCTATTTGTTTATAAATTATACTAAGTCTAAAATTATTGTAAGTGAGTACACAACTTCTTCTTACACATAATTTAACAAACATACCTCAGAGTTTTATTAGACATAAAGAACCTAGTCTATTACAAAAACACCCAGAGGTGTAAACATAAACAAAAGTAAAAGATTCTTCAGCGATCGAGGCCTTGATCATATATTCTCTGGGCTTCAACTTTGTCATTCCTAGAGTTGATGACAAGCTCAACTTCAAACTCAAAATCCTCAACTGTTTTGCAATTCCTTAGGATGCCCTGTTTGAGTCTGATGAGCTGGATGGTTGATGCCAGATGTAGTTCATTCATCCGCTGAAAGCAATACTCACAATTACCATTCATAAAGACCATACCTATCTCTGGTTCTAAGTATACTTGGCCCCCTACTGGTTTGGTGATCTCTTTGGGCAGAACCAAGTTTTTGTGCATCCCATCAACAACAATGTTTTCAGTAACCAACTTCTCCACCAGAGGCCCCATTTGGGTTTTCCTTTTCCTTTGTCCTTGAGAAGGTTGTTGTTGTGAGAGTTGAGGAGGCAGGGGTACCTTCAGCTTCTTTGTCGTGTCTCTTACCCAATTCAGCTTTGCTTGAATGTTCTTCATCATTTGGGCAGCACCAGGCCCAGTCTTCTTTTGGGCAAGAGCCAACATTTGTAACCATTAAGAGAGGCCCAGATCTCTGAGTTTAAAGTCACTAGAGACTTTGTAGTTGGTTAGTTGGTTTTCTCTGTAAAGGGTCATCACCACCTTTTTGTTCTTGTCAGTGTAACATGCATACTTGGTGATTTGACCAGGTTCAGCTCTCTGGTTTACAAGTCTTTCATATTCCTTTAGAAGGTTGCTCCTTTTAACTTCCAATTCTTTGATCTTAACCAGCTGAGCTTCCTTTACAGTAGGAGAGAGTTTGTTCAGAGCTTCTTTGCTTTTGAGTTCAGCCGCTCTGATGTTTGCCAGCCTTCGGTGTTCCAAGATTTGAGCTTTTTCCTGCTCTGGAGTGTGTGGTGGTTCATCATCGCTCTTGAATTTGTTTAGATCAGAGTCTTTAAAGAGCATGGCTGTAGATCCACCTTCTTCTTGGAGGGAGTGCAGGGTTATTTCAGGCTGTTCAATAGCAATTCCTTTTCGCTTATCCTTTATTGCATCAGTGTTGGGGTTGAAGGATCTAAGAGGTTGTGGTGTAGGAATCACTGTTGAAGGTTTTGGTTGTTTGAGTGACTGCTCCCCCTTAGGTGAGGCAGTGTCTTCTTCTTCTTCTTCAGAGGTGGAGGTTGCTGAATTCTCCCCCTCAGGCATAGCGCCGGTAGTAGCTGTGCCTGAACCAGGCTTAAGGAACTTAATGAATTCTTGATGAACAAATAAGCATATCTCTTTAAGTTCCTCTTGTAACAGCTCTTGAAGAAGTTTTCTTGAAGGCTCAGACGCCTTAGCAATAGCTGCAACATTTGCTTTGACAACTGATGTGAGGACAAATGGTATGTATTGCTGGAGGCTCTGGTCTAGAACAGCTGGGAGGTGATCTTGCAAGGCACTTCCCAGTAGTTGTGGAAGTAAGGCAGTCATAGAGGACTCCACAGATGAAGTTAGTGAAGTCTCTAGTGTTGTGGTGAGCTCCTCAGCAGCATGGGTGAGTGTTTGTAATTCAGAGAGGATGACATCATTTGTGACTTTGGGCTTGGTTTTACTGATGTCACCCCTCTTATTCCAAAGAGCCTCAGCAGCGAGTTCCTGAACATCTTTCATTCGAGGAACATGGACAGGCTTGAGCTTTTGTAAATGTTCTAAGTGTTGCTTGGCCCCTAGTTCCATGACATTTGGTAAGGTTGGGAAGGGAACTGGGGTTGGTGCACAGAGCCTTTGGTCCAATAGCATCTTAGCAGCCAGTTCTTGCACATTGGGCAGTGATGGGAAGGAGATGGGTTTCAACTCTGATGTAACTTGGTCATCATCAGCATCCATATCAGCATAGTCTGAAATGGTCAAGTCCTCTTCAATAATGAAGACCTCATCCTCTGGCATGGAATCAATGTCTAACATGACATCAAGATCTATGTGGGGGACTTCAGCATTTTCATCACCAGCAATAAAATAGGCATCATCATTTTGTTGTTCTTTATGAAGATTATGAGCCTGTTATGACATTTTTTAGTAACCAATTGTGAAAAATTATGAAGTTATAGATCGCCATTCGCTGCCCCTAGGAAAGCTGGGTGTGATTATCCAGCCCCCCCCTAAGGATTCCTCATTGGGACTCTTTTAAATGTGAAATAGTTATGTTGAAGGGTCGCCATTCGCTGCCCCTAGGATAGCTGGGTGTGATTATCTAGCTCCCCCATAAGTATTACTCCTTGGGACTCTTTTGAGTTGTGAAAATTATGTGGTGAATGGTCGCCGTTCGCTGCCCCTAGGATAGCTGGGTGTGATTATCCAGCTCCCCCTGAAGGATTGCTCCTTGGGACTCTTTTAGTTGTGAATTCATGGAAGTTAAAGGTCGCCATTTATCGCTGCCCCTAGGAAGACTGAGGGTGATTATTCAGTCCCTCTAAAAGAATAAATTCTTTTGGACTCTTTTAGTTGTGAATTATTTGAAGGTAATGGTCGCCTTTTATCGCTGCCCCTAGGAAGACTGAGGGTGATTATTCAGTCCCCCCAAAAGAATAAATTCTTTGGGACTCTTTTCTAATGAGGGGACCCAGAGACTGCGTGAAGTGCAGAGACTCTGGGTCGGGACCTATAGCATGCTCAAGTTGGTATGGACAAGAGCACGGTCCAGAGGGTGAAGGATCATCGGGGTGCATTATGAGCACAAATGAATCATATCCTTGTGTTAAGACAGAGTGTACAGATCATCCTAAGTGTTCTAGGTGCTGACACAGACACTCTATGGGTTGAGGCAAACCCTAAGTCTTCACCACTCTATCCTACAGAATGTTGAGAGTGATTGTATGTGAGCCTCCAAGAGAATAAAATGGCAAACTAATACCTGAGAGATATCAGCGTTGAGAAGGTTTTTAGTCGTCTCTGCTGACTGGGAGACGCTAGACTCAGGGTGTTTGTCAGCAGCAGGCTCTTCAACCACATCCACCAGAGAAGGGGATGGGTTCTTCTTGGTCCTCTTGGACTTGGAAGGATTAATAGAAGGGGTTTCAGAGGAAAGGGGGATGTCTTTCCTCTTCTTCTTCTTTTCCTTGGGCTCCTTGGGCTGAGAAGAAGACTGCACAGAGGTCTTTAACAGAGACTTGTCAGTTGCTCTTTCAGCATTCACCTTATTGTGAGGGATCAAGGGCTCTCCATCAGCAACCAGTAACCCAACGACCTGCATCATGTGCCTGCTGAGAGGCACTTCGTCTTCCAAATGGGTCTTTAGTGATGCATCAGTGATGTGATAAAGAGAGAAGGAGAGAAGTTCATCATTTATGTATCCTTCACCCATCATATCTTCTAAGAGAAGAGAGAGAGATATCTTGTGTAGCAGATGGTGGCTAGTCTGTTCTTCTTCCCTTTGTTTTCTAGCTTAGCAATGAGGTCAGAGTAAAGTATATGGGCGATCCCTATATCTTGTCCTCAAATTAAGTTGTAGGCAATAGCTTGCTAGGCTCCATTAAGTTGATCATGAGACCCCTGGTTTCCACCCAGACATTTCACAATGTATAACATCAGCGTCCTCCAAATAGGTGAGAAGTAGTTCACTTTGATAAGGGATTTGGTCTGGAAAACTTGTGTGGTGAAGGGTTTATCATTGTCCTCATGAGGACGAAGGGTAGCCAGAGCCTTCTTCACCGTGGCACTGGCAGGCACAGCGGACATGCCTTCATTGACTAGAAGTCCAATGACTTTGGCAAAGGTATGAAGATTAAAGGTGAGAGGTTGGGGATGTGTGGAAAGGTTGAAGGTGATGTGTGAAGAGGTTGGATCAACTTCCGCGCTATACCAGAACTCCTTCAAATATTGGTGGTAGCATGTGAAGGGTACTCTGGTTATGGCTTCAAAAATGGTGGAGTTTTTGAGGAAGGAGAACAAAGGTTGGTAGAGTGAATTGGTGTGTTCCAAGAGAGCTACACAATTGTTCAAGGCAATTTTGCCATCGTGTATCCCAAAATCAACGTTCGAGGCGGCCAGGACGGTGAAAGCGGTGTTAGATGATGAAGACGCCATTGTTGAAGTGTGGAAGAAATGAAGGTTTTTTTTTGAAAAGATGAATAGTATGTGTGTGTGAAAGTTATGAGTAATGTGAGTTTAGGAAAGTGAGTCAAGGGTTTTGATAAAAGGGTTAGTCGTTTTACAACTAAAGCATTTAATGCAAAAAATTACCTTTTAGGAAAAGTGGGACCCCTTGACTCTTCATGTGATATTTCTATCCCTTGGAAAGTGGGAAAGTTGTTGACAATAAAGGTTAATCATTCGAATTAAATATGGGAATATATTAAGTCCCATTGGAATGTAACTACCTCGTCACATTCAATTCCCTTTAATTCCCAGAGACAGAGGTCAGAGATCATTTATCAGATTTGTTTACCAATATTGAGCATACCCACCTCAGCAACCAACCTAGTAAAACTTGGCTCAGCCAGAGGTTTGGTGAATATATCAGCGAGCTGGTATTCAGTGGGTATAAAATGAAGCTCAGTATCACCTTTTAAAATATGGTCTCTGATAAAGTGATACCTGATGTCAATATGCTTAGTTCTAGAATGAAGTACCGGATTATTTGAGATGGCTATAGCACTTGTGTTGTCACAAAATATGGGAACCTTTTCATAAATGATCCCATAATCAGCCAGCTGACTTTTCATCCAGAGAACTTGAGCACAACAACCAGCGGCCGCTACGTATTCAGCTTCAGCTGATGACATGGCCACAAAGTTTTGTTTCTTGGCGCTCCAGCATACTAACTTTCCTCCAAGGATTTGACAACTCCCAGAGTTGCTCTTTCTATCAAGACAACACCAAGCGTAGTCAGATTTTGAGTAGGCTTTGAGGTCGAAGCCTGATCCATTAGGATACCAGAGACCCAATGTGGGAGATCCTTTTAAGTACCTGAAAATTCTTTTGACAGCTACAAGGTGGGATTCCTTGGGGTTAGCTTGGTACCTAGCACAGAGACATGTGGCAAATTGTATGTCTGGTCTACTTGCTGTGAGGTACATCAGTGACCCAATCATGCCTCTATATAAGGTCTCATTAACAGAGACCCCTGAGTCATCAGCTCCCAAGTTGTTGGGAGGAAGCATGGGGCATTTCACTGATGCACAATCAGACAGATCATACTTCTTGATAAAATCCTTAACATATTTTTCTTGACAAATAGAAATTCCTTTTGAATTTTGTTTAATTTGAAAACCCAAGAAAAAAGTTAATTCCCCCATCATGCTCATTTCATATTTTTTGGTCATTAATTTGGCAAACTGTTTGCTCAATGTAATATTGGTTGAACCAAAAATTATATCATACACATAAATCTGCACTAAAATGACATCACCCTTGGACCTATAAGTGAACAGGGTTTGATCAATGGTACCTCTGACAAATTTATTTTCAAGTAAGAATTTTGATAGGGTTTCATACCAGGCTCTAGGCGCTTGTTTCAACCCATAGAGTGCTTTGGAACTCTGTAGACGTGATCAGGATACTCACTGCTTTCAAACCCTGGGGGTTGATAGACATATACTTCCTTTGCAAGCTTCCCATTGAGGAAAGCGCTCTTCACATCCATCTGGTACACAGTAAACCCCATATAAGCTGGAAAGGCTAGGAAGATTATGATAGCTTCCAATCTGGCTATTGGTGCAAACGTTTTATCATAGTCAATCCCTTCAGATTGATTATATCCCAGCACCACAAGCTTATCCTTGTTTTTGACAATCATGCCAGCTTCATCCCTCTTATTTCTATAGACCCATTTAGTTCCAACCACTTGCTTCCCAGCTGGAGCTTTTACCAGAGTCCACACCTTGTTCCTCTTGATCTGATTCAACTCATCTTGCATGGCAACAACCCACCCTTCATCTAGAAGCGCAGCAGCCACATTCTTTGGTTCATCCTCAGAGAGAAAATCAGCGAAAAGGCATTCATTCGCTAAGGCGGTTTCCAGAGATCTCAGTTTGCCTCTGGTGGTGACTCCCTCAGAGGGTTCACCAAGAATATTCACTAGAAGAATATCTTGGTTCCTACTCCATTTGGATTGAGGAGCAGGAGTCTTTGTGGGTTCAGGAGTCACAGCAGGTTCAATGAATGCTGAGGGTTCTTCACAAATTGTTTCTTCATCCATAATCTCTTCATCAAGAGGAGAGATTGGTTCGATGAAATCAGCATTCACAGTAGTGGGTGGAGTGATTTGGTCAACATTTTCAACTTCTGGAGTGATGTCAGAGATTGAGTGAGGATCAAATGCATGAACATAAGGGAAGTCCTTGTGACCACCCTTGGATGATTCCTTGGGATGTGAGAAATCATCCACTGGATAAGATTTAACTTCATTGAAGTCAATGTCACATTCTTCTGAGTTGGTGTGGTGGATGACAGCATCTACTTCATTGAAGGTGACATGGATGGATTCTTCTAATTCTTGTCTACGGATGTTGAACACTCTGTAAGCTCTGGAGGTGAGAGAGTAACCAACGAAGAATCCATCATCAGACTTTTCATCAAATTTTCCTAGGTGATCTCTGTAGTTATGAATGAAAACAGGGCAACCAAAGACATGGAAGTAGCTTACATCAGGGGCTCTCTTCCTATATACTTCATAAGAGGTCTTGCCATGTCTCTTCACAAAAATGGATCTGTTTTGTGTATGACAAGCTATGTTCACAGCTTCACCCCAAAAATGTTTAGGAAGTCTTGATTCGCTGAGCATTGGTCTAGCAGCCTCTATGAGGGTTCTGTTTCTTCTTTCAGCGACACCATTTTGCTCAGGGGTGCCTGGGGTTAGAAAAATCCTGTGATATTCCCTTTTCATCACAAAAGGCTTCCATGGCATGATTCTTGAATTCAGTGCCATTGTTACTTCTGATAGCCTTAACTCTGTAGTCATTGAGATTCTCTATTTCTCTGATGAAGGACATTATTCTTTCAGCAGCATCACTCTTTCTTTTGAGAAAGAATACCCAAGTGAATCTGGAGAATTCATCTACAATGACTAGTGCATACTTGTTGTGATTAAGGGATTGAGGTTTAACTGGTCCAAATAAGTCCATGTGAAGGAGATGGAGGCACTTATTTATGGAGAATGATTGTTTAGTCTTGAATGAGGCTCTGTGGTGCTTCCCTTTCTCGCACACTGAGCAGGGTCTGTCTTTGGTGAAGGTCAGAGATGGGAGAGTCTCTCGCACACCCAGCTACTAAATCATTCTTCGCTAGTTTGTTAATGTTTTTGAAGTTGAGATGGGAGAGTCTCTTATGCCATAGCCAATTTTCACTATCAGATGCTTTGGCATAGAGACAAGTGTTTGTCCCTTCTGGACAAGATGTCATGTCGATGACATACACATCCCTTCTCCTGGGTGCAATAAGAACAACATCATCATTTTGATTGAAGATTGTTCCTTGGGTCTTGGTGAACAGAACTTTGAAGCCAACATCGCAGAGTTGACTAATGCTGATTAGGTTGTGCTTCAGTCTATTGACATACGTGACCCTTGTGAAGGTTATTCCATTACAATCCACTGAGCCATAACCCTCAGTAGCCCCTGAGGAATCATCTCCAAAGACTACTTTAGGACCAGACTCCTTTTTATATCTATGCAAATATAGTTTAACCCCTGTCATGTGTCTGGAGCACCCGCTATCCAGATACCAAACAGATTTCTTCAGATATTCCTGCATAGATACAACAAATCCAGATTAGTTTCTATGATGAACCCACTTTCCAGTGGGTCCATGCTGTCGCTGACCAGCGACATTGGTCCTTCTCTGCTTACCTCCCCCTCTTTGGTTGCAATCCCTGGGTTCATGACGCATGCTTCCACAGATGTCACATCCAGGATAATGCTCGCACTCATCAGAGTGATGGTCGAAGAAACCACAATACTGCAGGGGGGTTAGGTCTGTAACCCTGAGAGTTATCTCTGGGTTTAGGCTCAGCCTTTCTTGAGGATCGATGAGGAGTTTTAGATCTTATTTGAGTTCTAGTTCTTTGAATCGCAATGACCTCCTCATGCTCTCTAGATGTGTGTTTAGTGGACTCGCATGTGATAAATTTTGGTTTCTTAGAGCAATCCTCGAATAAGTGATTCTTGAAACCGCAATGCTTGCAAGGTCTGAATAAAGCTCTCCCCTTGGAGCTACTAGAACCTTCACCAAGAGAGTTAACAGATGGACTATTAACTCTGGGGTTGATTTGTTCTTTCAACCCTTTTACCTCTTCCATCAAGGTGAGGAGAAGTTTCTTGGTGGGAGAAAGCTCTTCAGGGGGAGGAGTGGGTTTGTTGGAGTCCTTAGCCACAAAAACCTTTTTAATCGCTTTATCAGCGACTTTGAGAATTGAATTCCCAGGGGTTTTAGTTGGAGGTTTTGGGCAGGCAAGGAATCAGATGGGTTAGCACCAGCGAGTCTAGGTGGGGCTTGTACCTCTGATTCATTGTCAGAGTTCTTCTCATCCACATAGGTGGAAGAAGGAGAAGTAACATCTGAAGGGACAAATTTGACATTGGGAACAAGGATGTGTTTTTTTGTATCTTCCCTTTCCCCCAATAGCCTGAACCACATCACCAGGTATGGATTCAGCGACTATTTCTTCCACTGTGGATTGAGCCAAATTCCATTTCTCAATGGTTTTTTTAAGTTTAGAATTTTCATCAGAAAAAGACTCATTTTCAATGGATAATTTGCTCACTTCATTTTGAAGTTGATTAGCAAGATTCACAAATGGTTTTAGATTTGTTAATTCAGATTGGCAAAGATTTAACTCTGTTTTAAGACTATGAAATTTGTTTAACAGGTTTTTTCTTTGGTCTTCCACAAAGTGGAGGTCAACCAAGTTATAATCACTGACATGGTCTCTATCAGGACCTCCAGCCATAGATAACATTCTTTGTACCTTTTTCATGGTGATATCCACCCATTGACCAGATCTTGCTTCACTTTTACCCACAGCGGGTTCTTCATCAGAGACAGCCATAAAGGCTCTGACGGTGGTGGTACCTTCATCCTCAGAAGTGAGAGGTTCATCATCCCAGTCGAATGAGGCAGCGATCAGACCTTTTTCAGTCTTCTTAACATCCTTTTTCTTTGCTGCATCATCGGCTTTCTGATTGAGTTTTAGCAGCTTAGCTTTCAAGGCTTTATATTTGACTTTGTAGTCCTTCTTCCCTTCTGAGTCAGAGAGGGAGGTTTGCTTGAAAGGTGAGGTGGAAAACTTCTTCCTGCTGTTGTTGTTACTGGATGAAGGGAAGCTTGGAGAGGAGGCTTTGTTTGACCAGCAATCCTTTTGATAGTTACCAGTCTTTCCACAGGTGTAGCATGACACCTTGGATTTATCAACCTTTCCAGCTCCAACTCTACCAGATCTCTTGTAGTACCTCTTTTGATCAGCTAAAGGAGCTCTGTCATGGAACTCAGCATGTAATTCATCAAGAAATTCTTGACTACTTCTAGTTTCCTCTTCAATGTCAGAGTCACTGTCTTGAAAGGAATGGTTAACAACAAGAGCTTTTGAACCAGTGATACTGGTGGTAAATCTGTCAGTCTCTGATTTATAAATAGAGTCAATTAGCCCTTCTTCATATTTATATCTACAAAACAGTTGGGCTAGGTATCATTATTTATAGCATTGTTAGCTCTTAAGGTCTTATTTAGGCTAAGCTATTTTCTAGGTAAGCTATTGACAAAAGTAGCATTAACCTCAGCCTTAGGTAGAACAACTCCATTGTTTCCTAAATCATTCAACAAAATCTTTAAGCCTAGTATAAGTTTGTGCAACAGTTTCTGTTTCCAAAGCTTTAAAAGCATTAAACTTAAGTCTAAGGGCTTGTATTTTGGTTTCTTTTGTTTCCTCTGGACCTTCATACCCTAGAACTAATTCAGTCCACATCTCCTTAGCAGAGTTGCATTTAATGATAGACTTCATAATGTTCTTGGGTAGGCAAGAGACTATGATACTTTTGAGTCTCTTGTCCTGGTTAGCCAGACGTCTATCCGCTGGAGACCATTGCTTAACAGGTTTCTTAATGGGTCTCTCAGGGGTAGAGGAAACGGCCAGTGGTACATAGGGACCATTTCTAAGATTTCTATCAAGAAGGGTTCTAAACCATCTAAATATATAAGAAATTCACTTTTCAAACTTGAGAAATCCTCTTCATCGAATGCTGGTACATTGGAAACATGTGACCCCTCTCGAACATCAAGTAGTTGGAGAAGGTCATCATCATTATTACCAGTGCTTACAACTGGTGTAGGCATGGTAGTAGATGTGGTGGCCGGCATGGTGGTCGAGGTGGTACCTAAACTGGTTTGACCAAACGGTGGAGGAGGTATAGTATCAGCTATATTAAGATCTTGATTTTAAAAACAAGAACGGTTTATGTAAAGTTTTATAAATCAAACCGCTCTGATACCAATTGAAAGTCCCTTAATATGACAATTGTTGATAAACTATAACTCTTGTAACCACGAAACATAATGAAATACTTTTCAAACGCGTAATGCTTTATTAAGTATTATAAACAAAGTATTAAAAAGTGCTATGAATACACTCATTGAATGACAACAAGGTATGAACCCTAGAAACAAGTAAACTAGATTCGAGATACAAGTTTACAAGGGAACCAATGAGACGCTGGTAGACAGCTGAGGGCTCAGCGGTTCCAAGGTGAAAATTAACTTAGATAAATTATCCAAGCACAAGGGTTGAGTTAATTCTTCCTTCTCACTCCTATTTATAGTGTACGAGGTTGCTTCCTTAGTGGGAGTAGTTGATACGTGTCACCTTCTGAATGGAAGAGTACAACGTATTAAGTGCATGTCCAAATCGAGACATACCTTTAACCAACTTTAGTTGAACAGTTCTGCCAACTGTTCACCTTTTGTCCCACTAGGTCGTACTAGGCTTTATCTTGAATCTCTTGTTTTGTCCCGCTCAAAACACTTGGTAGATTCTCCCGCCTAAACTATAAAGGATTGGATAAGCTTTGCTTATCCAAGACTTCTAGGGTTCTTAAGTGATCTCTGAGTGTTTTCAACTCAGAGATCCTTGAACACCAGTACATTCCTTCAACATCCCAGCTATCCATAATCGCTGGTGAGTCTGACTTCAGATTGTCTTCGACTTCTCTGACGTTGTCTTTGACTTGAATGTTCCTGGTGTGTCAGCTGAGGCTTTGCCTTCCACTGGTCTAGTCTCTGTCGCTGGTCCTCTCAGCGATCAGCAAACACTCAGTCTAATTAAACAAATCTAGACTGGGCCATAGTTAAAACTTTCATTGGCCCAACAAAACCATCCCGTAAATTATTCTCGTGACTAAATACCTCATCCGAGACACTCAAATGCAAACTCTGAATCATAAAAATTCGATTTTCTAATAATACATATGCGTATACGTAAAACCACTAAATAACACCATCTCATTTCATAGTCACTACCATGTGGGCTCATGAACATGAAATAACCGTTCCTCGATTTACTTATGAGTACCATATACCCATAAACGATATCTAAACCTCACTCCAAACACACAAAATAAACACATAAGCACATAAAAACACATATTTGCACAAAACACCTTAAACTATAGTCTAAGTGACGAACCCCAAAAACCATGGTTGTCACATCACTCCCTCCTAATAGAAATCTCGTCCCGAGATTTACTCCTTAGGATGAAACACACAAACAACAAATCACATGAGGATACTTGTCCTAAATGAATTGCTCTCATTTCCATGTGTACTTTAGTTTAAGTCTCAAAATACCACATATACAAACCAACAATATTTAAATTCATTCCTAAACTCTTGACCTCACAGCCAATAAATCTCACAAATGACCCTTTGATAAAACAAAGACTCTTATTAACACAAATCCCGAATAACCGAACATGCAAATATGCATTCTGAAACAACATTTACCAATCTTAATACATGAAATATATCATGTATACCACTCAATTCTTCCAGGTAATTCTATACTCATAAGCTACTGGTCCGATCTTTCCAAAGATTATAAATGGACCTACAAAACTCTACATCAACTTTTCCATTTTACCAAAACATACCACCCGTTACTACGGGTGAAACTTCCTACATAACTTTGTCACTAAACTTTAGTGGTTTCATCCTTTTCAACATAGCACATCTTGTTTCTCTCATCCTTTCCCACAAACACCATTTCCACATTAGTAGTCTCTTTCACGAATTTTAGTCCACCATAAGAAAAACTCACCCCATCCTTCCATATAGTGTCTCAAATAGCATTCATCGACTTATAGTATGATAACTATCATTATATGAAAACTCAGACATCGCTAACGAGTTTCCCACATCCCTCTAAATCAGTCACCCAATCTCTCAACACGACTCCTATACTTGTAGCAATTTCTCACTTTGTCCATCCTTTTCCAAGTAGCTGGATATACTCATATCCAATCATGTTCATCAACTCCCTTTAGTCCATACTACCAAACTGCTTTAAAATTCGAATTTCCTTACACAAGTGACCTATGACGGTGTTTCCCATATTCATTAGTTCATCATAACAAGGCTCTTCCAATCCAAATCAGCTTATGATCTATACATATCACCAAAAGGACAGTTATCTCAGTTAGTCTATCAACTGCCATCCAAATCCATGCTACAACTACTTCCATTAAATTTATGGTTGATATTTTATTCGTCAATTTAAGGTTGATATTTTATTCTCAAGTATTATTTAAAAATATTATTTTAATGTTATATTATGAACTCACTTATTTTTGGGAAGAAATTTGGATTTACGTCTTGAAGTAGCATCGACTACGTCTAAACCGGAGGATTCTACGTTACGTGCTTACGTTTACATACACCGTCTTTGGTGACAGTCCGACATTTCAGAAAATAAATTTATCCGTAAATATTATTTTGGGATTTTAATTTTGAGTTGGTTCATAAACTCACAAATTTACGAGAAGAGATTAGGACTTACGATTATAAATTAACGTCCTTTACGACTAAACCGGAAACCTTGGGATTACGTATTTACGTTTTCAAACTCCGTTTTTGATGAGACAATTTTTATTAGATTTGTTTTGTGCCGTTGATTCATAATTTATAAAAATGTTTTTCGTAAAACGACCCGAGGGCACGCAAATCGAGGAAACTAGAATCGAGGAATACCCGTAAATTAGCGGGATAGGACAAAACAAGTTTATCCCACCCCACTAAAAGGGACGGCCCAAAAGAGGACACCACATCTCTTGATGTGGCACCCTTTTAGCTAGAAAGCTAACACATGTTAAGCTTAAGCTTAACATGTAAGCTAACATTTTACAAAACCATTCAAACTACTTCACACATACCATTTCCACTAAACTCTTACATGCAAAACCACTCATCCTCCCTTCCTCTCTCTCTCTAAATTCGTCCACCATCACCCTAAAACATTCTCATTTGATCAATTTTAACCATGAAATCATGTGTTATTCACACATATGATGAAGCCCTCTTCAAGCTCTATTGATTGGTGGTGATTTTAACATCCAAGGAGAAGATTTGGTGATGTTCAAGGGCTGATTTCTACATGAAGTTTACAAGTATTGGTGGCCATAAAGATTGGTGTTGATCTATCACAAGTTCTTCCATAAAAAATCCAAGCCTTGATGAATACCTACACAATCTTGGTGGTATAAAGATTGTTCTTCTCAACCTTTTGTTATTTTGATTATGTAATCATGTATTTTCTTTCTTATTGTATATGTATATGATTAATATATGATGATAAAAATGTTGTGTGGGGATCAAGTGTTGATAAACATGGGTAAAAAGATGAAAAACTATATGTAAAAGTGGTTAATCTTGCTTAATTTAGTATGCTGTATAAAAACAGTAAATAACCATATTATGAACTGATAAAATGGTATAGATGAATTGATATACAGTGAGTATTGAGACTTGTACACATGTGAGAGTTGGCCATGAAATGGAATCATAAAAATGAGTGAGATATGATCAAAACAAGTTTAGAGTGTAAATCTGAGTACACTGTTTTGGACATATTTTATAAAATACTTAGAGGTTGATTCATCAGTAGCTATAAGGAATAAAATGAAGCACATATCATGTAGTTTCTGTGATAAAAATTTAGGGTTCTATCTCCATGTACAACTCTAGATATGATCATTTTAGTAAACTAGATTTTTAGGACTGATTTTGTGAAATTAAAGTTTAATAGTATTATATAAGCACCCAAACTAATATAGTATAAAATATGAATTAAAACCCACTAACTTATAAATTTCATTTATATAAATATGTATAAGGTTAAATAAATGGACACTTTATAAAAATGTTAGTTGAATAAGATTTATAAGTTATAAAAACTATAAACATGATTTTTACGACTTTTTCGGCTATTACCGTAAAATTAACGTTTTTCGCCAATTAAAACTTAGACGACCAAACCCGTCTAATGTAAACTTTTTAAAAGTCATATACTGATGTATAAGTACCTAATACAAGTAAACACCGATAAAACCCGAATTATATGACATACGGACATTAACGAGCTAAGTTAGCATATTGTTCTAATAATTTAACTAAATAAGTTAAACACTTATAAAAATTACTTATTGGGCTTAACCCATTTGGGCCCAACATGTAAAGTATAAATACTGATAATACAAGTATAAAATGGATTAATACAAGTTGATGGACTTATAATAGGCTTATTGGACCTAAAACATGTAAATAGGTAAAACTAGTAAACTAGTATAAAAGTTATCAACACATAACACTAAAATGAGTAAATGAGAATATATAAACCCACTTGATCATCATATATATAAAATCATAATATGTATACATAATTGTTATTTTTATAAAGTCATTGGACAAGAGTCTAAGACGAGTATTATTTGTCTAGGTTTCCGTGATTGAAACACGTACCGTACATCCAAATCGCCGATAACCGCCTTTCCCAATCAACGTGAGTTCATAGCCTCGCACTCTTTTAAATGTTTTTATGAAATGTTTTATAAACCCGCGAGGGAGATAACATGTTAGTTTTTATGAAATAGGACACCAGTTGTCCCGATTGTGTGTTTATTGATTTGGACACGAATGATTGTATGACCCGATGAATGATTAAATGACCCGATAGATGAAATGAAATGGATTATTAAAGTTAGGTTATGTCACTAAAAGTCCCGTTAGCATGAATTGTGAACTACCGGGATTGGTAGACGCTTATGCATATAATAGTACTATTTGGGGATGATCACCCCAGTTCGCGCCTTGACGGTTGATCCCCGTCGTGCCACATTGATTGGTAAGCGAATTTATGTATGAGAAGATTTACACCAGCGTGATTATTGTGACGACACGCTAATTTAGATGGGAAAATGAGTTTCGGGCTAGCTACCCGTTGTTTGTTATAGTAAGGTAATAATGCGGCTTATAATAATCCAAGTAACGAAATACTGCTATACGCACTAAATTACGATATATTGCCTGACTAGCAATACGGGGTCTTACTATTGATATTATGTTCGTGTTTTGGTTTTCATAAGCATATTCATATAAGGTTTTTATTTAACTCTATACAACGTTATAAAACGTATTGTATGATATTTTTCGACATTGGTTCGTATAATGATTTTGAAGGCGAAAGCCTATATTATGATTTTGATAAGGATTTGTATTAAATGACTTTGGCTATTTTATGGCCTACTACAAAGATTTGTACAAAATGATTTTCGGTAATAAATATATACCGATGATATATTAATGGTTTTCATTAAACTCTATGATTCACTCGGCGTTATCGCTGACCTTTTCTTTTAACATGTTTTATCTCAGGTACTTGAAGGTAATTCTCGGGAAGACAACAAGAATTCATGGCCCGCACCTAAATAATAATTTCCATTCAAATTCTTTGTAAAACTTGTAGGAAATACAATGACTTGGGACCTATGTAAATTTGATATTTATGAATAGAAATGCTTTATTAATAAATGACGCGATTTTCAAGCATTGTCTATGATGTGAGTAATGTGCTATCCCGTAACACCAACGAGTCTTCCGCTGTATTGAATTGTATAAATTTGGGGGTGTTACAGTTTGGTACCAGAGCTCTCGTTATAGAGAACGAAAGATTTTTAAAACCAAGGTTTTGAATAAAACATTTCAAAATCTTTTAACTATAAACAATTTTCTAAAAATGTCTAAAAATCTTTTGACTATAACGGTGCCGAAGAATTCCCGAGTTACCGACAAGGCCAGACTGAGAAGTGTTATTTTAATATATATATAACTTGGATTATATATATACATATGATGTAATTTGATTACATGATTGTTTGATGATTATTTTGATATTTATACGAGGTATTTATACAACGTAGATTATCACAAGGAACCCTAAATCCCCTAGTAAACTAATCGAAGCTATTCTCGTAGGAATTCTAGCTATCCTAGATCTAAACCAAGTTGTGGATGTTTATGATCCCAACAAATGGTTGATATTTGTAGAAATGTAGATATTAGTTGATTGTGATATTGAAGAAGAATTGGCGAGATTAAAACTGATATCGATGTCATGACGATCTTTCCTTATAGAGTGGAGTTTGACAAAACGTTACCACCTGGAAAGGTGTCATCTGATTCGTTGTCACCCAATTCTTAAATTTAAATCGAAAGGGTGAATGTTGCACTTGAGGCTGTCATTGGAACCATTACCCAAAAGCCTCATGCCACTAGTACCTTTCTGAGAAGTTTGATTTAATGTGTTAGTCATTTCATACTAGTGACTCATTTGATAACTATTGTTGTAAGAGCTATAGGATTGGAAATTAAGTGTTTTTCATATTGGACTTTTATTGCCCTTTCAAGGTCTAAGAATAAGATTGAAAGTATTGGAAAATGAAGTAGGATAGCGCATTGAGTATAAGTTGGTTGAAACTTGAATAAAGTAAAATTTAACACATATGGAATATGAGATTGTTAAGAGGAAGTTGTTGAGTCCTGTGATTGAATTATAAGGTTTTAAATGATTGTTGATTCGTGTTAAGGGTTGTTCCTAGGCCATTGTCCAATGACGAGTATGCCCAGTGTCCAACAAATAAATTGAAGAAATCTTCTTCTGAATTGGGACCGATGGATCTTTCGGGACATGTGGAACACCTAATGACTCTTGTAAATTAGTATTCATTATGGTATCTTTTAAAAATCCCTAACTTAACTGAGACATCAGTTGGTAGGATGAGTTCTAAGAATTGTATGACATAGTGGCACGTAATGTGTTATGGTACAATTTTGACTTGTTTGTGATTAATGAAAAAGACTACATTTGATTGCTAAATCCTACATGTATCGATGTTATCTATCTTTTATTGCTTCGTCCTAATGTTCGCATTAGTGATGCGACCATTGAACAAGTACTCATCTCGAATTAAGTTACGTTGTGAACTATTTTTTTTGAGCGCCATCGAAGTCATGAACCTCATGATTATTTGGCTAAACTCATTTCCTATTATATTGTAGTTAGTTCTTGGTAAACAAGTCTTCATCACTCTTTTGCAGATCACTGATTGTCTTTATAGGATAAAACATTATTCCTTGAGAAAAATTGGATTTTCATCACTATATGGATTATTTAAAGTGAGATTTATAAGTGATTGTTATCGAAATGAAGTTGTTTATAAAACACCTTGGAAAACTTAATTGTTTTCATAACAAAGAAAATCTTTGTAAATTTATTCTTGATTCTTATTTAAGAATTAAGCATGAAAATGTTTTTATTATAAACATGATGATAAAATTTTGACGAACTGAGTATTGCATCGTTAATCTTGAAATTGTATATAGTTGCGCGCCTACATACAATTTGGAAGTGACCATGCAAGGCTGATTAGTAGTCGCCATAAAATTGATTAATAAACACTACATTTTCTTTGAAGATTGTGAAGGATTAAATTTTATGAGATCTGCAAGAAGTGAAAAATAGGGACATAGTGTTAGGGACACCTACATATGTGCCTGTAGCATCTATTCTTCTGATCGGATTTACTCATCTGTGGAAATTGTCTTATTTGACAATTGACAATTCTTTCTTGTCCAATTCTCCCGTAGTGAGATTCTTAGGAAAAGTATCTGATTACCAAGTGTTGATACCCGACTGGATGTATCGAAGTTCCTATCATTTCTTTTGATTTGATTTCATTTGAATGACCTGGGTAACGATCCGAGGAGCTTTCGAATGCGTACTCAACTTATCAAAACATGGGATATACTCATATTCGTTAATGTTTTCGTCTGTTTCTGATTTGAAATTCTCTCGCGTAGATTATGCGTTGATCTTACTCTTTTAATGGTAGTTGTGTCTCCATATATCCTTAAATTTTTGAAGGATTATGAGTTATTATTAGTCTTTTGAGAAGTTCACATCTTATCAACGGTAATGAAACTAGAAAGTTGATAGTCCCAATAGAATAGATTGATTGATTATGACATGACGACATTGTCTTAATTGATGGGAACTCGAGTAGAATTCCCCTAAATGATAAGATGTTGATTATCAAAAGTGATCTAAATAATTCTTGATGGATGACCATATCCTGCATTTAGACTTGAAATTATACCATGAATGGTTGTGAACTAGTCATAGATATTGTAATTTAGAAGAACCTAATATGAATTTATTTAAAGATGTACCTGCTATATGAAACTTTAGGAGGTATTTGTTGGTAAATTACCTAGACTTTCGCCATTAAGGCAAGTTGAATTTGGTATTGATTATATTCTCGATGCTGCACCTGTGACATGTGCACTATACATCAACACCCTCTAAATCGAAAGTGTTACCGTACAACTGAAAGACTTGTCGGGGAAAGCTTTTAATCTACCAAGCTCGTCATTATGAAGAGCTATGGTGTTATTATTTCTTATATTTATTGATTACCATGAACTAGGTAAATTGACGATTAAAAATCTATATCCACTACCCAAGATGATAGATTTGTTCGATCATTTACAAGGTTCTAGTGTATGTTTTAAAATTTTTGATCCTCGGCATGTATATCATCAATTTCGCATCCGCGAAGAAGATTATCTATTCCAATCACTACATCCAGAACTCGTGATGAACATTATGAGTTTCATATTATGTTGTTTGGATTAACTAATACACATGTCGCATTCATAAATATGGTGAATCACGTGTGTAGGCTGTAATTTGATAAATTCATGCTTGTGATCATTAAGGACCATCTGTTTATTTATAAGAATAAGAATGAGTTAATAATTATTTATAGACTGCCCTAAATTGGCCGAACAATGAAAACCTGTACCTTGAATATATAACGTGTGATTTAAGGCTTGACCCTTTACATGAAATGATCGTTTGATTAATAATGGTAATATATATATATATATATATATATATATATATATATATATATATATATATATATATATATATATATATATATATATATATATATATATATAAATAAATAAATATATATATATATATATATATATATATATATATATATATATATATATATATATATATATATATATATATATATATATATATATATATATATATATATATATATATATATATATATATATATATATATATATATATATATATATATATATATATATATATATATATATATATATATATATATATATATATATATATATATATATATATATATATATATATATATATATATATATATATATATATATATATATATATATATATATATATATATATATATATATATATATATATATATATATATATATATATATATATATATATATATATATATATATATATATATATATATATATATATATATATATATATATATATATATATATATATATATATATATATATATATATATATATATATATTGACTCTTCAAATATTAAGAGCCCTTTTAAGACTTTGGATTTTACCAAAAAGAAAATGGAAACATGTTTTGACAAATGTTTTATCAAAAGAATATTTAAGGAATCATTCCCTTATAACCAAAACATTTAACTAAACTCCTGTTTAGGGGTAAATGTTTTTGCATACCTTAAGACAACTTAAGACGGATTGAGTAAAACCATTTATACCATGACCTGAAAATTTGAAACGACACTTTTTGCTTTTCAACTAAGAAAATTTTGACCAAAGATTTTTCAAACATTTACGAATCTCACTAATTATTTTCGATAAATCATCAAAAATCGTATTAATTAAATTCAAATTTGTTTTGAACATTTTATTATAATTGGTCGAGCTAAGAAATTTAAACTTTTAACGTTTACGTTTCATAAAAACTTAATATTTATTGTTAATTTACTTGTAGTAATTATCGACGCTTTAAACGTCGGATTGAGCAAAACTGATAAAAATGATAGTTGAGACGAAACTAAAACTTAGAAAATGTGAAGAAAGAAATTTTTAATGAATACGATCATTATAATTATCTCATCAGGAAAGGTGAATATAGACACCGACGCATTATGTAAAAAGGATAAAGAATCAATTAGGATGTGTTCTCTAATGATGACTGTGCAAAATAAATTGTCGAACAATTTAAAAATAGTTGATACTTGTAAAAAGGATAATATAGATAATAAAAAAAAGGAGTTCGCGGCTAATGTGAACCATTAGTAATAAGAGTCGATAGAGCCTAAATGATTAAAAGGCCACTAGTGATTGTCTAAATATGGAGGATTGTGAGATATAGTTATGTTGGAATCTTGTAAGTATAAGTATTCTATTCCTGTCATTTCTAATTTAATGTATCTTTAGCTGAAGGAGTTATACTGATGACAAATTATGAAGGCAAACATCGCCTCATACATTAGTAAACGTCTAGCTATTGCAAAGGTCATCATCTGATTTGATTCGATTTGGGTCATCGTCGACAGACTGACCAAATCTGCTAATATCATTCCAATTAATTATAAATTCTCGACGAAGAAATTGACCCTTTTGTATTTAAAGGAGTTATGTAAGCATGGTGTGCCTGTATCGATCATCTCTATCAAGATCCTCGCTTCGCATCGAATTTCTAGAGATTTGCTCAGAAGTCGTTGGGAACGAACCTTGATGAGAGTACTATTTACCACCCCAATCGAAGGGACGAGGCAAAGTAACGATACAAAACACCAGAAGTCTTGTGTTATGCTTGAATAATTGACCTTTGGTAATAAACCGTATAATCGTTTTCATTTGGAGATATTATCATTGAGAATTATCATACTAGGATCGAGATCGAATCTTGTTAGGATCTAAATATTAGAGCATCTGTAAGCAGGAGTTGGGATGAAGACACCCGACATACACCCATTGTGAGTTGGACATGTCTTTTAGGTTTAAGGTTTCCTATGATGGCGAACCTAACCTTACAAAATACTCGACCCGCGAGACCTGAAATGATTATTGAAATTAGGATCTGATTATTGACTGCCGGTAGTGGGCAGGAGGTTATGTGAATATGAAATGTAGATCCTGAAGCGCCAGATGGGTAGCGAAGTTATGCCAAAAAATTTAGCCATGAGAAAGTAAATTGATGATCTGAAAGATCATGGGATATAAGTCCCCGTTGTATGGGACCGTTGAGATGATGTAAAAATTGGTTTGAAAGGCATATAAGTTGGATCTACCCTAGGACTTCAAATGTTGCGTGAATTATGATTCGTATATCGAACTTGATAAAATGCCTATCAAGTGAAAATCTGACTATTCCTTAATAAAGTTTAGATCGGCGAAAAGTTGCATTCATCAAAAACCCGTGAACATCATGGATAGAGAAAGTAAGTCAACATTAAGCCTGATCTTATTCCCGTAGTTATGTTTAATGAAACTCGCGTATTGTAATGAATTATTGTAATGAATTACACTTGTGAGAAAAGACCAAATGTGGAGGAAATACCCACATGGCTTTTACTCTATAAGAAGCGAGTAGTAAGATGATCTTTGAGGACAAAGATCCTGTTTAGGGGTAAATGCTGTGACAACCCGTCAATTTATGGTTGATATTTCATTCTCAAGTATTATTTAAAAATATTATTTTAATGTTATATTATGAACTCACTTATTTTTGGGAAGAAATTTGGATTTACGTCTTGAAGCAGCATCGACTACGTCTAAACCGGAGGATTCTACGCTACGTGCTTACGTTTACATACACCGTCTTTGGTGACAGTCCGACATTTCAGAAAATAAATTTATCCGTAAATATTATTTTGGGATTTTAATTTTGAGTTGGTTCATAAACTCACAAATTTACGAGAAGAGATTAGGACTTACGATTATAATTTAACGTCCTTTACGACTAAACCGGAAACCTTGGGATTACGTATTTACGTTTTCAAACTCCGTTTTTGATGAGACAATTTTTATTAGATTCGTTTTGTGTCGTTGATTCATAATTTATAAAAATGTTTTTCGTAAAACGACCCGAGGGCACACAAATCGAGGAAACTAGAATCAAGGAATACCCGTAAATTAGCGGGATGGGACAAAACAAGTTTATCCCACCCCACTAAAAGGGACGGCCCAAAAGAGGACACCATATCTCTTGATGTGGCACCCTTTTAGCTAGAAAGCTAACACATGTTAAGCTTAAGCTTAACATGTAAGCTAACATTTCACAAAACCATTCAAACTACTTCACACATACCATTTCCACTAAACTCTTACATGCAAAACCACTCATCCTCCCTTCCTCTCTCTCTCTAAATTCGTCCACCATCACCCTAAAACACCCTCATTTGATAAATTTTAACCATGAAATCATGTGTTATTCACACATATGATGAAGCCCTCTTCAAGCTCTATTGATTGGTGGTGATTTTAACATCCAAGGAGAAGATTTGGTGATGTTCAAGGGCTGATTTCTACATGAATTTTACAAGTATTGGTGGCCATGAAGATTGGTGTTGATCTATCACAAGTTCTTCCATCAAAAATCCAAGCCTTGATGAATACCTACACAATCTTGGTGGTATAAAGATTGTTCTTCCCAACCTCTTGTTATTTTGATTATGTAATCATGTATTTTCTTTCTTATTGTATATTTATATGATGAATATATGATGATAAAAATGTTGTGTGGGGATCAAGTGTTGATAAACATGGGTAAAAAGATGAAAAACTATATGTAAAAGTGGTTAATCTTGCTTAATTTAGTAGGCTGTATAAAAACAGTAAATAACCATATTATGAACTGATTAAATGGTATATATGAATTGATATACAATGAGTATTGAGACTTTTACACATGTGAGATTTGGCCATGCAATGGAATCATAAAAATGAGTGAGATATGATCAAAACAAGTTTAGAGTGCAAATCTGAGTACACTGTTTTGGACGAATTTTATAAAATACTTAGATGTTGATTCATCAGTATCTATAAAGAAATAAAATGAAGCACATATCATGTAGTTTCTGTGATAAAAATTTGGGGTTCTATCTCCGTGTAGAACTCTAGATATGATCATTTTAGTAAACTAGATTTTTAGGACTGATTTTGTGAAATTAAAGTTTAATAGTATTATATAAGCACTCAAACTAATATAATATAAAATGTGAATTAAAACCCACTAACTTATAAATTTCATTTATATAAATATTTATAAGGTTAAATAAATGGACACTTTATAAAAATGGTAGTTGAATAAGATTTATAAGTTATAAAAACTATTAACATGATTTTTACGACTTTTTTGGCTATTACCGTAAAATTAACGTTTTTCGCCAATTAAAACTTAGACGACCAAACCCGTCTAATGTAAACTTTTTAAAAGTCATATACTGATGTATAAGTACCTAATACAAGTAAAAACCGATAAAACCCGAATTATATGACATACGGACATTACCGAGCTAAGTTAGCATATTGGACGAATAATTTAACTAAATAAGTTAAACACTTATAAAAATTACTTATTGGGCTTAACCCATTTGGGCCCAACATGTAAAGTATAAATACTGATAATACAAGTATAAAATGGATTAATACAAGTTAATGGACTTATAATAGGCTTATTGGACCTAAAACATGTAAATAGGTAAAACTAGTAAACTAGTATAAAAGTTATCAACACATAACACTAAAATGAGTAAATGAGAATATATAAACCTACTTGATCATCATATATATAAAATCATCATATGTATACATAATTGTTATTTTTATAAAGTCATTGGACAAGAGTCTAAGACGAGTATTATTTGTCTAGGTTTCCGTGATTGAAGCACATACCGTACATCCAAATCGCCGATAACCGCCTTTCCCAATCAACGTGAGTTCATAGCCTCGCACTATTTTAAATGTTTTTATGAAATGTTTTATAAACCCGCGAGGGAGATAACATGTTAGTTTTTATGAAATAGGACACTAGTTGTCCCGATTGTCTGTTTATTGATTTGGACCCGAATGATTGTATGACCCGATGAATGATTAAATGACCCGATAGATGAAATGAAATGGATTATTAAAGTTAGGTTATGTCACTAAAAGTTCCATTAGCATGATTTGTGAACTACCAGGATTTAGTAGACGCTTATGCATATAATAGTACTATTTGGGCACGATCACCCTAGTTCGCGCCTTGACGGTTGATCCCCGTCGTGCCACATTGATTGGTAAGCGAATTTATGTATGAGAAGATTTACACCAGCGTGATTATTGTGACGACACGCTAATTTAGATGGGCAAATGAGTTTCGGGCTAGCTACCCTTTGTTTGTTATAGTAAGGTAACAATGTCATGCGGCTTATAATAATCCAAGTAACGAAATACTGCTATACGCACTAAATTACGATATATTGCCTGACTAGCAATACGGGGTCTTACTATTTATATTATGTTCGTGTTTTGGTTTTCATAACCATATTCATATAACGGTTTTTATTTAACTCTATACAACGTTATAAAACGTATTGTATGATATTTTTACGACATTGGTTCGTATAATGATTTTGAAGGCGAAAGCCTATATTATGATTTTGATAAGGATTTCTATAAAATGACTTTGGCTACTTTATGGCCTACTACAAAGATTTGTACAAAATGATTTTCGGTAATAAATATATACCGATGATATATTAATGGTTTTCATTAAACTCTATGAATTCGCTCGGCGTTATCGCTGACCTTTTCTTTTAACATGTTTTATCTCAGGTACTTGAAGGTAATTCTCGGGAAGACAACAAGAATTCATGGCCCGCACCTAAATAATAATTTCCATTCAAATTATTTGTAAAACTTGTATGAAATACAATGACTTGGGACCTATGTAAATTTTATATTTTATAATAGAAATGCTTTATTATTAAATGACGCGATTTTCAAGCGTTGTCTATGATGTGAGTAATGTGCTATCCCGTAACACCAACGAGTCTTCCGCTGTATTGAATTGTATAAATTTGGGGGTGTTACACCTATACACTTCCTTCTTACTTTTCTCCATGAAAGATTTTTTTTTATACTCAACACTTTCTTTATACTTACACAATGTCTTACCTCCAAGGTCATAGTGCTCCTCATCTTGTCTCAGTTAGTCCAAGCCCTTCGTCCCTCATGACACATCACATCTATAACTCCTCATCCATTCGATTATCGATACTAAGCCTTCCAATCAAACAGTATCGGTCTGTGCCATTTCCTTTCCACACTACAACAATATTAGCAGGCTTAGTGCCTTAGTCTACTCATTAGGCTATACCAAAATTTTACCTTCGGTGCCTTAGTCTACTCATTAGGCTATACCAAAATTTTTCCTTCTTCTTCCTCAACTCATGGCATACATCACGATGCTATGCTTTTCGTCTTTCAATTTATCTATACGTCAAAATTATCCAAGTAGCTTCACTTGTTTTCCTCGCGACCAGTTCTCCTACTCCATCCTAATAGGGACAAACTAGAGTTTTATGTGATTCCATGCGGATCACACTCTCATCTTATACCCATATTAGTTTCCATATGTCTAAACTAAGCCATATTCTAAATTCTTACTCAAGTCTCATACTTCTATTACGACCTTGGACCTAATATGAGGTACTTTTAATCATCATCTTCTAGGAATACTTGGTTCTCTCCTTCCATGGTTCTCCCTAATTCCTTCACTATCATGTCCAACCAAAATTTCTCACTCAATTCATCAACTCTATGGAAATTGTTATTACATTGGATAATGCATAACTCTCTCTTCCAAAGATCCTTCATAAACACCTTCACTAAACTGACCCTATAATCACTTCTCCACGAACTTATTCCGCTCAGCTTCACTACTCATCCCTCGATATTGATTGCCATAAAATTCTATCTTTGTGTAGTCACTCGACTCCCCTTGTTACTTCCACGAGTTCTTAATCTCCCATGTTATGTAGTCACTCGATCACGATCCATTGGTTCGGCTCTTTGTAGCTCCACTCCGGTACTCGATCTGTCCTTCTTCGTTACGAACCATACGAAGATTCCCATCATAGTGCTTGTCACCTTTCCAGTCCTTTCAACTTCTGTGACTCCTTCGAAATCTCTTGCATCCTTCTAGCAGCCGGCACGTAGTCCTTTCGGCTCCTTGCTTCACGATGTAGCTCTTCATGCACTCCTTCTCGTCTCCATGATGTTACCTAGGAACTTCACACTACGCAGTAGCTTCTAACTTCAACTCATCAACCACAATATTTCTAAAGGTACTTCAACCCCTCAATGGCTCACTCTTCCTTACTTGTTGTACTTCACCATTAATCAGCCTCCTACCAATCATTCTTTCACATCCATGTTTTCCTTCACGTGTCTACTACTACCTTACCTCCATAACTATACCAATTCCCTTGCGTGTTATTTGCCCCATCTTCCCATTAGTAGAAAATTTTTACTCTACCCTCACATCCGCTAGTACTTTCATCAATCTCCTAATGGTACTTCAACTAACTTCTCATAGCATGACATCTCGTTCCCACGACCAGTCAACTAACTTTACTTACTCTCTTATTCCAATAACCAATCTAAGTTTCAAAACTACACAAATCTTAATCATTCCTTCAACACAAAATTTAAACCAAAATACATCTCTCTATTCTAATATATATCCATAAGTAATACTACCCAACTCTATCCTCTCATCCTAACGTTTCCACAACAGCATAACTAAATCAACCATGACGTGTACCAAAAGAAATCCAAACGGTCGCGTCCCATAATAAATATAGGGTAAACCGAAATATCAACCATAACGAACCCTGGCCAAAACAACTAAAGTGAAAGAATGTAATCTGAAAGATTCAATGGAGTGTGCCAACAACAAAGATAGACTCATGAGGATTTGTATTACCAAATTTCAATATCTTAGAAAATTTTAAATTTTCATCTCAATTAGTTACTTCACATTAGGACCATATTTTAATACCAATAAATGAAATCATAGTCATATTTTACCATCTCTGTTACTATCAAAGGGCACAACTCAGTTAGTGTACTAAAACTCACTTTATCTATCATCTCATTTAACAATAAACTCATCTTTTATCTTCATTATTTTATCAAAGGTATTCACTAGTTAGTATAGTATAATGTTATTCTAACCATTATCTTGTTTACTCACATTAAACTCATTTCACTTGTTATTATGAAACCAATACGTGTTTATAAAATATGGTGTTTTATTCATTTTATTCTATATTATAATTATTTTATATAATCCATTTAGGCTTGTTATAACTAACTATTACACGTTTACAAGGTGTTGTGTTATTATTATCATTATTAAAATAAAATCTCTCTTTTTACTCTTTCCGTCCATTTAAATACTTCTAAAATTTTAACTCCACTTAAGAAAATTATTGTAAAATTTCTTTACCCTTTAAAATGTATTATCACATGTTACCTAGAAAACTAATCCAATTATATTCAAGACAATTTTTTTTTATAACTTACTACCACAAACTTAATAAATAGATATGTAAGTCACGATATCTTACCATACACTTACAAATTATTTTCAAAATCATTTTCCTATAATTAGCCAGACTTATTTGCAAGAAAATTTAGTAGTTGTCATTAATTAAAATACATACCCGAATGTAGACACACATCAAAAAGACTCAAAACGTCGTTGGAACTCCATCAAACTCCAGCACTAATAAACTGTTTAAACACGAGAGAACACTATGTACGTTCAAGTTATAATAACTATTGAATGACCGTATATCATAACATAGCATCTACTAGTATATATACATCCGCATATATATACCTATTAAATCTCTCAAAACATACTCGCTATCATACATGTCAAGTCAATCGATCGCGTCATACACTCATTTTTCCATACGAGTAATCACCATCTCACCATGCCACAACAAGGCATAAAACCCATCACCAAAACCAAACCATATCGTGTGACCCCATAACCACATAACACGACTATAACCCAAAACATATAACAAAAAAAACCATAGCCATAACATAGGCAACCATTACATAAACCCCTATTGTACAAATACCCAAAATACAGATCTCATCATATACAAGCATGTACTAACCCCTTTTTCATGCAACGATACTTGGAATTCCATTAGTATTGTGGCACATATATAATTACGTAGGCCTCCATAATTATAGATGTCCCATTTCACCCATGTACTCCCTCCTATGACGACACTTATAAGAAATTAGTACTACACGGAACACATAAGTGTAGCACATATATACCACATAAAATACACTCTATATATATACTGTATAGGTAAAATTAGAACATCTCATACGTCAACCCTAACTTCATTCATAACATGAGGCTCAAACGCCAAAACAAATCAATAACAACAAAATATCCAACATTAAAAAAATGATCATAACCATTTAAGCGGAAATTCGAATCTACTACTAGTCGCAGACTCAACATCGGTACTATCCTATTATTACCTAGCGCACCTCTTCTTCTACGCGACATGGGTAACACTAAATAGATTCCTACACTTCCGGTTCATACGTCGCATCAATAGAAAATAAATGAATGTACTTACATATATTATATCTCAATAAGTAAGTATGAAGGTAAATAAATATCCAAAACAAAATTAACACTTAAGCACTTCATATACTATAATGCACACATACCCCTATGACACCTACATGCATGGACCCTTAAGCAATAGACTAGGCTACTAGACTAGGAAACCTAATTATCTATAACCATTGTCTCTGATACCATTCTGTCACACCCCACCATGACGGAATATGGGGCGCGACGTATGGATATCATCACAACAATAGCATGTCTATAGAGATAACTAAATGAATTGGAAATATCATAAATGATGACACAATGTCATGAAGATATCACAAACAATGCAGGCGTCTAGGTAAGTAGGTAACAGGTCTACCTCTTACCAAAGACATACAATTAACAAATAACAAACATATAGGTGTCTACAAAGTATCACTTATTCAAACATAAGTAAAAACTAAGAGGAAAGGGGGTTCCTCCAATGCAATCCTAAGCCTCCCAGTTAGCCACTCTTATTCTCACGCTTAACCACTATAACACCCCATTTTGATAATGGAATGTCACGCGTAATTATGGCGTGTCATCAAAGCATACAAGGATAAATGTCTAAAACATTACATGACCATAAAAAGGAAATACCGGAATCAAACGTCGGTAGTCCAAAAGTAAAGCTCATCACACACAAACATAAGTACTGTAAATGAAAGGACTAAACAATGTCCATGGAAAGAGTATCAATGTATAGATAATGCATAAAGTAAAGAAAGGCTAGAAAGCTTCCAGTCCATATGCACGTACGCTTAAAGTCTACGAGCGTCCCTGAGTACCTGCCATTTTGGGAACATGAAATGGAAAACGGTTGAGCAATACGCTCAGTGCACGGATGTACAATAAAGCATGAATAATATAAGCATATAAACATATAACAGCGGAAGAAACTAAGTCCCGAATAACCCGGTTAAGTCTTAGTGAAACTGGTTTTATAGTTTGAAAAGCCTTATGTTTATCTTATAGAAACTGTTTAACATATTCTACCATTAGCCAATATAGGTCATGAAAATCCACCGTGCATGAATAATTGGAGGGGGGACCTCATCATGCAAATTAGAGGGGCTGCCTCTAATTTAATATACTGGTTTTGGGTAGGAGGGATCAGCTCCTTGTGAAGGATGCAAGGCACACACCACATTCACACTGAGTAATCTGCTGAAAAACATGTAACTAGGATGCACCCATAAGCCCCACATGATAAATATAATAATATGGCCAAAAGCTGAAGGGACGCCACGAGCAATCACTCCGCCGTGGGGAAGTCATAACAACAGTGCCTCTAGTGTTATGGTTATGGTACCTCCATAACTAGGTGAAACTGGTCATGCATGTATATGGCTTCAGGTATTCTAGATTAAACATAAGCAATCAAACATATAAACTTATACTATGGGAAAACAATTGGCTGCATACGGGAAATCCTAATAAGGAAAGAATGTCCATACTGAAAGGACAGGAATCCGTACCTTATGTCCAGTGAACGAAGAAGACGAACAGAAGAGAGTCCTACTTCGGTATCACTAATGCTACATAAATACATACGTGTATAAGCATCTGATTACTAAATATGTAACTGGTTTTATGTCATGTCTTAGCTTATTTTATACGTTCATATCATGTTTTACTGTTTAAGGCTTTATACTGTATTTATCTTACATTCTGTCTATTCTGATTAAGTATTACTTGTATTTCATGTATTATTATACTTGTTGTGTAATAATAAGTAACTTTCTAAAAATAGCAGGTTTCCTAAAATAGAAAGTTTCCAAAAATAGAAAGTTACCAAAAATAGAAAGTTTCCAAAAATAGAAAGTTTCTAAAAATAGAAAGTTTCCAAAAATAGAAAGTTTCCAAAAATAGAATTACTGCTTAAAATAGATAAGTTTCTAAAAATAGAAAGTTTCCATAAATAGATTAGTTGCCTTAATTAAATAAGTTTCTAAAAATAGAAAGTTTACATAAATAGATATAAGCTGGTTAAATAAGCTAATTATATAAGCTTAAGTGTTTTCTGATTATTATTCTAAGTCATGTTGTTATAAAGTATAGTTTATTAATTATTACATGTAAATTAAATAAACTATAGGTTAAAAGTATTTAATTAAATATATCATGTTTTTAATAAAATAAAGTTAAAATACTTAGGTTAAAACATGTATTATTAATTACTAATAATATAACCTAAGTCATGTTGATTAATTAATTATAGTCATGGTTTTTAATAATTAATTAATTATAAAGTCTAATTAAAAATAAATACTTAGGTTAAAATTCATGATCTAATAATTAAATTTATAACCTAAGTCATGTTAATTAAATTAATTATGTCATGTTTTATTAATTTAATTTTTAACATATAACTATTAAAATCATAAACCTTAACATAATCAATGAACAGGATCGTGACTAGAAACCATGAACCGGACCCGTAATCAACACCATACCCCGAACCAAGTCGGGGTTCCCCCTTGTTTGCTGCTACCGTGACCCACACCACCATACCGAGACCATGAGGTCTCGGTGGTGGTTACAAAGCCAAGCCGAGACCCCTTAGGGCTCGGTTTAGGCGTCGGCTAGAACAAACACCCCTAAAAACCCTAGTTTTGATTTACCCCATAACCATTTACATGTTTTAATAAATGTTTTTAATTAGTTTTTAAAAACATCATGATTTTATGTGACTTATTAAATCAAAACATAAAGAAAAGGATTAAAAAGGTTATACCGAATGCGTGGATCAATAAAGGATGAACACACACGAATGCTTGCACGATTTCCAAGATCAAAAATCAACCGAACACCCCTTTGTGATGATGTATAACCGGCGGCCAAGAGGAGCAAGAAGAAAAAGATTTAGGGTTTTTGTTATTTTTCCTGTTTGGTGAAAAATGACCAAGATTTTCCTAATTCTTTGTTTTAGTAAAATTCAAAATGGGCTTGGCCCATTCCTTCTTGGTGTAGCCGCGGGTAGGGGGCCCCACATGGGGTACCCGTACCTTTTCCGAGTCTAATTATTATAGTGTGTTCGTGTTTTATCGTGTTCGTGTTTTTATGTGTTCTAATTAATTATTGATCGTGACCTAATATATTTATCCGTGTTCGTAATAAATATATATATGTAATTAATATTAGCTCGTGATTAAAATACGTTCATGATTTCATGATCGCATGTTTGGGATTATAATTATTATTTGAATAATTATTGTGTGTTCATACATAATAAATACTTGTCGTGTTCTAACACGTACGTAATACTTAAAATTCTTATACGTGAACGTAAACATGCTATAAAAGGAAAGTTTTAATCTAGTACGTACGATATTAAGGGTACTATTCATGGTAAAAGCATGCGGGTTATACAACTCTTCCCCCCTAAAAAGAATAATTCATCCCCGAATTATAGATAAAGTAAACTGGAAAAGAAGAACATACCCGAATTCAAAATATGAAATGAGGGTAAGAAGCCCGGATAGACTCCTCTGTTTCCCAAGTGGCTTCCCACTCGGTATGATCCATCCAAAGGATTTTGACGAATGGAATCGTCTTCCTTCTCATGACTTGTTATTGTCTGTCAAGAACTCGTTCGGGTTCTTCTATGAAAGTGAGATCTTCACGTATCTGTTCCAGTGGATACTGAACCATGTGAAGGGGATGATACTGGTACCCTCTGAGTAAGGACACATGAAACACGTTGTGTACATGCGAAAGCTGCGGAGGTAACACTAACCGGTAAGATACTTCACCGACTCGTTCAATGATATCAAACGGTCCGATGAAACGAGGACTGAGCTTCCCTTTAATCCCGAAGCGTCTAACACCACGTACCGGCGAAACCTTAAGAAAGACGTGATCTCCTACGTTAAAATGTATGTCCCTACGATGCTTATCGGCGTAACTCTTCTGACGTGACCGTGCTTCTTGAAGTTTCTGCTTAGCTACTGCAACCCTCTCATTAGTCATCTCTATGATCTCTGGTCCTTCAAGTGTTCGCTCGCCAACCTGATCCCAGCAGATTGGGGCGCGACACTTTCTGCCATACAACATCTCAAAAGGATCACACTTGATGCTTGCGTGCCAACTGTTTTTGTATGCAAACTCCACCAAACCGATATAATCATCCCAATCACCCGTCCATTCCAACGCACATGACCTCAACATGTCCTCCAATATCTGAATCGTTCGCTCCGACTGCCCGTCTGTTTGAGGATGAAAAGCCGTGCTAAGCTTAAGTTGTGTACCCCAAGCTTTCTGCAGACTCTTCCAGAATCACGAAGTGAATCGAGGATCTCTGTCTGAGACGATGCTGGATGGAGCACCGTGGAGTCTTATGATCTCTCTTCTATAGGTATCGGCGAGTTTACTTACCGAATCTTCCTTGCGGATCGGTAAGAAATGAGCTGATTTGGTAAGTCGATCTATGATAACACAAATTGCATCGTGCTTCCTCTTGGTAGGCGGAAGACCAGTAACAAAATCCATGGTGATTTTGTCCCACTTCCATTCTGGGATGTCTAACGGTTGAAGGAGACCGCCAGATCGCTGATGCTCGATCTTAACCTGCTGGCAGGTAAGACATTTGGAGACGTAAGTGGCCACATCCTGTTTCATACCACTCCACCAAAAGTACTGCTTGATGTCATGGTACATCTTAGTCGAACCAGGATGTATAGAGAATGTGGAGCTATGAGCTTCAGCTAACAAGGCTTCCCAGAGTTCTTGATAATCAGGAACACAAAGTCTCGTGCCCTGCCATACGATACCATCTGCATCTACTCTGAATTCTGTCTGTTTCTCCAAATTCTGAACTATCGCCCAGATTTCTCCATCATCTTTCTGAGCTTTGTTGATCTTAGAGAGTAACTCGGGTTCTACTCTAAGATTAGCCCAGTAACCGTGCTGTCCACATACCATGATCTTGATGTCTAGTCGCTCCAAGTCTCTTATGATTTCCTCCTCAATTTTATTGCCGTTGATCATTCCGGACTTCCTACTAAGTGCATCTGCTACTACGTTCGCCTTTCCGGGATGATACTGTAGATTAATGTCATAATCCTTCAACAGATCTAACCATCTCCTCCGCCTCATGTTCAATTCACGTTGAGTGAAGATATACTTCAATCTCTTGTGGTCCGTGAAAATGTCACATGATTCTCCATATAAGTAGTGCCACCATATCTTCAATGCAAACACGACTGCAGCAAGTTCCAAGTCATGCGTAGGGTAATTTTCTTCATAAGGCTTAAGCTACCGTGAAGCATACGCGATCACTTTCCCATGTTGCATGAGAACACAGCCAAGTCCCTTCCTCGATGCATCACTGTAGATTTGAAATCCACCCGTACCAGATGGGAGAGTAAGAATAGGTGCATATACTAGCTTCTGCTTCAGGTCTTCAAAGCTCTTCTCTCGTTCTTTAGTCCAGACAAATTTCTCACCTTTCCGCATCAGTTTGGTCAATGGTAGTGCTAAGCGGGAAAAGTTCTCCACGAACCTGCGGTAATAGCCAACTAAGCCTAATAAACTGCGGACTTCCGTTGCTGATTTCGACCTTGGCCACTTAGTAATAGCCTCAACCTTCGCTGGATCCATAGTGATTCTTTCTGCTGATACAATGTGACCTAAGAATGCCACCTTGTCTAACCAGAACTCACACTTGGAGAATTTAGCATATAGCTGCTTCTAGCGAAGAATCTGTAGTACTGTACGAAGATGGTCTTCGTGTTCCTCCTTGGACTTTGAGAAAATCAGGATGTCATCGACGAAGACAATGACGAACTTGTCCAGAAATTCATGGAATATTTTGTTCATCAAATCCATGAACACTGCTGGAGCATTGGTCAGGCCGAATGGCATGACTACAAATTCGTAGTGGCCATAGAGGGTACGAAAAGCAGTCTTGGCAATGTCCTGCTCCTTAACCCGTAGCTGATGATAGCCTGACCTAAGATAAATCTTGGAGAAGTGTTTGGCCCCTTGGAGTTGGTCAAACATATCGTCTATACGCGGCAGTGGATACCTATTCCGGATAGTAATCTTGTTGAGCTCGCGATAGTCTATGCAAAGACGCATACTGCCATCCTTCTTCTTAACAAATAAGACCGGTGCGCCCCATGGAGATGCGCTCGGTCGAATGAAACCTTGATACAAGTGTTTTCCAATGAGGTTTAATTTTATTCTTGGTATCTTCTCGAATCGATCACGGTTCAAAGTGGAATAGTTGTTCTTGGTTACTCAAAAGGGGTTTGTTTTCTATGCTACCAAAAAGTTAAATGCGTGAAGTAAATAAAGATAAACTCAAAGGAATTAATTAAAAGCAATTAATAACAAATTAAACTTGAATTAAAATGAAACAGTTAAAACCTTAACTCAGAAAAGTCACTGATTCGGAATATAACTCTTCACAGCCTTCATTCGGAATAATCGTTGATCCGGAATGTCCTTGTTGATTCGGAACAACACCTTCATGCGGAATAATCAAGAACGAAAAGCTTGATTTGGAACATGTTGCTTATGCGGAATAATTAACAGAAATACTTCATTCGGAACATTTAGTGCTCATTCGGAATGTCAGACCTTCATTCGGAACAATATGGCTCATCCGGAACATTTGTTGATTCGGAACAATTTAAACAAAAAACTTTATTCGGAAAATTTAAAAATAAAATTGATTCGGAACATAAACACTCATCCGGAATATTAATTATTCCGGATGAACACTTGATTCGGAATGACTAAATGCAACAAACTGATCCGGAATATTTTTGGAAGGACCTTGATTCGGAATATTAATACTCATCCGGAATATTGATTATTCCGGATGAACACTTTGATTCGGAATACTCAAAAGCAAAAGCTTCACTCGGAATAACTTGTTGACTCGGAATAAATTCAACAAAGTGCTTATTCGGAATATTTAAATCAATGGCTTCGTTCGGAATATTTTTAACTCATGCGGAATAACTTAATGCACACCTTCATCCGGAATAAATCATCTTCATTCAGAATCTGGGAAGGACTTAAAGACGAAGAACAGGAGACAGAATATAGCAACAAATTTAATCAAAATAAACCAAGATTTTAACCTAAACTTAAACGAATTTAACCACGAATCATCTAATGATCATAAACATCCAATCAAATCAACATAAACATAAAACCCACTTACTTTTAAAGATCAAAATCAACCAAATAGAAACTCGAGACTTTGAATCAAAAAGAAAGATGAACAAGATGAAAATGGAAGATGATATTTATTGATTAAGGTAGAGTAAACAAAAGGAAAGATTAAAAAATTACAAGATTAAAGATTTAAAAAAATGAAAAATCACCAACACCTTAATGGTGTTGGCTTCCTACGAAAACAAAGGAAAAAGAAAAGACTGGAAATTAAAAGCTAGCCTAAAATGTGTGAAGGGACTTCTATTTATAGGCCAAGTGGTTGGTTGGTGAGTGGGCTTTCTTCTTTCTTTTCGTCTTCTCGTCTTTTCAGTAAAGTCGACGTTTTCGATTCTGATTCGGGATTTGTCGACGAATAAATTCAACTCTTCTTTTAATTTCTTCGATTAATAGACTTGAGTTCTTCGACATATGTAAATCTTCCATCTTTGGTCCTTTTCTTCGATAAATCTTCAAATAGGCCCATTGACTTCAAATCTTTTGCATCTCTTGGACAATAGACTTCGTCTTGAGTCTTTTTCTTCGATAAAACCCGTGCAATCCCATGTTTCTTCAATATTTATCCGGTTGGATCTGAAAACACAACAAACACACAAACCACGCATAATTCCTAACAAATGATATTAAATACGCGTTTTGGTCTTGTTTTAGCAAGAAATAAGTGGTAAAAGGATGGGTGTTTTCACACCTATCAAATCCCCTACACTTAACCATTGCCATGCCCTCATGCAATGCTTATTGATAAAGCAAATTTACACTTTTCTCATAATCAATCAACCTTGGCCTTATTAACATGCTACTAAAACAAAAATTAGAGTACTAAGAGAAATTAAAACTTTAAAGGAAACAAAAGGATAGAAAACCATTTTCACTTGAAAATAGCTACATGGAAATAACTTGCAAAGAGATCTAAGACTTACATTAGGGCTTCGGTGCTGCGAAGATTCATCACCCTCAAGTTTCACGTTCCCCAAACTAAGCTTAAAAACGAGATCATTGTTATTATAAGTTAGCAAAGCAAACACTTACACACATGGCTTAATTATATGCTTAAACTCCCTTATTCCTAGGTGTATCTCTTATATTTTATTATTGTCTTAGAATGATCATGAAGATGCATTTTTGGACTTATTGCGATAGTTTATTTAGGCTAAAAGCAAAGTAGGACGATTTGATTAATAGTTAGCTAAAGGACAAAATCTCTTAAAACTGCTTCTCGGGATATCAAAAAGTTCATATCTTGGCATAACTCGCTTCACGATTTGAGTCCTTTCTCGGGCCGATATTTGGCATGTACTTCATACTTCATATCTTGAGAGACGTTCTTGAGATAATGGTCTTCTCTTCGTTAATAGAGTTTCTTCACTTGGAGACTTTTGAGGGATACTCCAACTTTGTTGACCACAACTTCATCATTATTTCTTCAATCGTTAATTGGGATTTTGAGATACAACGATCCGCCTCCTTTTCGGACTTGGATCTATTTATCCTCATACCTTGTTAGGGTCTTTTCGGATAGACTTCTCCATGATCTTTATGGGAGTTGATTGCTTTTCGTCGTGAGTCTTGATCCTTCATATTGATTTTGGGAATAATGCTTTTCACATCATCTTGGATCTTTAGCAATAAAATGGAATCCTCATTCCTTGTTAGGGCCTTTTCGGACTCGCCAATCTTCGCGCCCCGCTTCATAAGTTATGCCTTGGCTATGAACTCTTATCATTACCGAGCAACTTTTAAACGATCTTGGGCTAGAAGCTAAGTTATTCAATAAAATCGTACGACCTTACTTATTGCAGATAAATTATTAGCAAGTGATGGGAGAATAGGCAAATAATCACACCAAGTGTGCTTGTGCAAGAATACCGACTTATAATTGACTCTATCATTTCTCGTTCTCCACAATTTAAAATATCAAGTAATGAGACTCGTGGATGCTTAGCCTAATAAACCAATTAAGGTCTACATGGTTAAGGATACTTGCTAGAATAAACTTGGCTAAGTCTATTCGGGTTGAGTCAAAATAATCGCAACGGGCCTAATATGTCAAAGACTTCTAAACTTGCTACACCACTTTATTAATATTTTTGACTTTATTGTGGGATATATACATATGAAAGCAACGATAAAAATTTAAAAATCACGACTATATGGCCAAAGTTAATTAAAAATTTGAAAAATACTGAAAAAGATGATTTTCCGGTTAAATGAAGGCATTTTAATGGAAAAGTCCACTTAAAACTTCGATAGAAGTCTCCCCTACACTTAATATAAACATTGTCCTCAATGTTTAAGCATGTGGGAAAAGTCTCCCTACACTTATGACATTGTGCACGTTGGTTAAATCAAGCTAAGGAAGAGACGACTAAAGTGATCAATTTCAAATGTGAGTATGAAGAAAATTGAATCACGATAGTTGAGAGATAGAACCGAATTTCAGATAACACGGGAGCACGGTTCTTCAAAGGGTCCAAAAGTGCATTCATCCTTGTAATCACATCACCACACAAACACAAACAACCTATATAGGTCCCCCTACACTTAGGAGGTAAAACGGAAAGGGATAGATACTAGGGCTGCCTCCCGAGGAGCGCTTGTTTTTGATAACCGAGTCACGAGCCTGACTCGACCCAAAACTAGTTCATGGGAAACGTGGTGAGGGATGGAATCATCTCATGAGAGATGTCCTCACCAAAGTACAACTTCACTCGTTGGCCATTCACCTTAAAATTAGGTCCATTAGGTTGAGCGAGCTCGAGAGTACCATATGGAAAAATTTGGGCAATGGTGAATGGGCCGAACCAACGAGATTTCAGCTTGCCCGAAAAGATTTTCAACTGAGAGTTGAAGAGTAAAACTTTGTCTCCAACTTGGAACTCTTGGTTTTTAATCTTGGAGTCATGAATGTGCTTAGTCTTTTCCTTATAGATCAAATAATTTTCATAAGCCTCATTCCGGAGTTCATTCAGCTCATTGAGTTGGATCTTGCGTAGGTCACCGGCTTTGTTGATATCGAAAATAGCCCACTTCAAGGCCCAGTAAGCCTTGTTCTCCAACTCAATGGGGAGGTGGCATGATTTCCCGTACACGAGACGATATGGTGTACAACCAATCGGAGTCTTGTAAGCGGTACAAAAAGCCCACAGAGCATCATCAAGTTTATCGGCCCACGAGGCACGATGCTCTCCCACGGTTCGTTCAAGAATTCGCTTTAATCCTCGGTTAGATATTTCAGCCTGGCCATTAGTTTGTGGGTGGTATGCGGTGGAAAGACGATGATTTACACCATACTTAGCCATGACTCTTGCGAATTGATCATTGCAAAAATGAGTCCCGCGATCACTAATAATGGCACGAGGCACACCGAATCTAGCGAACAGCGATTTCAAAAAGTTACAAACCACCCTTGCGTCGTTAATGGGTAAAGCTTCGGCTTCAACCCATTTAGAAACGTAGTCTACGGCTACAAGGATGTATTTGTTTCCTTTAGATGAAGGGAATGGCCCCATAAAGTCGATACCCCATACATCAAAGATTTCACATTCTTGTATGAAATTTTGAGGCATCTCATCTTTATGTGTGATCTTGCCTTGTTTTTGGCAAGCATCACATTGTTTAACCATCTCGTGAGCATCACAATAAATGGTGGGCTAATAAAATCCCGAGTCAAACACTTTTTTGGCGGTGTAGTCGGGACCAAAGTGACCACCGGTGGGTCCTTTGTGGCAAGCTTCGAGAATGTCTAAAGCCTCTGGTCCATCAACACATCGGCGAATAATCAAATCAGCACATTGTTTGAAGAGATACGCGTCATCCCAAAAGTAAGTCTTAATATCTTTAAAGATCTTCTTCTTTTGTTGGGATGTTAACCCGTCAATGAGAATTCCACCCGCCAAGTAGTTTGCAATGTCCGTAAACCACGGGGCTTCATCATTATTCGAGTTGATAGACATTAAGGTATCCAGGGGAAAAGAGTCATTGATCTCTTTGTTCGGATGATCCCCTTGATAAGGATCCTCAAGTCTACTGAGATGATCCGCGGCGAGGTTTTCAGCGCCCTTCTTATCACGAATTTCGATTTTAAATTCTTGAAGTAGAAAACCCCAGCGAAGAAGTCTTGGCTTAGAATCTTGTTTAGTTAACAAGTACTTCAACACGGAATGATCGGTATACACGATGGTGGTAGAAAGGACAAGATAGGGGCAGAACTTTTCAAAAGCATAGACAATAGCTAAAAGCTCTTTTTCGGTTGTCGTGTAATGCAATTGAGCCCCTGTCATTGTCTTGCTAGCGTAATGGATCGGTTGGAAGTGTTTGTTCACTCTTTGGCCCAAAACCGCTCCAATAGCAAAGTCGCTAGCATCGCACATCAACTCGAAAGGTAGTTCCCAATTAGGGGTAACCAAGACCGGTGCCTTAGTTAGCTTATCCTTAAGAAGGTTGAAGGCTTCAATACACTCTTTGGAAAAGATAAAAGGAGTATCTTTTTCCAAGAGGTGGGTCATCGGGCGAGCGATTTTAGAAAAATCTTTGATGAATCGACGGTAGAAACCCGCATGACCGAGGAAACTTCTCACACCCTTCACGGTTGAAGGTGGAGGCAATTTAGCAATAACATCGACTTTAGCACGGTCCACTTCAAGACCGGCTTTGGAGATTTTGTGTCCTAGCACGATGCCCTCTTTTACCATGAAATGGCATTTTTCCCAATTAAGAAAAAGGCGAGTGTCTTCACACCGCTTAAGCATACGTTCTAAATTGGCAAGGCAAGCAGAGAAAGAATCGCCATAAACCGAGAAATCATCCATGAAGACTTCCATAGTTTCTTCAACCATGTCATGGAAGATAGCCATCGTACACCTTTGGAACGTCCCAGGAGCATTGCATAAACCGAAAGGCATGCGTTTGTAAGCAAATGTTCCGTAGGGATAAGTGAATGTGGTTTTCTCTTGGTCTTTGGGATCGATGGGAATTTGAAAATACCTGGAGAAACCGTCTAAGAAGC
Source organism: Glebionis coronaria (assembly GCA_025667525.1). Taxonomy (NCBI): domain Eukaryota; kingdom Viridiplantae; phylum Streptophyta; class Magnoliopsida; order Asterales; family Asteraceae; genus Glebionis; species Glebionis coronaria. The sequence continues at coordinate 371,869 of JANFOE010000836.1, read as the reverse complement.
AATAGTAATCATTACCCGCTAGACGCTCGAGCATTTGATCCATGAAAGGAAGAGGAAAGTGATCTTTTCTCGTGGCATCATTGAGTTTGCGATAGTCGATACAAACTATCCACCCAGTAACGAGACGAGTAGGAATCAACTCATTGTGTTCATTGGGAACAACGGTTATTCCGCCCTTCTTGGGAACACAATGGACGGGACTTACCCATGGCGAATCCGAAATAGGGTAAATCATGCCAACATCAAGAAGTTTGATAACCTCTTGTTTGATGACGTCGTGAATGCGAGGATTAACCCTTCTTTGGCTTTGGATTGCGGGTTTAAAGTCATCTTCCATGAGAATTTTGTGAGTACAAAAGTTTGGATCAATTCCGCGGATATCGAAGATTTTCCAAGCAATTGCCTTCTTATGATCTTTAAGCACGGCGATAAGGCGAGATTTTTCTTCTTCGTTCAAGTCCTTAGCGATGATGACGGGTAACTTCTTCTTGTCTTCAAGGAACACATACTCGAGATGGGACGGTAATTCTTTAAGCTCTAAATCTGGAGGATTTTCGATGGTAGGCGTAGTCAAATTCGGGTCATCGATAGCAATAGCCTTGGGAGATGGTGGAGAAATATGGTCCTCTTTGAGAAGTTTCTCAATGAGACGAATGTCTTCATCCCAATCGGTGGGAGAATCGTCATATTCTAAGTTCACATCTCCCATGGTTGCTTCAAAATCTTTCCAAAGGAAATCACTTTCTCCAAATAGAGTTAGTGATGAATCAATAGAGGAAACGGTCTCAACATTGGGAGGAGAGGTAGGAATACTTTTGCAAGCATCATTAAAGTGTTCTTCACAAGCCTCATCAAGAACGTCGATACAATTAACACTCTCGTAGGAATAAGGCTGTTTAGAAATCTTACCCATGTTGAAGACAATTTGATTGTCACCAACTCTCATGATAAGCTCACCCGCTACGACATCGATGAGAGTGCGACCGGTCCTCAAGAATGGACGTCCAACGATTAATGGAACCCGAGGGTCCATCTCGTAGTCGACGACGACGAAATCGGCGGGAAAACTGAATTTGTCGACTCCTACAAAAACGTCTTCGGCTATCCCCACTGGATAAGCAACCGTACGGTTAGCTAATTCCAAAGTCATTTTGGTGGGGACTAGCTCAGGGAGAGATAATTGCTTCCAAACGCTTAGAGGCATTAAATTGATACTAGCACCTAGATCGGCTAGGGCCATGCAATTCTCTACTCCCGAGAAGTTGCAAGGGATTAAGAAGCGACCCATATCACCAAGTTTGGTTGGCAATTTCCTTAAGAGCACTGTAGAGCAATTCTCGTTAAGTTGGGTATTAGCAATATCAAGAAGCTTCTCCTTGTCGCTAAGAAGATCTTTGAACATTTTTTCATATTTAGGCATGTGAGCGAGAGCCTCAGCGAAGGAGATGTTGAAATTCAATTGTTTAAACATTTTGAGAAAGTTCGAAACTTGAATGTCGTCCTTGCTTTTGAGCTTCTCTTTCCTCAACCTTAAGGGATAAGGTATACCGGAAGAAGAGGAAGGCTTTGGAATAGTAGGATCACTCACATCCTTGGGTGAAGGAGGGGTAGAAGTAAGAGGTAGAGTAATTGGGGAAGTAGAAAGTTGAGGAATATGAGTAGGTGACTCGTTTTCCTTAGTCACAATCACCGGTGGAGGAATAGGAAGCTCAGGTTCCTTGGTACCTTTGCCACTGCGAGTGGTGATTGCTTTCATCTCCCCTCTTGGATTAGCAACGATGTTACTCGGAAGAGTACCCGAAGAAGAGGTTTGATTACCTTGGAAGAACCCAACCATCATGTCCCTTAGGTCATTCGTTTGACTACTCAAAGAATTTCCCATATCGGCTCTAAGATCATTCCCTTGTTTCACCATGTCGCCCTTCAAATTAATAATCTGGGTTCTACAGATTCTTCTCCAACACATCATTCGTCCGCATGTACGTTTCGACCTCGTGGTTGAAAACGCTGGGTTGAGTAGGAGGAGGTGCTTGATAAGCAGGTGGTTGGTAAAGAGCGGGTTGGTAAACTTGAGTAGGATTTGGAGGTGGATATGGTTATCTTTGAGGTGGTTGGTAAGGTGCTCGAGGTTGGTTTTGGTTGGGCCAGTTAAGGTTTTGTTGTTGGTTTTGATTGGGTGGAGGAAAACCGGGCGGGGATTGAAAGTTGTTTGAGCGATAGCTGAGCAAGTTACGGTCTCCTTGAGGACGAGCTTGATAAGCGGCCGGAGGATAGGTACCGTATGCTGCGTTAACATTCTCAGAAGGATAGTCTTGGGTGGAGGTACAAGTAGTGTAAGAGTGAGGACCCCCGCATATTTCACATGGTTGGCTTACAGCATTGACTTGAGCGTTTTGAGCGTTGATGCTTTTGGTGTTGTTCGCGGTTTGGGCAGCAAGCGATTCAAGAAGCGACGTAATTTTGTCAAGTCTCTTGTCGTTGTCACTAGTAATAGCACTAGCGGCATTGGTCCGAACACTCTTGGTTTGCACTCTAGACTTATTCTCAATAATATCCCAAGCGGCATTAGAACTCTTAACCAAAATATTACCCCCCCCGAGGCACTATTTAGTGAATCTTGGTCATTCATGCTTAAACCATTGTAAAAAGTATTAATTTGGTGCACTTTGGTAAAACCATGTTGTGGGCACTTTCTTAAAAGGTCTTTAAAACGGTCCCAAGATTCACTAAAACTTTCATTGTAATTTTGTTCAAAATTAATAATTTCATTCCGCAAAGCGGTAGTACGAGAGGGTGGGAAAAAGCAGTTTATGAATTTTGTCTCCAAGTCCGTCCACGTCAGAATACTTTGTGGCGGCTCCTTTGCAAGCCAATGCCGGGCTTGTCCCTCTAAGGAGAAAGGAAAAAGTTGTAAGCGGATTACCTTTTGTGGAACACCATTGAATTTGACCGTATTCGTGAGTTGCAGGAACCTTTTGATGTGGTCATGAGGATCATCAACGGTACGCCTCAAGAATGGTTGAGCAGAGACCATCTGAATAAAGCCGGATTTGAGCTCAAAGTTGTTGGCTGCAATCGCGGGTATGACAAATGGATCGTTGTTGCCCTCTACATGTGCTTGCAAAAGTTCAATCATAGGGCGATTGTCCGGTAGAGGTTCATTGTTGTTATTATTCATGTTTTTTTGCGGTGGATTGTTATTGTTGTTGTGTATACCGACCATGTCTAAGTTATCGAGAGTCTCAGGCTCTTGATAAGACGTTGATCGTGTACGCATTCACCTGCAAAAGAACTAACAAAGCAAACAAGAAATATTTTTGGTTTTTTATGTTTTTTTTAATTTTTTTATATTTTTGAAGATTTTATACTTTTTTAGGGTTTTTGAAATTTTTTATGAAAAAGTAACGTTCACGGTGAACGAATCCCAAAATCCAAGTTCTCACAAAAAACTGTTAATCCTTACGAGAAGAGCCGGCAGCGGCGCCATTTGATACAAGTGTTTTTCAATGGGGTTCAATTTTATTCTCGGTATCTTCTCGAATCGATCACGGTTCAAAGTGGAATAGTTGTTCTTGGTTACTCAAAAGGGGTTTGTTTTCTATGCTACCAAAAAGTTAAATGCGTGAAGTAAATAAAGGTAAACTCAAAGCAATTAATTAAAAGCAATTAATAACAAATTAAACTTGAATTAAAATAAAACAGTTAAAACCTTAACTCAGAAAAGTCACTGATTCGGAATATAACTCTTCACTGCCTTCATTCGGAATAATCGTTGATCCGGAATGTCCTTGTTGATTCGGAACAACACCTTCATGCAGAATAATCAAGAACGAAATGGTTGATTCGGAACAAGTTGCTTATGCGGAATAATTAACAGAAATACTTCATTCGGAACATTTAGTGCTCATTCGGAATGTCAGACCTTCATTCGGAACAATATGGCTCATCCAGAACATCTGTTGATTCGGAACAATTTAAACAAAAACCTTCATTCAGAACATTTAAATATAAAATTGATTCGGAACATAAACACTCATCCGGAATATTAATTATTCCGGATGAACACTTGATTCGGAATGACTAAATGCAACAAACTGATCCGGAATATTTTTGGAAGGACCTTGATTCGGAATATTAATACTCATCCGGAATATTGATTATTCCGGATGAACACTTTGATTCGGAATACTCAAAAGCAAAAGCTTCACTCGGAATAACTTGTTGACTCGGAATAAATGTAACAAAGTGCTTATTCGGAATATTTAAATCAATGGCTTCGTTCGGAATATTTTCAACTCATGCGGAATAACTTAATGCACACCTTCATCCGGAATAAATCATCTTTATTCGGAATCTGGGAAGGACTTAAAGACGAAGAACAGGAGACACAATATAGCGACGAATTTAATCAAAATCAACCAAGATTTTAACCTAAACTTAAATGAATTTAACCACGAATCATCTACTGATCATAAACATCCAATCAAATCAACATAAACATAAAACCCACTTACTTTTAAAGATCAAAATCAACCAAATAGAAACTTGAGTCTTTGAATCAAAAAGAAAGATGAACAAGATGAAAATGGAAGATGATATTGATTGATTAAGGTAGAGTAAACAAAAGGAAAGATTAAAAACATACAAGATTAAAGATTTAACAAAAATGAAAAATCACCAACACCTTAATGGTGTTGGCGTCCTACGAAAACAAAGGAAAAAGAAAAGACTGGAAATTAAAAGCTAGCCTAAAATGTGTGAAGGGACTTCTATTTATAGGCCAAGTGGTTGGTTGGTGAGTGGACTTTCTTCTTTCTTTTCGTCTTCTCGTCTTTTCAGTAAAGTCGACGTTTTCGATTCTGATTTGGGATTTGTCGACGAATAAATTCAACTCGTCTTTTAATTTCTTCGATTAATAGACTTGAGTTCTTCGACATATGTAAATCTTCCATCTTTGGTCCTTTTCTTCGATAAATCTTCAAATAGGCCCATTGACTTCAAATCTTTTGCATCTCTTGGACAATAGACTTCGTCTTGAGTCTTTTTCTTCGATAAAACCCGTGCAATCCCATGGTTTCTTCAATATTTATCCGGGTGGCTCTGAAAACACAACAAACACAGAAACCACGCATAATTCCAAACAAATGATATTAAATACGTGTTTTGGTCTTGTTTTAGCAAGAAATAAGTGGTAAAAGGATGGGTGTTTTCACACCTATCAAATCCCCTACACTTAACCATTGCCATGCCCTCATGCAATGCTTAGTGATAAAGCAAATTTACACTTTTCTTATAATCAATCAACCTTTGCCTTATTAACATGCTACTAAAACAAAAATTAGAGTACTAAGAGAAATTAAAACTTTAAAGGAAACAAAAGGATAGAAAACCATTTTCACTGGAAAATAGCTACATGGAAATAACTTGCAAATAGATCTAAGACTTACATTAGGGCTTCGGTGCTGCGAAGATTCATCACCCTCATGTTTCACGTTCCCCAAACTAAGCTTAAAAACGAGATCATTGTTATTATAAGTTAGCAAAGCAAACACTTACACACATGGCTTAATTATATGCTTAAACTCCCTTATTCCTAGGTGTATCTCTTATATTTTATTGTTGTCTTAGAATGATCATGAAGATGCATTTTTGGACTTACTGCGATAGTTTATTTAGGCTGAAAGCAAAGTAGGACGATTTGATTAATAGTTAGCTAAAGGACAAAATCTCTTAAAACTGCTTCTCGGGATATCAAAAAGTTCATATCTTGGCATAACTCGCTTCACGATTTGAGACATTTCTCGGGCCGATATTTGGCATGTACTTCATACTTCATATCTTGAGAGACGTTCTTGAGATAATGGTCTTCTCTTCGTTAATAGAGTTTCTTCACTTGGAGACTTTTGAGGGATACTCCAACTTTGTTGACCACGACTTCATCATTATTTCTTCAATCGTTAATTGGGATTTTGAGATACAACGATCCGCCTCCTTTTCGGACTTGGATATATTTATCCTCATACCTTGTTAGGGTCTTTTCGGATAGACTTCTCCATGATCTTTATGGGAGTTGATTGCTTTTCGTCGTGAGTCTTGATCCATCATATTGATTTTGGGAATAATGCTTTTCACATCATCTTGGATCTTTAGCAATAAAATGGAATCCTCATGCCTTGTTAGGGCCTTTTCGGACTCGCCAATCTTCGCGCCCCGCTTCATAAGTTATGCCTTGGCTATGAACTCTTATCATTACCGAGAAACTTTTAAACGATCTTGGGCTAGAAGCTTAGTTATTCAATAAAATCGTACGACCTTACTTATTGCAGATAAATTATTAGCAAGTGATGGGAGAATAGGAAAATAATCACACCAAGTGTGCTTGTGCAAGAATACCGACTTATAATTGACTCTATCATTTCTCGTTCTCCACAATTTAAAATCTCAAGTAATGAGACTCGTGGATGCTTAGCCTAATAAACCAATTAAGGTCTACATGGTTAAGGATACTTGCTAGAATAAACTTGGAAATAGAGCTAAAAGAAGCTAAACTTGATATTCTTACTTTTCAACAATTGAACAAAGAAATTTTGGAGGAAAATAACTCTCTTAGAGTGGAACTAAAAGAAGCAAAAGACATTGTTAAATCTTGGCTTAGAAACTCTGATAGGGTAAATCAATGCATAAGTGAACAAATACCTGCTCAAAAGAAGAAAATGCTTAGTGCTAAAGGATCCTCTAGCACCAAATCTATTGTCTTTATCAAAGCCTCACATGAGGATGGTAGCTCGATCCCTGGCATTGAAAGGTCAGATGAAGAGAATTTACCCAATCATGACACTGGACGAATCCTTCTTCCTGAGTTACAAGCATGTGTTGACACTTCAGCACCAGTTGAATCCTCAGTTACTGAGGATGACTCAGATGATGATATAGAGAATGAAGTAAGTACCTCACTTCCTCCTTTGGAGAAGCTGGCTGGTGCTGAACCCTCTACTGGACCCAAAACTATCCAGTATATCATCAAATCTCACACCACACACAAAGGTAGTTCTTCCAAAAATGCCAAAATTGACACTTCAAAGAACTCTTCAGCTCCTGCTGAAGGATCATATATGGTAACTACCTCTTCTGTTTCAACAAACAAACTAAAGAATGCTAGATCGGAGGAAGATGAGAGAATGTCTCTTGTCATGCAAGAGATCTATGATCTTAAATTGCAACTCAGGCATCAGCAAACACCAACACGGTTCAGAGATGAACCTTCAGACTCTCCTCATCACAAGTACAAGACACAATTAAAAAGGGCTTGTGATTTATGTGATCTAAATAACCATCTCACTAAAACTTGCCTAAAAGTGATTTATTGTACCAAATGTGAAAGGACTAACCATCGCACTTGTGAACACACTCAGTATATGTTGGCCAAAACAAGTGCTGATGCTCACAAATCTGAAGTATCTCATTCCAGGCGAAATATGCCTTTCCCACCATGCATTCATTGTGGTATGGGAAATCATCACTCAGATGACTGCCACTATTACCCTGTTTGCAATATTTGTGGAAGTTATGAACATGACACTCGTGGACATAATCGTATCATCTCACTCAGAGGAGGTATTAAACCAAGAAATCCAAACACTATTGCCAAATGTTGTGAGATTTGTGGAAGCGATGTCCACACTACATCTGATCACAACCATATAGAGTGGTTCAGAAGAGGTGAAGCCCTTCAGGCTAAGAAAGCTAAATCTATTCAGACCTCTTCTTCTTCTGAGCAATCACACATACCCTCAACAAGAGGACCCTTCAGATCTAGAACACCTTCTAGATCTAAAACCCCCACCCAATAAAGGTGGGTTTCAAAACGAAACTGACCATTTCCTTAACTTATGTAGTGTGATCTCAGGAAGCCTATTTGGTACCTAGATAGTGGCTGCTCAAGGCATATGACTGGCACCAAAAGTTATCTGCACAAGTATAAGGAGGAACAAGGTCCTAAAGTTTTTTTTGGTGATAACTCATCAGCTACTACTAAAGGATTTGGTTCAGTGAAGTGCAATGGTATAGTTTTCATCAGCGTAAGTCAACTTTGTGATGCAAAGTATCTTGTGCTGTTTGATGACAAAAAAGGTACAATCTTCAACTCCAATCATGAAATTGTGATGATTGCTCCAAGAGTTAAAGATGTTTATGTCATGAACATGAACTCAACTCAAGAGACATGCTTCTTTGCTAAAGCCTACAATATTACTAATTGGCTTTGACATAAGAGGCTCTCACATCTCAATTCCAAAAAAATAACTCTGCTGGCAACACAAAATCTTGTTATTGGTCTTCCCTCACTTGTCTACTCCATGGACAAAACATGCACAGCATGTGAAAAAGGGAAGCACCATAGGGCCAGTTTCAAAACAAAGCAAACTTTCTCAATCAAAGAAAGTCTTCATTTGCTTCACATGGACTTATTTGGCCCAGTATCACCTAGGGCCATTTTTCATGAAAAATATACACTTGTCATTGTTGATGAGTACTCAAGGTACACCTGGGTATATTTTCTGACAAAGAAAAGCCATGCACCAGATGCCATTATGTCATTCATCAAAAGAGTTGAAAATCAAAATGACACTCATGTCAAACAACTCAGAACTGACAATGGCACTGAATTCAGAAATCACTCACTGATCAAATTCTGTAAAGACAAAGTAATTTCCCGAAATTTCTCATCTCCTTACACACCTGAACAAAATGGTGTGACTGAAAGAAGGAACATAACTTTGATTGAAGCAGCAAGAACAATGCTTGCTGGATCTGCTCTCTCTAAGCACTTCTGGACTGATGTTGTAGCTACTGCTTGCTACACTCAAAATAGATCCATTATTGTGAAGAGACACATGAAGACTCCCTATGAAGTCTTCAGGGGGAGAATTCCAAACATTTCATTCTTACATGTGTTTGGGTGTCCAGTATTCATTCACAATCACAAGGATCACCTTGGAAAGTTTGATGAAAAATCTGATGATGGTTATTTTCTTAGATACTCCCTAGTATCTAAAGCATACAGAGTCTTCAAGACAAGAAGACAATGTATTGAAGAAACCTATCATATCACATTCAATGAAAGTTCTAAAGCTCTCACTTTTACAAATCCATCAGATGATGAACTTCATATACATGAATCTCAAAATTATCCATCTGATGACATTAATCATTATGATCGTTCTCAAAAATATCAAACAAGCAATTCAGTTCCTCATATTGATCCATTTAAAGATATGACAAGTCCTACAAAAGGAAATCCTTCAGTATCACATACTGATGGCTGTCAATCAAATAATGATCAATCTTAAAATGATCAAAATGATCAGCAAGGAAACACAAATGACCAAAATGGTCAGTCTCAAAACAATCAGCATGCTGACACACATGATCAAAATGATCAATCATATGCAGCTGCTGAAGAACAATCTGGCCCCTTGCTCAAAGCTCTCCTATCATCTCTAGGGAATTAGGTCTTGGATATGCATCTTCTGACCAAGAAGAAGGTCCTTCAATGATTGATCCCTTTTCCACTAAATATCCTTCAGTAAACACTAGAGACATTCCAAGTCCAAGACCATGTCATGGACTTCCAAGTTCTATCTCTAATCATGATACCAGTACCTATTCTTCAGCTCCCAAAAATCTTGGACGGAAAATAGTCACATACAGCTGGTGAACATAATAGGTAATCCTGGTGAAGGTAGAGTCACTAGATCTATGGCAAAGAAATTGAGTGCTGCTTCATCTAGAGAATGCCTTTATACAAATTTTGTCTCAGAAATTGAACCTACAAAGGTTTCTGAAGCACTCACACACCCTGGATGGGTGGATGCCATGCAAGAGGAACTCAATCAATTTGAAAGAAACAAAGTCTAGAAATTGGTTCCTCTTCCATATGGTAAATCAACCACTGGCACTAAATGGGTTTACAAGCTCAAAAGAGATGAAACCAATGCAGTGACCAAGGCTGGTGGCCCAAGGATTCAATCAAGAGCATGGTGTTGATTTTGATCAAACCTTTGCTCCAGTTGCACGTATGGAAGCCATACGAATCTTCCTTGCGTATGCCACTTACATGAACTTCATGATCTACCAAATGGATGTCAAAAGTGCATTCCTAAATGGTGAACTAAAAGAAGAAGTTTATGTTACCGAGCCTCCTGGCTTTGAGAGTAGTAAATACCCAAATCATGTTTACAAGCTTTACAAATCTTTGTATAGACTGAAGCAAGCTCCTAGAGCATGGTATGAAACTCTCTCAACTTTTCTCATTGAACATAAATTTGTCAGAGGAAAAATAGATAGCACCTTGTTCATCTATAAATCTAAAACTGACACCATTCTGGTAAAAATTTATGTGGATGACATAATCTTTGGTTCTACAAGCTTGAAACTTTGCAAACAATTTGCCAAGCTTATGACCAGCAATTTTGAGATGAGTATGATGGGAGAACTCACATACTTCCTTGGTCATCCGATTAAACAATCTGACCAATGCATCTCCATCAATCAAGAAAAATATGTCAAGGATCTGCTGAAGAAGTGTGATATCAATTGTGCTTCAGTGAAGACTCCAATGGTACCCCCTAAAAACTTAGGACCTGATCTCACTGGACAATCAGTCAATGAGACTCAGTATAGAGCAATGTTGTAAAAAGCGGCCTAGGCGGCCGCCTAGGCAGCGCCAAGGCGCTAGGCGGTCATACTCCGCCTCGATTTATGGCTAGGCGGTCAAGCTAGGCGGAAAAGTCAAAAGGCGGTCAAACAGCCGCCTAGGCGGTCAAAAAGTCAAAGAAAGTCAACAAAAACTCAATATTTTTTTACAAAAAATTAAGAATCTTCTTTCTAATATACAATTTCCATATTTATTTTAACATAACATCTTAAAATCAAAGATAAACTTATGATTGTTAACATAAAGTAATTGATTTTTCATGAGAATTGGAACCAACTGAACTATATGTCACGTTTGAAGTTTTAAGTCCTTAAATTGTTATGTTTATTTGTCTATTTTGCAACTTCAAGCTATGTGAATTTTGAATTATTAGAAATTAGAATTATTTTGTCATGTTATACGTATTATTTATAATTTTTTATGCATAAAATTCCAATCCGCCTAGGCGGCGCCTAGACGAATTCCGCCTCGAAGGTGGCCAACCGCCTCACTAACGCCTAGCGATTTCTGCAACCTTGGTATAGAGGTATGATTGGGTCACTCATGTACTTAACTACAAGCAGACCTGACATTCAATTCTCTACATGCCTTTGTGCAAGATACCAAGCAGATCCAAAGGAATCACACCTTACTGCTGTTAAGAGAATCTTCAGATGCCTAAAAGGTACACCAAGTCTAGGTCTTTGGTACCCCAAATCCTCAGGTTTTGATCTAAAGGGGTACTCAGATTCTGACTATGCTGGTTGCAATTTGGATAGAAAAAGCACTTCTGGTGCCTGCCAATTGCTAGGTGGCAAACTTGTGTGTTTGAGTGCAAAAAAGCAACAAACAGTTGCCATGTCTTCAGCATAAGCTGAATATGTGGAAGCTGCTGGATGTTGTGCGAATCTTCTTTGGATGAAAAGCCAACTGGCTGATTATGACATAGAATATGAAAAGGTGCCAATCTTTTGTAATAACACTAGTGCTATTACAATATCCAATAATCCAGTCCTCCACTCAAGAACAAAACACATTGATATCAGATATCACTTTATCAGAGATCACATTGTGAAAGGGGACATTGAATTACATTTCATCCCCACTCAATACCAATTGGCTGATATCTTCACCAAACCATTGGATGAACCAACTTTCAAAAGATTGATAATGGAGCTTGGTATGCTGAACATTGATGATGCAAAACCTGAACCTTCAGCATTCACTGAAGAAGCTTGAAGGTTCAGCATTTCATAAAAGAATTTGATTAATGTTAAGTAGCATTGTCTGAGTAAAGGAGTGTGCAATGTCATATGTCTATTTCACTCTATGTGATTGTGTATATGATGTTTTGTCGCATTATCTTATTCACTGAAGCTGAACAAATAATCACCAGTCATCAAAAGATTCCTTCAGCAATGCTGAACAAATTTTAATACAACTGAGTAGCTAGGCCTGAGTAGAGGAGCGTGCAATGTCATATGTCTTGTTCACTTATCTGAACATGTATATGGGCTTTTGTCGCCTCATCTGAACTGAAGCTCACAAGTATTGCCATCAGCTTCAGCATATCTGAGCAACAACATTTAAAACTCATCAATCATGTGATTCAAAAGAGTTAATGGCATTAAATTTCTTGTGAATAAAACAAACATTCTTTCAAAAAGGTGTCATTTGTTAATTAAGGAAATTTCAAACGTCTCCATCCACAGTCAGCAACTTCTTGACACATGGGGCGTTTCACTGTTTAAAGCAACAGAAAATCATACCTTTTTGTTGAACATTAATGAGAAAGTTTGTGCCAAATGTTCAAAAGAAACCCTAAAAGATTTATAACTTTTTCAAATTGTTTTAAAACTTTTTACAAATCAATTAAAGTTTTTATATAATCCCTAACAATTGGATTTCATTCCATACTTACAAATCTTTTCATCCACAAAACATACACAACCTTTCTCTCTTTCAAAACACCCACAAGAACATAAATGGCTGAATCATCTTCCACCCCCAAGATCACCAAAATCACTCTTAAACCATCCACTCATGTTAACTATCCAATTGATGACATCTTCTTCAAACCAAACAACATCACCTTGCTTAAACCTGAATCCATTAAGTCTGTTCCTGTGGAACAAGTTTTGACTTATCTAACCAAATTGTTTTAAGGTATGCTTCATTTGAAGATCCTGGTATGATGTTTCAAAATGTGCTAAAAGAATTTTGGTTTACAGCAGAGGCTTCTAATAACAAGAAGTCCATTGAGTTTGATTCTACCACAATGGGGATTCATGGTAGATTTGGGTTAAAATCATTTAGAAAAGTCTTGGGGTTAGATTATTAGGAAAACCCTAATGAGTATGAAGTAATACCTGATGATTTTATAATTGTTAAAAATTTCTGTAAAGAAATTGGGTATACTGAAGAAATTTCTAAAAAAGGGGGGTTAAAAAGGAGTGCTTTGCCACCAAGATGGACATTATTGATGACCATACTCATCGAATGTTTGGGGGGGGGGGGGGGGGGGGAACTGGAGGTCTTCACCAGATCATCCAAAAAGATGCTATCATTTTATACTGTCTAGCCAAGGGGGTCAAAGCTGATTTTGGGAGGATTATTTTTGAAGATCTCCATGCGAAGCTGGAGAAAAAGACTAGAGAGAAAAACGTTGTGTACACCAGATTTCTATCTCTCCTTTTTGCTGACCATCTTGGAAATGATTTTTCAACAATAACTGGAGAGCAACTAATTTTTAAGACCTTTGATCTTACTCGCTGGAACATTCTAGTTAGCACCATTGATCCTCCTCTTACACAACCCATGATGGACATCTGCTCAGCAGATGGTCCAGTAGTGTACAAAGCTCCCAAAGACACTTCTCCAACTAGAGAAGGGGATCTACAAGGCAAAAAGCCTGGAGCTTCATCAGGACCTCGTCAGAAGAAAACGTCAATTAATACTAAGAAGGTTAGACGTGGGTCCAGAAAGAGGAAAACCCTCACACAATCTTCCTCAAAGAATATTGATGATGATTCCCAAGGCCATCCTTTGAAGAAGACCAAGTCCCTGGCTGAGGACAAGAACCCCAGCCAGCCATCACCTTTAGTCTCTGCTGGAGGAGATATGCATAAAGAGGCCCAGCAAGCAACCCATCTCTCAACTTATTTAAAAGAGAAGGGTGAAGATAGAGTTTACCCTCAGCTCAGTAGTGTGGAGTCAGTATTGGTAAGTAATTTCATTCTTAATACAAGTCATACTTCATTACCAATTTCTATCACTTGTCACTCTGAGTCTGCATCATGGAATGATGTGTCAACAAATCCAACAATTGATGCTGACCCTGGCCTATCTGTTTCTAATGATGTAGCTCCCCCACAACAGGGTTCTACTGAAGGAACAAAAAACATTATCATTGATCTAAATTTATCAGGGACTCTTTCTCAGGATCTATCAGGTCAAACCAACCCTGGTGGTGAAGGGCTTGAAACTGATCCACACACTCATGCTGATGCTCCAAAGATTCCCAAGGAAGTGCATCTCACCACTGGAGCCAAGGTGGGACACTTGCCTACTTTTGTTGTCAGTATGTCTGAAATTGAGTATTTTGAAGTTCGTTTCTCTCGATTTTTAACCAATTTAAAGTCCTAACAATCTCAAGTTTTTTATTGTTTTTGGTTGATAGTGTTTTTTGGATATTCTATGTCTATTTAGCCAAGCACGTAAAAATGGTGAAAAATATTAAGCTACGTAACCGTAAAACATTTAGCAATTACTAAATGTTATTCACTAAAAGACAAAATAGCAAAAATGTGAAAGTAATGTGCTAAAAATGTAAGTAAATGAAAATGCAAAGCTTGAAATGTAAAATTCAGAAAGTTAAAGGACTAAATTTGTAAATTCTAACAACTTTCTAACTAAATGTAACAATCTAACAAATATACTAACTGAATTTGACAAGTTTTCAAAAGATTAGGACTAGAAATTTGCAAACCCTAATTAAATGCAAGTTTAGCTAATTATGCAAACAGATTCAAACAATGAGGACTATAATGCAATTAAAAGGAAATATTAAGCAAAAACGGGTGCAAGAGTTCAATAAGCTCGTTTAAGCTCAAAATTGAACCAAATAAGCTCAAACCAGTTTCTAAAGACTTAAAATCGAAAATCACTTAGACTTGTCCAATGAAAAGGCTTAAAACTCACTAGAACTCAAATAAGCTCAATCTAATAAGCCATGAATAAGCTATCAGAAATCTAGACATACACATTCAAATTTTAAAGTCCAATCTTGTTAAACAGCTTATTGTGAGTATGGAATGTCTTTTCTTTTGCAAAATGATCAAGTGAATAAGCAGAAAAATGGAATTAAGCTGAATCCTAGCTTATTTGACTTTTGTTGACCAAAAGTTGAAAAATCTGAAAAGCTCAAATTTCACTTAGGACATGTTTCTAAACAAGAATGTGGAAGAAAATTACAAGTTTTATGAAGTGGATTTGCTTATCTAAGAAAACAGTCCAACCAATTCTCACAGAAACTTGCAATAGCTCAAGAACTTATTCAAAAGCTGTTTTCTAGCTTATTAATGAAAACTGTATGATTTCCTTATACAGATTTAAACCTTGGACGTCAATGAACAAATGAGAACTGTATTCAATGATAGTGGTTGAGAAATGAACAAACCACAAGAAATTAAAAGTAGCTACTTTTCTGATGAACATATAACAAAAACTTGACCCAACGTTTTTAACTAGCCAATTGCCTGTTTGACTTTAACTTTGACTTCAAACTAACAAAACTTGTTTCAAATGACTATAGAATGAAGAATGAACAACAATCAACAAGATTAACACACTTGAATTCCAAAAAGTATGTAGATCCAAACACTAGTTATATAAACTGTTTTGAACTTTAACAAAGAAATTCTTAGCAAATGAATGAAGCTAACTATGACTGATATCAAAACAAGTTTAATGAGCAAATTGAAGAGTAAATGAGCTAAAATCAAACTTGTAAACATACTAGAACTCAAAATGGAATATCAAGTACTTAACTGATGAAAATTATATCAGAAATAAGTAAGATCAAACTAGAAGCCAACAAACTACTAGCTAGCAATCAAATCAAACCAATCATACCAAAAAAAATTCAAAACACATGATCAGAGCAGCATAAAATGTTTATTCTAGAATTGAGCATGCATTGAACATTTTAGGGGAATTTAAAAATAGAACTTTAGAACCTATTAACATTAGGCCTCCGTTGATGGAGTAGGTAGGCGCTGAGCCTCCTAAATAGTGCTAAACCACCACCTTAACACTTTCATTAACCAATCAACCATCAACCATCACCATTTTTGATCACTTTCTACCCAAATCAGCTACAAACATCAACACAGCAACTGGAATGATCAAGGACAGCTACAATACTTCACAAAGCTTCTAATGATCAAGTTTGATCATTAGAAACTTATAACAGCAACAGTAACAACAGAAATGTAATGAATAGTAACAAGATTGAGGGAAATTGAGTGATTTTAATGAATTGAAGTGAAAGTTTGTTACAAATGGTAGGTAAAGTGGTTACAACTAACTAATAACTAACTCAAGAGGTTGTCAAGCTCTTGAGTTCGTTATACTAACTGAAATCTAACAAGATTGAGAGAAGAAATAAAAGTGTGTGTGATTTTCACACTTTTCTACATACATCAAAATAGAAGTACAATTCCTATTTATAGAGAAGAAATGAGAGTTAGTTGGGGTTGATGACATGTTCCGTCCAATAGCAGGCTACCAGGTATCATGATTTGATCAATTGCAAATTCTCGTGTTCATCACAAATTGGGGGAATTTGATCTGGTTGATTTCAGAGTAATTAGATGTTTCCATTATGTTCCTCTCTTGAAAATGAGCATCTTTCGTGTATAAATCATCTTCTGAAATGTAGTATATCTTGAAATCGATTATGGGTTGCTATGTTGAAGAAGGTGCCACGTGGCATTCTTTGGTTGGTTGATAATGTGTCACACGGATTAATATCCAAAACTGGATAAAGGATTATTTCATGTCTATTTTCTATTGGTTTAAAAAGGGATAATGGGTTGGATTGTAGATATGCGGCTCAATAAATGTGTCTATGAGCTGGCATATGAGCTGGCTATCCATGTTTCATTTTTCAAGTATTTTGATTGGCTTAGAGCACATTCACACGGATTGCTTATCAAACTTGAGGTAGGAATCTTTGTTCCTTTGGACTTGCTTTAGAAGAACTGCCTTTATGCTTAACACTCAGGGGATTTTAAGTTCAAATACTAGAGTTGCTTTAGGGTCAGTAAATACTGATCCAACAGTTTCCACCTATTTAGATATACAAATAGCCTAAGTTAAAATCCTTAGTAAGTGAGCATAACAACTTCTTCTTACTTGCAATAACAACTAAAAGATACTATTAAGATTATGATAATCATTCATTGATAAGCACTACAAAATTACAACATATAGATATAAATGATTATACTAAACTTCATTAGCTCTTAGATCCTTAATGACTAATGTTTGTAATTCTAGATTCATGTTCCTAATATCAAGAAATCCCATCAATCAGAGGCTGAAAGTCCTTGCTTCTTCAGTTAAACCCGGTCCTCTATGATGATATAAGAAGACCTTCTAAATATTATAAAGTAACTCGTTGTTGAATTCCTCTAAGTCACCGATGCCCACAAAATCTTATCTTTTTGGATGATTAAACAAAATATTCCCAACTCAGGTTCCTCCAGTACATGGCCAGGGAGATGATTTTGAAACTAAACAGTATTCTTGTTCTTCTTAGTGGTAGTGAAAATTTCACAAACACCAGGCCTAATCACATTGGCTATTTTGTTCTGTTTCAGGATTGGATCCTGCTCCTCTAGTGATGTTTCAACATTAATACCAAGGAACTGGCCAATCTTGTCATGGTTCCTTTTGGAGTGAGCGACACTCTTAAGAACTTCATCCCATCTTCTTGAGGTTTTCTTTGTTGTTTTCTTCTCCAGCTCTAACAATTCAGTAAGAGAAAGTTCTTTGGCTTTTGAAGTTATCCAGAATTTCAGAATTATTAGTCCTGTAAAACTTAAGATCAATAGATCCTTTGATGGTCAGCATATCAACATTAGTTATCTCAGAAGGATGTCTTCTGTTTAGCCTTGTTTGACAGAACTTCTCACAGAGCATATTTCAATAGTAGGTGTTTTCCAATAGTTCTTCAATTTCATGGTACAAACTTTGCTTTAATTTCTTGAGTTTGACGTTTTCATCAAGTCTAACCAATTTATCTATTTCATCTTGTGTATCCACTCCAGCCTTTACTAGTCTATCATGAAGTGTTGAATCACTCTTGTTCTTGGGAGTGATTATTAGAGACCCTTCATCTGAAGTATCTTCATTTTTGGTTAGCCTATCAACATGATCAGATTTCTATGATGACTCCCCTTTAGACTTAGCAGGGATGTATTCAAAAGGAGATACTGGTGTTGTTCTAGTGTGTGGTGGTTGAGATGATATTTGTGGTTGTTCTTGTTGTTTCTGGCTTTCTTCCTAGAGAGCTGTTGGAACAATTTCTCAATGGTATTGTTGGTGGTAAATCCCTCTTCCCCCTCAGTAAGAGAGTGCTCAACAACTCCTGTTGATGTACCACCATATATAAGAGCAGCAAAATCATCTAGAGAAGTAGTTACCTTGGCGAGTAAAGATGAGATTTCGTTCAGCACTTGAACTTTGTTACGAACTTCCAAAGATACATCCAGCTTTAGATTTTTCTCCTCTAGCCTGGCCACACTATCCTTGATCTTGGATATAGTCTTACATAAATCATTCACCTGGCGAGGTACGGGGATAAAGTTTGGTGTCAAATCCAGCGTAGCATTGGACAGTGACTCCGTCATCGAATCTAGAGCAGTCTTGAGAGTTGAGGTAGTCACTAGATCTTACAGAGTTGGTTGAAGGGCAACCATCAACATTTGTGTAAGTGCTTCAGCTGTGGGTAGGGGTGTCAGTAGGGCCAGGTTGACCCGATCCGAACCCGATAAGCCTTATAGGGTCGGGTTAAATCGGGTTGAAAAATCTTATCGGGTTAGTTTGACTCAAACCCGATAACCCGATATTATTGTCGAGCTAGGGTTGGATAATTTTGTTATCGGGTTATCGAGTTAACCCGATAAGACCCGACAATGTTTACTCATACTAATATTACTTGGAATACTTTATCAAAGTCACACGTTTGATGATTATTCTCGTTTGGCTTCATTTACTCGATCGTTTTATCCTGTTCGGGGTGGATCACAATTTAACTAACATGCTTTTTATGGAGGTAATGTAATAAGTGTTGTAACTATATGAGTTGAAATGCATCACTATATATGTTCTAACATAAAGTTCGATTACTATATGGGTTTAAATGTATTGATTTAGATGTCTATCTAGGAAGTGTTTAATAAAACAAAATGATATTGTTTAGTAACTATATCCTAACATGCATCAGTATTACTAGTAAAACAAAAAGACATTTACTATATAATCTTTATTAAGTTTGGTCCCATTCCCATACACTTGGTAAAAGAAAATGAACGTAAAGTTGTTATTTACTTGTATGTGATACAAGTTTGTTACTATGAAGTACGGAGTATTAAGTTATTGATCAAATTTATATTTGAAATTTAGTGGCCGCAGATATGCAATATAACCCGATAACACGAGTCATTCAATCGGACATAACCTGACCTGATAACTCGATTTCTTATCGGTTCGGATTGCTGGCGAGTTCTTAAAAATCAAAATCTGACTCAACCCGACCCGATAACATCCTTAGATGTGGGTGGTGATGGCTGAGTGTTTACTACTATTACTTCAGCTTCAGCAGTTTGTCTAACACCCGCTCTGATAAAGATACAAAGTGTCACTGTGATAACCCAAAAACCGAGGTCATTGCTTAATCTTATTATACGACTATTTTTGAAATTTTTGGATGAGTTTGAACGATATTTATTTTTGGAGGTTTAAGTTTAAACCGATGTTGGAAGGTTTATATTTAATATTTAATAAGTATAAGGAGTATTAGCAAGCGTGATGTTGATGGATGCCAAATATTTTACGTCTTATTGTCGGTTGTTCGATTTTTGTCATTTTTGATATTTTATTTTAAATGACGTGTTAAGTCGAGTCGGGAGTCTATATTATTATATTTAAGGTACGTTTTAAATTTTTAAAAGTATCTTTATGAAACCCGAGCCCCGTAAATATTTTTAAAATTGACTAATAGTTATTTCCCGTTTTTTAGCAAACTATTTTCATTTTTAGCCATAACTATTGCAAAATTACAACATTGGTCTCTCAAGCACTATATATAAGCCAAAAAATTTCTCACACATCTCATTTCTCCACTCACCAAAAAATTGTTTCTTTCTCTCTCTCTTTCTTTCTTTGTGTAGCCGTGACCTCCAACCCACCCAAAAGACCCATTTGATCAATTTTTGCTCCATTTTCATGATGATTTAAGCTAAACTAACACAAGACCCAATATTAGGATTGCAAGAGGAACATTTTGGTGTAAGAAATTTGAACATGCAAGACTTTTTATTTTTTTCAAGTTGGTAGGTGAGAGCTATGATCATGCATGGCATTTTTATGATGATCTATGGTGTTCTTGCTAAAAATCTTGTTAAAAACTTGATTTTGATTTGAAGGTTTTGATTTTTATGATGATTCTAGTGTTATGATTGATATATGTTAGTGTTAGGGTATTGGGATGAACATATCCATGGTTGGTTTGGTCAAAAATGTGATTTCGTACAAGATTTTGATAGGCATTTTATAACAGTAAGTAAACTGTAATTTCAGGATTTTTATGTTTTGATAATGGCTTAAATTATTTCCTAGGGTTGTAGATAATTTGATTAGCTTCAATTTGATATAAAGTAGAGCTTCTAGCTCCAAACGAGCGCGAAGTTATGATGTTTTGATTATTTGTGTACCGGGAGGCGAGTATCAGCACTACATATAGTTGTTGTCGATATTTGGATCGAATCTCGGGGACTATAAATTGAAGTTTTGAAATCAGTAACCTACTGATAAAGAAGTGAAAACCCTATAGGGTGAGTTTATTTTAAAACCCGAGTGTCGGTTTTGTAAACGGAGTCGTTTAAAGAAGTTAAAACGGTTGTAAGAATTATTAACGTAAATCTGTCCGGATTTTGTAGCTTGAAAATGAGTCGGGTAAAGGACTTTAAAAGTAATTTCATTTTATAAACTTGTAGGAGGACTTTCTATATATAGTAAGTTAGTTTATCTAGTCGTT
Organism: Glebionis coronaria; assembly: GCA_025667525.1. Taxonomy (NCBI): domain Eukaryota; kingdom Viridiplantae; phylum Streptophyta; class Magnoliopsida; order Asterales; family Asteraceae; genus Glebionis; species Glebionis coronaria. The sequence goes on along the minus strand of JANFOE010000836.1, from coordinate 350,852 downwards.
TCATAAACGTTTGACAAGTTTAAAAGGGGTAAATAAGCTATTACATATAGTATGTGCCGTCGGACTTTGTTAAAAGTGTAAGTTGGTAAAGTAAATGTGTAGAAGAGTGTAACAGAGTTATTTGTACTATTTTCTCTCGATTTTATCGTGATTTCATGAGTTTGAGTTTGATGTTGTTATATATGATTTATTTCTCAAGTCATTATCAATGAACGCCTCTTATTTGATAGGTAGCGGTTCTCGTGTTTGAAAGGCATCCATTATCATCAACGATCATCTCGCTAGATCTCTTATACTAAGGTGAGTCTGTAGCCTCGCTTTTCATGCTAGCTACTAAATGTTTTATTAACCGCGAGGGGGATACATGCTATTTGAAAATAAATGAACACAAGTCATGAGTAATTGTTGGACCCGGATGTTGCCTAAGTTGTTTACATTGTATTGAGTACCTTGTTGCTAAAGACACTAAATTCATGAGCCGTTAACTATCTTCTGACTTGATGTTGTGAGTCGGGAATAGCCGCTTATTCTAATGATAGTACTATTGGGTTGACCACCCTATCTGAGACCAGGGCATTACGCTGAGTAACCTCTGGGAAGGATAATTTACGGGAATAAGAATGTGGTATTCTAGCAACTGATACCCTAGAGGGGCAATGGTTTTATTCTAGTCATGCTGGCATTTGGCGTGGGTGACTATTTGGTTAAGGGGTCGGTGTCATGAGCTTAAATACAATGTTTATTATTGCCTTGAATATAGATTGTGTGTACGATAATTCTATAAATGATTATGATTGATTTTCTTCTTGTGTTCAAATGTGATTTGATAAACCTATAGACTCGCTCAACATTATTGTTGACTCGTTTTAGCATGTGTTTCAGGTAATAGGAAGTGATGGAGGATGGAGCTTTGCTGTGGAGGTTGTGGCTTGACTTTTGGAAGGATGTTGGTCTAAAAACTATTTCTATCCTTTACTGTTGAACAATTTGTTTTATGTTTGTGTACTGTACTAAACTTGTTGGTTGTTGGTCGAGATCCATGGGGACTAAACGCTTTATTCTGGTATCGTTTTAGTACAATTATGGGATGAAATTATGTTTTAGACCTATTATGAAAATCTTGTTTATGTTTTATGTGTAAACGTCTCACTTTTGAGTCGTTAAATATACCTTGTGTGATGATGCTTGTGTCTAGCACCCAATTGTGTATTTTCGCTGCGCAATGTAAATTGGGGGTGTTAGAGATTGGTAATCAGAGCTACAAGTTATAGAGAACTGGGTCGATTTTGAAAATTGTACTAAACTATAACTTTGGTGTCGAAAGATTTATTATTCAAAAGCACAAAACTCCTCTACAACGCTCCGGTAAGATCACTTTTAGTTTTGTTTTGCATTATAGATGTATCCCTCATAACTGAAATGATTTCTCGAGTATTTATTAAGTAAATACTACGATATTGTATTTGAATTATTGAAAGTACGCTGAGTGCTTGTTAGTATCATATTTATTTTTTTGCGAGCATTGCACAAACATCATTTGCATTGTGTTGCATAGCATGGATTACGTATAACATTTGCATAAGCATTGCATACTAAATTTTGTTTTATTAACAATGACCTTAAGTATCCTTGAACCCTTATACTTGTAGAAAATGGCTGGTTTACCTCGTGAGGATGGATAGATTGATATGACTAATGTATTGGACGGTGAGGAAGAAGATAACTTTAGTGCTAGTGATGATGAGGAGCCTTATGAGTATTTAGATGATGGGATTGCACCTACTGCAGTTGGTCAGAACGAGCCTGAAGTGATTCAAGGTAGTTATGTTTCAAGGGTTGATGTTGTGCCACAGACTGTTCCGGATTGTCAGCGACCTGTTGTTCGTTCTTCGACGTCTACTTGTGATGCTTATATTAGTAGTTTTTATGGGATTGCATTTGCTATGGGTGATGTTTCTGTTGAGTCGAGTAGTGCTGCTAGTGCTCGATCTATTCATGATGGCATATCTAAGGTTTATTGTCCAGGTCCTAGGTCTTATGATGATATTTTTTGGTTTCTTAAGAAGTTTGAAAGGTCTTTCTTTGAAAGGTATTTAGTTGAAACCCGTGTGATTAGAAGGTTTGAGCAGAATGAGAAGAAGTTTGACAGGTTTGTTAATAGTGCGAGGAGATCAGAGTTTGTTAGGGCAAGGGAAATGGATGAAGTTGTTAGATTAAGATCTATGGTGTTGAATTTGAGTGGGCAAGTTGAAAGGTTACGTGAGGAGCAAGCAAGGAATGCAAGGTTGAATGCATGGAATGTGCCGATGAGATCTTTTCTTAGTCGAGGTGTAGTGATTCGTGATGTGCCGAGTCAGGTTGAAGCTCAGGTGTTGGTGAATCCATGTGAAGGAGGAAGTCGAAAGGGAAAGGAAAAAGTGGAAGAAGATTCTGAGGAAGATGATAGCAGCAGTGATGATGAGCCGATGTACAAGAAGCTGCGGGGATATGATGTTTAGTTCTTTCATGTTGTTTTTATTTAGCCTTGTTGTAATAGAACTTATGTAGACTGGTACTGAAGTTTATGATGAAACTTAATGACTTTAAGTTTGCCGTGATGAAGGGTTGTAGTGACATTACTTGTCACAATTTTGTGGAAATTTTCCAACGCAATCCAAATTACCTTCATGAATTATGATTTGTCTTATTAGTTATTTTGTGAATTGGTTAATGATTCATTGTGAATTGTGTTGTTGATTGCATGTAGTATCCATGTTACATCTTGATAGAGAAATCCTTCTTCTTATCTTGATATGAATACTTACTTGTTCTTTTTCTTCTATGCCATCACAGGAAGGAGTTGGGAGGCATTTTTACGAATTTACTAAATTGTCGTATGGTTAGTTTCCTAAAACATGTCGCCTAAATTGACGACTGCTACTGTTAATACCATGATTCAACAAACTATCGCTAGAGCACTGAAAGATAAACGTGTTGCGAGGAACCAAGAGGCTGAGAATAGGAATGCTGCTGGTCAGGTTGGAGGGAATGTTGAAAATCCAGTTGCAGGTAATGCTGATGAACAAGCGGGAGGAAATGCTGCGGGACAAGTTGGAGGTAATGCTGTTGTTCAACAGATTCAGAAGGAATGTTCTTATGCTAGTTTCATGAAATGTGGACCTACCCAATTTCGTGGTACTGGTGGTGCTTTGGAATTAAGGAGGTGGATTGAGAAGATTGAAAGTACTTTTGAAATCAGTGGATGTTCAGAAGCTAGTAAGATGAAATTTCCTGCAGCTACTTTTTAGGGTGATGCATTAAGCTAGTGGAATAGTCAGGTAGCTACTGTGGGATTGGTTGAAGCGAATGCTAGAACATGGACTGTGACCAAGGGACTGTTAACTGCTAAGTTTTGTCCTGAGGAAGAGTTAGGGAAGCTAGAGGATGAATTGAGGCATTTGGTGCTGAGAAACAATGATATTGTAGCTTATACAAGGAGATTCTCTGATTTATGTCTGTTGTGTCCTGATGCTTTTGCTGATGATCGTAAGAAGATGAAGCAGTATATCATAGGTTTATCTAGCAATATAAAGGGAGAGACTACTTCGTCGAAACCCAAGTCATTTGATGAAGCTGTTCAGATGGCTCATGCTTTAATGGATGTAAAGCTGCAGGATCGAAAGGATCGTATTGCTGAGGGGAATACGAGAAAGTGGGAAGCTGCACACTCAAATCAAGGGCAGAATCGTGGTGGTTATCGTAATAACAATAACCAAGGACCAAATAGGAATTAGAAATATAATTTGAGAATATGGTGTTCGTGCTGCCACTGGAAATCAAGGTAACAAGGTGAATCCAAAGTGTGGTCGATGTAATCTGTATCATGTTGGAAATTGTCCACCTCCTTGCAACAAGTGTGGGAAGGCCGGACATAAGATGGCAGATTGTAGAAACAAGGGTGTGGCCACTGGAGCCAATGCTGTTAAGGTAGTTAATTGTTCTGGATGTGGAGGCCGTGGACATAAGCAAGGGAACTGTCCGAGGGTTGGCATACGACAGGGAGGCAATGTTGCTGCTGTTGCTGCTGGGACTGCTGCTCCAGCCTATGTCGTGGGAGATGCTGACAAACCTCAAGGGCCGAATGAAGTAGCAAATGAAGTCTAGCTCAGTTGGATGGATGCATTTGGTTACAGACTCTATGTGGGGGAGGTCAGGGGTTCGACTCCTGTCATTCCCCATGTGGGGGATTTTCCCAGAATTGGCAGCCGAGTTTGAATCCCATCGCAATGCCTTGAAGCCCCTTAATGGGAAACTGGATGGCTAGCATGGGGGTTGATATTCTCTTCGTGAGATGATTCGGACTCGGGTTGAGAGACTTGGTGCCTCGGTGGCACGCAAGATACTCCGCTGCACCAAACTGCCGTTCAAAAAAAAGGGCCGAATGAAGTAACTGGTACGTTCTTACTTGATGCTTGTTATGCTAGTGTGTTATTTGATTCTGGATCCGATAGAAGTTTCGTAGATGTTAGATTCAGTCAGCTATTGGATAGAGAACCAGTGAGATTGACAACTAGTTATAAGGTGGAGTTAGCTGATGGTAAGGTTGTAAGCACTAGTTCTATACTGAAAGGTTGTTCCTTGAAGTTAGGTAATTATGTGTTTAGTATTGATTTGATGCATATAGAATTAAGATCTTTTGAGGTAATTGTTGGAATGGACTGGTTAGTTGGTAATGGTGCAGTAATTGTTTGTGGAGAAAGATTAGTTCAAATACCGCTAAGGAATAGGGTATTGACTGTGAAAGGTGATGAATGTACTTCTCGTATGAGAGTTGTTTCTTGTTTGAAGATGATGAGGTATATAGAAGCAGGTTGTGATATGTTTCTTGCACAGATAAGTAATGATGGTGTGATTGAGAGGAAATTGGAGGATGTGCCTGTGATTAGAGAGTATCCTGAGGTTTTCCATGAAGATTTGCCAAGATTACCGCCGCATCGTGAAGTGGAGTTTCTTATTGATTTAGTGCCGGGAGCTGCGCTTGTGGCTCATGCACCGTATCGTTTAGCTCCATCTGAGATGAAAGAATTATCTGGTCAATTAAAGGAATTGATGGATATGGGATTTATTAGACCGGGTTCGTCGCCGTGGGGTGCTCCTGTTTTGTTTGTTAGAAAGAAAGATGGTTCTTTTAGAATGTGTATTGATTATCGAGAGCTTAAAAAATTGACTGTCAAGAATCAGTATCCATTACCGAGGATTGATGACTTGTTTGATCAGTTCCAAGGGTCTAGTGTATACTCGAAGATCGATTTGAGGTCTGGGTATCATCAATTGAGAGATAGGGAAGAAGATATTCCTATAACAGCTTTCCATACTCGATATGGACATTTTGAATTTCACGTGATGCTTTTTGGGTTAACGAATGTGCCTGCTGTATTCATGGATCTGATGAATCGTGTATGCAAGTGGTATTTGGATGAGTTTGTTATCGTATTCATTGATGATATTCTCATTTACTCCAAGAGTGAAGAAGAACATGAGAAGCATTTGAGGATAATTTTGGAACTGTTGAAGAAAGAGAAGTTGTATGCGAAGTTTTATAAGTGTGAATTTTGGTTGAAATCAGTGCAATTTTTGGGGCACGCGATTGATTGTGAAGGTGTTCGTGTGGATCCTGCTAAGATTAAGGCAATCAAGGATTGGTTAGTGCCGACGACGCCGACTGAAGTTCGCCAATTTCTTGCTTTAGCTGGGTATTATAGAAGATTTATCGAGAAGTTTTCACTAATTGCTAAGCCGTTGACCAAGCTTACTGAAAAGAATCGAGTGTTTGAATGGGGATTGGAAGAGGAATCTTCAATTAGTACGTTGAAGGATAAGTTATGTTCTGCGCCGATATTGTCTTTGCCAGAAGGATCTGAGGATTTTGTAGTGTACTGTGACGCGTCTCAAAAAGGATTTGGAGCTGTGTTGATGCAAAGGGAGAAAGTAATAGCATATGCATCGAGACAATTGAGGAAGCATGAAGAGAATTACACTACTCATGATTTAGAACTTAGGGCTGTGATTTTTGCTTTGAAGCTGTGGAGACACTACTTGTATGGAACCAAGTGTGTGGTTTTCACTGATCATAAGAGTCTGCAATATATATTTTGGATCAAAAGGAATTGAATATGAGGCAAAGGAGATGGGTTGAGTTGCTGAGTGATTATGACTGCGAGATTCGTTACCATCCTGGTAAAGCGAATGTAGTAGCTGATGCACTTAGTAGAAAGGAAAGAGATAAGTCTATAAGTGTTAGAGCCTTGGTAATGATGGAAAGTGTTGTAACACCCCATTTTGATAAATTGAATGTCACGCGTAATTATAGCGTGTCATCAAAGCACACAAGGATAAATGTCTGAAACATTACATGACCATAGGGATAACCGAAATCAAACATCGGTTCCCAAACATAAGCCCAAAACATAATAAAGTAAAAGATATGAATGAAAGACTAAGCACTCATAAGATATGAAGGCAAAAAGGAAAATAAGTCTCTAGCAGCTTCCATCCTATGCACGTCCTCCAAATGCTCGAGTCTTCCCTAGGGTACCTGCCGTTTTGGGACATGGAAAGGAAAGTAACGGCTGAGCAAAACGCTCAGTGCACGGATATAGACATAGTATGAATGACTAAGCATAATAAAGACTTAATAGCAGCGGATAAGTGTAAGTCCTGGAAAACCTGGAACATGTTCATAAAACTGGTTTTATAGTTTGAAAAGCCTTATGTTTATCTTATGAAAACTGTTTAACATATTTTACCATTAGCCAATATAGGTCATGAAAATCCACCGTGCATGAATACTTGGAGAGGTGACCTCATCATGCAAATTAGAGGGGCTGCCTCTAATTTAATATTCTGGTTTGGGTAGGAGGGATCAGCTCCTTGTGAAGGATGCAAGGCACACACCACATTCACCATGAAAATCCTGACTGAAACATGTAACTAGGATGCACCCATACGCCCCACATGATAAATATAAAAATATGGCCAAAAGCTGAAGGGACGCCACGAGCAATCACTCCGCCGTGTTGAAGTCATAACATCAGTGCCTCTAATGTTATGGTTATGGTACCTCCATAACTAGGTGAAACTGGTCATGCATGTATATGGCTTTAGGTATTCTAATTAAACATAAGGAATTCAAAAACATATAAAACAAATACTGTGAAAACAGTTGGCTGCATATGGGGAATCCTAATAAGGAAAGAATGTCCATACTGAAAGGACGGGAATCCGTACCTTATGTCCAGTGAACGAAGAAGACGAACGGAAGAGATTCCTACTTCGGTATCACTAACGCTACATAAATACAAACGTGTATAAGTATATGATCACTGAGTACGTAACTGGTTAAATGTTATGTCTTAGCTTATTTTATATGTTCATGTCATGTTTTACTGATTTTAACGTTATACTGTATTTATCGTGTATTATGGATATTCTGTTTAAGTATTACTTGTATTTCTTGTATTATTATACTCGCTGTGTAATAATAAGTAACTTTCTAAAAATAGCAGGTTTCCTAAAATAGAAAGTTTCCAAAAATAGAAAGTTACCAAAAATAGAAAGTTTCCAAAAATAGAATTACTGCTTAAAAATAGATAAGTTTCTAAAAATAGAAAGTTTCCATAAATAGATTAGCTGCCTTAATTAAATAAGTTTCTAAAAATAGAAAGTTTCCATAAATAGAAATAAGCTGGATTATTAAGCTAATAATATAAGCTAAAGTGTTTTCTGATTAATATTCTAAGTCATGAGGTTATAATGTATAGTTTATTTATTATTTCATGTAATTTAAATAAACTATAGGTTAAAAGTATTTAATTAAAATATAACATGATTTAATTAAATAAAAGGTAATAATACTTGGGTTAAAACACATATTATTAATTATATTAATATAACCTAAGTCATGAGAATTAATTAATTATAAGTCATGGTTTTAATAATTAATTAATTACTTAGTCTAATTTAAATAAATAATTACTTAGGTTAAAATAATGTATTATCAATTAATAATAATAAACCTAAGTCCATGTTTTAATTAAATTAATTATCTAGCATGTTAAATTAATTTAATTAACTTGTAAATAAATAATCTTGTAATTATAAGTCGTGTTTTATTAATTTAGTTTACCTTGTAAATTACATATTTTAAAGCTAATTAACCTAAAAAAATAATAGCCCGAACCCGTGTATTATTTTTAGGAAAACGTTGTCGTAAACCGAGCCCGTGAGAACGTGTTGTGTTTTTATATAAAGCCGAACCAAACAGCCCCGTAATTCTGTTCTTAAACTCGCTGCCAAACAGTCCCTATTTCTGTTAAAACCCAAAACCAAACACCCCCTAAACTGCCCGTTACCCCCTGGCAGTTGGGTTGTTACCACAGGCAGTAGCCGGTTCCCACTGTTGGGTATAAAAACCCACTGAGACCTGGTGGTCTCGGTTCCCACTGTTAGAACAATAGGTTCCCCTGCTTGTTCGTTGTTTCCACTGTCCGAGCAAAACCAAGCCAAAACCCTAATTAGGGTTGCGGCTGGTGGGATTAATGTACCACCGAGACCTAGAGTGGTCTCGGTTTGTGTGAAACTGGCCACAACGAACACCCTTCCCCTAATCACATCTCATTTAACATGTTTTAAACCCAATCAAATGGATTCGTGATTTAATTAAACACAAGAAACAATTAATCAAAAGGAAAAAAAATAGTTACTCACGTTTTTGTTTAGGGTTAGGAACAAAACACGAACCACCACTCCTGCTCTAGATCACCACGGCTGTTTTCCCATTGGTATCATGATGAAACCGTCAGCCAGAAAAGAAGAAAAAGAAAAATAGGCGGCTGTGTTTATTTGTTTTTAGGGTTTGTAAGATTTGTCTAAAAAAATGTATAACCCCCCGTCTCTTTTCCTTTTTAGCCGTCCAACCCCAAATGGGCCTAGAGCCCATGTTTTTCCCTCTTGTCTTTCTTGTCTAAACAGCCCAAAATGGCCCTTGTCCATTATATATTATTCGCTTCTTGTTTAAATGGTACGCGTAATCGTATTTTAAAGTGTCGTGAATTCTCGTAGTTATTTTTATACGTGTTAAAAGTGAACATTACGTACGTAATTACTTATTGTGTAAATCAATATACGTAGTAATAATAATCGTTTAAATGTCCGTGATTACGTGTTACGTAGTTTACGTAATTTAATTGGTTTTCGATCGTGACTCAATATATTTATTCGTGTTCATAATAAATATATAAATACATAATTAATATTAGCTCGTGATTAAATTACGTTCATGATTTCATGATCGCATGTTCGTGATTATAATTATTATTGGAATAATTATCGTATGTTCATACGTAATAAATACTTATAGTGTTCTAACACGTACGTAATACTTAAAATTCTTATACGTGAAACGTAAATATGTTATAAAAGGAAAGTTCTAATCATATACGTATGATCTTAAGGGAATTATGCATGGTAAAATCATGCGAGTTTTACAACTCTTCCCCCCTAAAAAGAATAATTCGTCCCCGAATTATAGATAACGTAACTGAAAGAGAAACATACCCGAATCAAACTGAGAGGGTATGTAAGATTTATGAACGTACAGGTGACATGGTAGAAGGAACGTGGAACGTGACATGTCTTGAAAGGACATGGAACGTGACGTGACTAAAAGGACATATCTAATTGATGAGAGAAAACGGATAAAAGTCCGGATGAACTTGTCCGTTTCCAAGTGGCCTCCCTCTTGGAACGGTTCCTTCAGAAGATCCTGACACTAATGATAAATCTTGGTCCTCCTGACCTTGACTGGAATACGAAGAAATTCTTGGTTATCAACGGAAGGTAGATCCCCTAAATTCGTTCGAGGAAAATAAGAGTTAACGTGCTAGGGTAACTGAAACGTTACGATGCAAGACAATCTGACTTAACCGATAATTAGAAACGATGCGCGAGACATAAAGAAACGTAGTACGTGAAAATTTTTGAACGTGATACGTGAAAATTTTTGAACGTGCTACGTGGAGATATGGCGAGTGTAGTATGAGTAAACATATCGTGATCCATGATACGTGTAACATATCATGATCATGATATGAGGAACGTGGAATGAACATGACATGTGAAACATATCGTGATCATAGAATATAATGGCGGTAACGTCAAACGCTATAAGGTGAGACGTAGAATATGACGTAAAACGTCTATCTGATGATGGAGAGTTATACTAAACTTGGGTCTGGTCTCTCAAGTTCTTGTAAAACTTCCCAGAACGAAATGAACATAAAACCGTAAGCCCAGATACGATCATGAACGTGAATAGTGTCATGAACGCGAGCGCGAAAGCAAGTCGTGGAATTAGAATGAAGACGTGAAGTAATTTAGGAGTACAATTGCGAATCTTTGTCTGACCCGATAGCTGAGGGATTACCAAGTGGTCGGATGAGCCTTGGCTGGAACATGTCCGATCAATCTGTTGGTTCTACAATCCTTGCGGATGTAAGGATTCTGCAGACTTGATCAAACTGTTTGCAATAACCCAGATAGCATCATGCTTCTTTTTAGTTTGTGTTAATCTGGTAACCAAAATCCATGGAGATCTTGTCCCATTTCAATTCACAATTTCAAATGATGAAAACATCCCAGTTTGTTGGTGTCCTATCTTAACCTGTTGATATTGCAGGTACTTAGATATGAACATAACTGTATCTTGCTTCGTAGGACTTGATACATAGGAGTTTGCAAAACTCTGAGTTTCTGAATCTAGACTTCTCCTAGCGTAGGATTTTCTATAACACCTAATGTAGTGTAGGGTTCACTCCTTTACGCATAAGCTGAGTCATGGTAAGATTAACCATGCAAATCCATGTGATCCAGCGTGTCACTGTAATCAACCAGAATTGATATTGGAAATATTTCCAGGGTGAAATTTCTCTTGTCATAGAATTTGCAACATAGTGCAGATATGGTCTTCTTGTTCTTCTTCTAGGCTTAAAGGAAATCAGGTTATCCTCAATGAAAACACTGATGAATTTGCTATGATTTCATGGAAACTAATTCTTGTAATGCCGTTAGAGCATTGATGAGACTAATTCAAAATCATAAATCTAGCATGACCGAGTCGTGTACGAATAGCAGTCATGGACATGTCCTGCTCTTTCCCTCGTCACTGTTGGCAGCATGATCATGAGTTCAATCTTGGAAAAGTGATTAACACTATAAGGTCGATTGGACATGTTGTCAATACGTGGAGGAGAATAACGGTCATGAATGGTGATTTGTTTAAGCCGACGGTAGTCGACACATAATCTCATGGTACCGTCCTTCTCCTTGAAGGTTCTTTTGGAATATATAGGAAGATTTTGGAATAATCAACTGGATATGCATAAAAGGACTTAAGTAGTCGTTTCTTACTGACAGGTAGAAAATTTTAGCGACCATGGCTAACAACGCACATGCTTGTAAGCATAGATAATTTGTACAGATTTTTCTGATGGAAAATCAAGCTGAATGTATTTAGGAGCCTGAACATTACTGTACATAATTATGAATCGTAGCATGGTGTGATGTTCATAGTCCATAATTAGGATAAAATTCATCTCGTGTCTGTCCGAGGAAATGCGTTAGCAGCTTGGATCTCATCATTAAGCTGAAGGAAAATCTTCGTATACGTGGGAATACGAAAGGCGTCCTTCATGGTCATGAATATATGAAATATGGTGAAAGAAATAAAAGTGACATCAGCAACGCGACAGTTCTCACTGATGCGCCGATAATGGTATTGAAATTCTTGTGGCCTGATTAATACATGGCACAACAAATTGGATATACCCTTGGAGGGTACCCTGAATTTCTTCGAAATGTCCCATAGTTGGACGTGAGTCATGTGTCTTGACTCGTTTCTTGGAACTATAAGCATGACATATGTCTTGACTGGTGTCTTGACATGTGTCTTCAGAAAGTATACGTGAGACATGTGTCTTGACTGATGTCTTGACATGTGCCTTCAGAAAGTATACGTGAGATATGTGTCTTGACTGATGTCTTGACATGTGTCTCGAAACGTAATTCAATAGAACTACATTATTAGGTTATTATGCCAGACTTGGCGGATCGGTTGGACTACTGATCCTCTGTATGTCTGATCAAATCCGCGGCCGGAGCCTCGGTTGCGATTTCTAGGATAGTTCTGTCATAGTAGTGGTTACTATCGTCTTGTCTGTCAGTTCCATGATGGTCATTCTCATGACCGTGATTCATGTAACTATTCAGCTGAGTGGCCGGTTGGTACCGGTTTTCACTCATATGGCTGAAATGACAGCCGAATGACGTGTGACATGTAACTAAGAATTAGGGACAATGATTGATGGAAATCGTTTGGTGGTGAAGCATCTTCTCGTCCGATTGCTTTGCTCTTACGCCTTTGTCTTCGTCTTGTCGGATCTCCAGGTTGTGAACAACATCCGCATCTTGTAGCGTCTCCGAACGTCAGCAGCATCAACCTTTAGTAACATCTCCCTGTTATGAGCGGCATCAACAATCTTGTAGAATATCATCACTTGAAAATACGCCTGAGGTGATTCAGAATCGACTAGCGAATACTCGTGAAGTATTGCAAGTGAAATACACATGGATTAAGGTACGTGTAATACACATGAAATACGGTACGTGGAGTACACGTGGAATGCACATGAAATGATCGGTATGGGGTCGATCATTTATCATGATCTAAAGAAAGTATATCAGTTAAACGGTTAGGAAAACCATCATGATAACCTGGCAATGCCAGTATATACCTCATTCTGGTTGCATAGAGAAACACTAAAGTATGGTTACACAAAATTCAACGTTGATTTGCCTGACAGCATGATCAATGAAAACCAACCATGACTATCATGAAAGCAGAATTCAATGAAATCCAACAATGTCTTGCGTGAAAGCATAAATAACCAAAAGAGGCGTAAGACGTAATCAACATGAAGACGTAATCAACATGAAGACGTAATCAACATGAAGACGTAATCAACATGAAGATGGAATTATCATGAAGGAACATAAAACGATCTATCATAAAGGAATGTATAACATAATCAGCATGAAACCGAAGTTAACCATGACAGTATGAAAACATAGTTGACATAAAAACATAGTAACTTATGAGGGGACATGAAAATTTTTTTTATGCCAATAAATCATGAGAAAAAATTTTATGCATGAAAACAGTGCATGAATGCGTAATGTTAGTTTATAAAAACCTTTTATATGTGCGAGGGGACGCCTATGGGTCAGTCCCAAAATAAAAGACATGGCGAGGAGACGCCTATGGGTCGGTCCTAAAGTTAAAAGTTTCGATAAAAGCACATGCGACTAAATAGGGCCAGTCCTGTACCAACCATTACTTAGTCATAATCCCTGCAACAATAATACATGAAACATAAATAAATAAAACTTATCTGTCAAAAATTATCAGAAAAATTTTATATGACTAATTATGAACTACTGGGGTCCAGTCCACATAGCCACAGTTCACGAGGAACATTATGCATGAAACAATGACACATAACTAAATATGAATGACGGTTGTCCATCCATATTAGTAAAAAAATATCGATGAAAACATCAAGGTTAAAACCTCAAGGTGGTGAAAACATCATGGTTAAAACAACAATGCGCTGAAAACATCAATACGTAGAATAACAAACGTTGGCTTAGGAAGCTCTTGGTGACTACCCACTAGTCACAGGTCGAGTTTTAGAGCCTACAGGTCGAAGCCTTGGCTCTGATACCATAATTGTAACACCCCATTTTGATAAATGGAATGTCACGCGTAATTATGGCGTGTCATCAAAGCATACAAGGATAAATGTTTGAAACATTACATGACCATAGGGATAACCGGAATCAAACATCGGTTCCCAAACATAAGCCCAAAACATAATAAAGTAAAAGATATGAATGAAAGACTAAGCAAGCATAAGTATATGAAGGCAAAAAGGAAAAGAAGTCTCTAGCAGCTTCCATCCTATGCACGTCCTCCAAATGCTCGAGTCTTCCCTAGGGTACCTGCCATTTTGGGACATGGAAAGGAAAGTAACGGCTGAGCAAAATGCTCAGTGCACGGATATAGACATAGTATGAATGACTAAGCATAATAAAGACTTAATAGCAGCGGAAAAGTATAAGTCCTAGAAAACCTGGAACATGTTCATAAAACTGGTTTTATAGTTTGAAAAGCCTTATGTTTATCTTATGAAAACTGTTTAACATATTTTACCATTAGCCAATATAGGTCATGAAAATCCACCGTGCATGAATACTTGGAGGGGTGACCTCATCATGCAAATTAGAGGGGCTGCCTCTAATTTAATATTCTGGTTTGGGTAGGAGGGATCAGCTCCTTGTGAAGAATGCAAGGCACACACCACATTAACCATGAAAATCCTGACTGAAACATGTAACTAGGATGCACCCATACGCCCCACATGATAAATATAAAAATATGGCCAAAAGTTGAAGGGACGCCACGAGCAATCACTCCGCCGTGGTGAAGTCATAACATCAGTGCCTCTAATGTTATGGTTATGGTACCTCCATAACTAGATGAAACTGTTCATGCATGTATATGGCTTTAGGTATTAAACATAAGCAATTTAAAAACATATAAAACAAATACTGGGAAAACAGTTGGCTGCATACGGGGAATCCTAATAAGGAAAGAATGTCCATACTGAAAGGACGGGAATCCGTACCTTATGTCCAGTGAACGAAGAAGACGAACGGAAGAGAATCCTACTTCGGTATCACTAACGCTACATAAATACATACGTGTCTAAGTATATGATCACTGAGTACGTAACTGGTTAAATGTTATGTCTTAGCTTATTTTATATGTTCATGTCATGTTTTACTAATTTTAACGTTATACTGTATTTATCGTGTATTATGGATATTCTGTTTAAGTATTACTTGTATTTCTTGTATTATTATACTCGCTGTGTAATAATAAGTAACTTTCTAAAAATAGCAGGTTTCCTAAAATAGAAAGTTTCCAAAAATAGAAAGTTACCAAAAATAGAAAGTTTCCAAAAATAGAATTACTGCTTAAAAATAGATAAGTTTCTAAAAATAGAAAGTTTCCATAAATAGATTAGCTGCCTTAATTAAATAAGTTTCTAAAAATAGAAAGTTTCCATAAATAGAAGTAAGCTGGATTATTAAGCTAATAATATAAGCTAAAGTGTTTTCTGATTAATATTCTAAGTCATGAGGTTATAATGTATAGTTTATTTATTATTTCATGTAATTTAAATAAACTATAGGTTAAAAGTATTTAATTAAAATATAACATGATTTAATTAAATAAAAGGTAATAATACTTGGGTTAAAACGCGTATTATTAATTATATTAATATAACCTAAGTCATGAGAATTAACTAATTATAAGTCATGGTTTTAATAATTAATTAATTACTTAGTCTAATTTAAATAAATAATGACTTAGGTTAAAATCATGTATTATTAATTAATAATAATAAACCTAAGTCCATGTTTTAATTAAATTATTTATCTAGCATGTTAAATTAATTTAATTAACTTGTAAATAAATAATCTTGTAATTATAAGTCGTGTTTTATTAATTTAGTTTACCTTGTAAATTACATATTTTAAAGCTAATTAACCTAAAAAAATAATAGCCCGAACCGTGTATTATTTTTAGGAAAACGTTGTCGTAAACCGAGCCCGTGAAAACGTGTTGTGTTTTTATATAAAGCCGAACGAAACTGCCCCTTAATTCTGTTCTTAAACTCGCTGCCAAACAACCCCTATTTTTGTTAAAACCCAAAACCAAACACCCTCTAAACTGCCCGTTACCCCCTGGCAGTTGGGTTGTTACCACCGGCAGTAGTCGGTTCCCACTGTTGGGTATAAAAACCCACCGAGACCTGGTGGTCTCGGTTCCCACTGTTAGAACAATAGGTTCCCCTGCTTGTTCGTTGTTTCCACTGTCCGAGCAAAACCAAGCCAAAACCCTAATTAGGGTTGCGGCTGGTGGGATTAATGTACCACCGAGACCTAGAGTGGTCTCGGTTTGTGTGAAACTGGCCACAACGAACACCCTTTCCCTAATCACATCTCGTTTAACATGTTTTAAACCCAATCAAATGGATTCGTGATTTAATTAAACACAAGAAACAATTAATCAAAAGGAAAAAAAATAGTTACTCACGTTTTTGTTTAGGGTTAGGAACAAAACACGAACCACCATTCCTGCTCTAGATCACCATGGCTGTTTTCCCATTGGTATCATGATGAAACCGTCGGCCAGAAAAGAAGAAGAAGAAAAATAGGCGACTGTGTTTATTTGTTTTTAGGGTTTGTAAGATTTGTCTAAAAAAATGTATAACCCCCCGTCTCTTTTCCTTTTTAGCCGTCCAACCCCAAATGGGCCTAGAGCCCATGTTTTTCCCTCTTGCCTTTCTTGTCTAAACAACCAAAAATGGCCCTTGTCCGTTATATATTATTCGCGTCTTGTTTAAATGGTACGCGTAATCGTATTTTAAAGTGTCGTAAATTCTCGTAGTTATTTTTATACGTGTTAAAAGTGAACATTACGTACGTAATTACTTATTGTGTAAATCAATATACGTAGTAATAATAATCGTTTAAATGTCCGTGATTACGTGTTACGTAGTTTACGTAATTTAATTGGTTTTCGATCGTGACTCAATATATTTATTCGTGTTCATAATAAATATATAAATACGTAATTAATATTAGCTCGTGATTAAATTACGTTCATGATTTCATGATCGCATGTTCGTGATTATAATTATTATTGGAATAATTATCGTATGTTCATACGTAATAAATACTTATCGTGTTCTAACACGTACATAATACTTAAAATTCTTATACGTGAAACGTAAATATGTTATAAAAGGAAAGTTCTAATCTTATACGTATGATCTTAAGGGTATTATGTATGGTAAAAGCATGCGGGTTTTACAAGTGTTGATTTGACAGAAGCGATATTGAAAGCCCAAACTAATGGTTTGAAGGAAGAGAATGTTGAGGCAGAAAATTTGGGTAGAATGTTGAAACCATTGTTTGAAGTAAGGTCGAATGGATTAAGGTATTTTGAGAATAGGATTTGGTTACCATTGTGTCCGTTTGAGAATGGTTCTTTAGGAGTGCGAGATTTGGTGATGAATGAATCTCATAAGTCGATGTATTCAATACATCCTGGATCGGACAAGATGTATCAAGATCTTTAGAAAGTTTATTGGTGGCCGAACATGAACGCATATATAGCACAGTATGTTAATAAGTGTTTAACTTGTGCGAAAGTGAAGGTTGAACATAAGAAACCATCTGGATTATTAGTGCAACCTGAGATTCCTGAGTGGAAATAGGAGAAGATTACTATGGATTTTATGACAGGTTTGCCAAGGACTACAAGTGGTTGTGATATGATATGGGTGATTGTAGATAGATTGACTAAGTCTGATCACTTTTTGCCAATGAAGAAGACGAATAGTATGGAGAGGTTAACAACAGTGTACGTAAAGGAGATTGTTTGTCGACATGGTGTGCATTTGTCGATAATTTCTGATCGTGATAGTAGGTTTACTTCAGAATTTTGGAGATCTTTGAAGAAAGCGATGGGAACGGAGTTATGTCTAAGTACAACATATCATCCGGAAACTGATGGACAAAGTGAGAGAACGATTCAAACGTTAGAGGATATGCTTCGTGCATGTGTGATTGATTTTGGAAATGGTTGGGATAAGCATTTGCCATTGGTTGAATTTTCGTACAATAACAGCTATCATGCTAGTATTAAAGCCACTCCATTTGAAGCTCTGTATGGACGTAAGTGTAGATCTCCAATGTGTTGGAGTGAAGTAGGAGAAAGTCAATTGACTGGGCCCGAAATGATATTTGAGACGACTGAAAAGATTGTGCAAATTAAGAAGTGTTTGTTATCTGCCAGACGTAGACAAAAGAGTTATGCTGATAACAGAAGGAAACCGTTGGAATTTGAAGTAGGAGACATGGTTATGTTGAAGGTATCTCCATGTAAAGGAGTGATACGTTTTGGAAAGAGAGGAAAGTTGAGCCCGAGATATACTGGACCATTTAAGATTATCCAAAGGATTGGATTGGTGGCTTATAAGTTAGAGTTGCCTGATGAGCTTAAGGCTATTCATAATACTTTTCATGTGTCTAATTTGAAGAAGTGTTTAGCTGAAAGGGATGTGGTGATTCCATTGGAGGAAATTCAACTTGATGATAAGTTGCATTTTATAGAGGAACATGTAGAGATTATGGATAGGGAAGTTAAGAAGTTGAAGCATAGTAGGATTCTAATTGTGAAGGTGAGATGGAACTCTAGACGTGGACCAGAGTTTACCTGGAAACGTGAGGATTTCTTTAAGGACAAGTATCCTCATTTTTTTAGGAAGGATTAAGCGCCGCGGACGTCGCTTCTTTTAAGAAGGAGGGGATGTGATAACCCCAAAACCGAGGTCATTGCTTAATCTTATTTTACGATTATTTTTGAAATTTTTGGATGAGTTTGAACGATATTTATTTTTGGAGGTTTAAGTTTAAACCGATGTTGGAAGGTTTATATTTAATATTTAATAAGTATAAGGAGTATTAGCAAGCGTGATGTCGATGGATGCCAAATATTTTACGTCTTATTGTCGGTTGTTCGATTTTTGTCATTTTTGATGTTTTATTTTAAATAACGTGTTAAGTTGAGTCGGGAGTCGATATTATTATATTTGAGGTAAGTTTTAAAATTTTAAAAGTATCTTTATGAAACCCGAGCCCCGTAAATATTTTCAAAATTGACTAATAGTTATTTCCCGCTTTTTAGCTAACTATTTTCATTTTTAGCCATAACTATTGAAAAATTACAACATTGGTCCCTCAACCACTATATATAAGCCAAAAATGTTCTCACACATCTTATTTCTCCACTCTCCAAAAACTTGTTTCTCTCTCTCTTTCTTTCTTTGTGTAGCCGTGACCTCCAACCTACCCAAAACACCCATTTGATCAATTTTTGCTTCATTTTCATGATAATTTAAGCTAAACTAACACAAGACCCAATCTTAGAATTGCAAGAGGAATATTTTGGTGTAAGAATTTTGAACATGCAAGACTTTTTATTTTTTTCAAGTTGGTAGGTGAGAGCTATGATCATGCATGGTATTTTTATGATGATCCATGGTGTTCTTGCTAAAAATCTTGTTAAAAACTTGATTTTGATTTGAAGGATTTGATTTTTATGATGATTCTAGTGTTATGATTGATATATGTTAGTTTTAGGGTATTGGGATGAACATATCCAAGGTTGGTTTTGGTCAAAAATGTGATTTTATACAAGATTTTGATAGGCATTTTATAACTGTAACTAAACTGTAATTTCAGAATTTATATGTTTTGATAATGGCTTAACTTATAGCCTAGGGTTGTAGATAATTTGATTAGCTTCGATTTGATATAAAGTAGAGCTTCTAGCTCCAAACGAGCGCGAAGTTATGATATTTTGATTATTCGTGTACCGGAGACGAATATTGGCACTACATATATTTGCTGTCGATATTTAGACCGTATCTCGGGGACTATAAATTGAAGTTTTGAAATGAGTAACCTACTGATAATGAAGTGAAAACCCTATAGGGTGAGTTTATTTTAAAATCTGAGTTTCGGTTTTGTAAACGGAGTCGTTTAAAGAAGTTAAAACGGTTGTAAGAATTATTAACGTAAATATATCCGGATTTTGGGACTTTAAAAGTAATTTCATTTGATAAACTTGTAGAAGGACTTTCTATATATAGTAAGTTAGTTTATCGAGTTGTTTCATAAACGTTTGAAAAGTTTAAAAGGGGTAAATAAGCTAGTACATATAGTATGTGCCGGCGGACTTTGTTAAAAGTGTAAATTGGTAAAGTAAATGTGTAGAAGAGTGTAATAGAGTTATTTGTATTATTTTCTCTCGAGTTTATCGTGATTTCATGAGTTTGAGTTTTATGTTGTTATATATGATTTATTTCTCGAGTCATTATTAATGAACGCGCCTTATTTGATAGGTAGCGGTTCTCGTGTTTGAAAGGCATCCATTATCATCGACGATCATCTCGCTAGATCTCTTATACTAAGGTGAGTTTGTAGCCTCGCTTTTCATGCTAGCTACTAAATATTTTATTACCCGCGAGGGGGATACATGGTATTTGAAAATAAATGAACACAAGTCATGAGTAATTGTTGCACCCGAATGTTGCCTAAGTTGTTTACATTGTATTGAGTACCTTGTTGCTAAAGACCCTAGATTCATGAGCCGTTAACTATCTTTTGATTTGATATTGTGAGTCAGGAATAGCCGCTTACTCTAATGATAGTACTATTGGGTTGACCGCCCTATCTAATACCAGGGCATTACGCTGAGTAACCTCTAGGAAGGATAATTTACGGGAATAAGAATGTGGTATTCTAGCAACTGATACCCTAGAGGGGCAATGGTTTTACTCTAGTCATGCTGGTATTTGGCGTGGGTGACTATCTGGTTAAGGGGCCGGTGTCATGAGCTTAAATACAATGTTTATTATTGCCTTGAATATAGAATGTGTGTACGATAATTCTATAAATGATTATTATTGATTTTATTCTTGTGTTCAAATGTGATTTGATAAACCTATAGACTCGCTCAACATTATTGTTGACTCGTTTTAGCATGTGTTCCAGGTAATAGGAAGTGATGGAGGATGGAGCTTTGCTGTGGAGGTTGTGGCTTGACTTTTGGAAGAATGTTGGTCTAAAAACTATTTCTATCCTTTACTGTTGAACAATTTGTTTTATGTTTGTGTACTATACTAAACTTGTTGGTTGTTGGTCGAGATCCATGGGGACTAAACGCTTTACTCTGGTGTCGTTTTAGTACAATTATGGGATGAAATTATGTTTTAGACCTATTATGAAAACCTTGTTTATGTTTTATGTCTAAACGTCTCACTTTTGAGTCGTTCAATAAACCTTGTGTGATGATGCTTGTGTCTAGCACCCAATTGTGTATTTCCGATGCGCAATGTAAATTGGGGGTGCTAGAGATACATTATGGTGTCATATAAAAAACATATAAAACGCAAGCGGGAGTCTTAATTTATTAAATATTAAAATAACTCTACAAAAGAGTAAAAATCTCAAATATGAGGGTACAAAATACATATCTTCAAAAGACAAAGGTATTCAAAACATTTCATTAAGACACAAGGGTGACTCTATGGTAGCTCTCTAACCCAAACTCTTACTTCCCAGCTTCCCGCTTAATACCTACCACATGGAAAATAAACACGGCTGAGTGAATGTCCAGTGAACCGATATAACAAATAAGGCTGTAAAGTAAAGAGAAGTTGCAAATATCAAGGTTATATGAACAAGGGAATGCATATAAAGAGTCATAAGAAAATAAAAGAAAGGTAAAAGAATGCCACGAGCTCCTAACACAAATCATATATTATACCAAATCCGAAATAACCAAGTGCACATGAGTAGCTACTCCCATGTACCCTTGATATGATATGGAGCATATAGCACATGCCACCCATATCCTAAATCATATCAAAACTTACCAAAATCCTAGGATGCATCCATACGCCCCCTGCAAATCCAAAATAGCACGTACACTATGTTGTCCCATATTATATGATGATAGATTAAAGAAATAAGATGGAAAAGAGATGAATTTTAGAGAGAGAAAGTAGAGAGAAGTGCGAAACTTAGGGAGGATTAGATTAAGAAAAATGAAATGGCTAACCCTTCCTAACATGCTAGGAAGGGCTTTATATAGTCTGTGACAATCCGCTAATTTATGGTTTATACTTTATTCTCAAGTATTATTTAAAAACATTATTTTAATGTTATATTATGAACTCACCCATTTCTGGGAAGAATTTTGGATTTACATCTTGAAGTAGCATTGACTACGTCTAAACCGGAGGATTCTACTTTACGTGCTTACGTTTACATACACCGTCTTTGGTGACAGTCCGACATTTTAGAAAATAAATTTATCCGTAAATATTATTTTGGGATTTTAATTTTGAGTTGGCTCATAAACTCACAAATTTACGAGAAGAGATTAGGACTTACTTGAATAATTTAACGTCTTTTACGACTAAACCGGAAACCTTAGGATTATGTATTTACCTTTTCGAACTCCGTTTTTGATGAGACAATTTTTATTAGATTCGTTTTGTGCCGTTGATTCATAATTTATAAAAACGTTTTTCGTAAAACGAACCGAGGGCACGCAAATCAAGGAAACTAGAATCGAGGAGTACCCGTAAATTGGTAGGATGAGACAAGATAAATCTTTCCCCACCCCACTATATGGACGGCAACATCTATCCACAACACACCCTTAGGTGTCAAGCTTACAAAGTAAGCAAGACACATGTCTTGCTTAACTGTGCAAGCTAACTAAACATGCAAAACCACTTGCACCAAACCATTTACTTCATTTGCAACATGCAAATCTCACAAAACTCTCCTCCCTCTCTCTCTAAATTTCGTCCAATCTTCACCCAAAACACCCCTTTGATCAATTTTCAACCACAATATTTGGTGTTATACACACATATGACGGAAACCTCTTCAAGCTCTATTGATTGGTGGTGATTCTAACATCCAAGGAGAAGATTTGGTGATGTTCAAGGGCTGATTTCTACATGAATTTTACAAGTATTGGTGGCCATGAAGATTGGTGTTGATCTATCACAAGTTCTTCCATCAAAAATCCAAGCCTTGATGAATACCTACACAATCTTGGTGGTATAAAGATTGTTCTTCCCATCCTCTTGTTATTTTGATTATGTAATCATGTATTTTCTTTCTTATTGTATATATATATATGATGAATATATGATGATAAAAATGTTGTGTGGGGATCAAGTGTTGATAAATATGATTAAAGAGATGAAAAACCATAGGTAACAAGGTTAAAATCATGGCTAAATTAGGAGGCTGTATAAAACAGTAAAGAATCTTATGATAAACTGATAAAATGGCTTGGATAAATTAATATACAGTAAGCTATGAGTCTTGTACACATGTGAGAGTTGGCCATGCAATGGAATCATAAAAATGGGTGAGATATGATCAAAACAAGTTTAGAGTGCAAATCTGACTACACTGTTCTAGCGTATGTTCTAAAGATTTGATTCACGGCATGGTGATCATCAAACTTTGCGTCCACAAAGAAGATTGTCTATTCCAATCACTACATCCAGAACTCGTAATGAACATTATGAGTTTCACGTGATGTCGTTTGGATTGACTAATACACATGTAGCATCCATAAATTTGGTGAATCACGTGTGTAGGCTATAATTTGATAAATTCATGCTTGTGATCATTAAGGACCATCTGTTTGTTTATAAGAATAAGAATGAGTTAATAACTAGTTATAGACTGCCCTAAATTGGCCGAACAATGAAAACTTGTACCTTGAGTATTTAACATGTGATTAAACACTTAATCATTTACATTATTTGACCATGTGATTAATAAGATAATGGAATCTATATTGACTCTTTAAAAATTTAGAGCCCTTTTAAGACTTTGGGTTTTACCAAAAAGAAAGTGCAAATGTGTCTTGACAAATATTTTA
Source organism: Glebionis coronaria (assembly GCA_025667525.1). Lineage (NCBI taxonomy): Eukaryota > Viridiplantae > Streptophyta > Magnoliopsida > Asterales > Asteraceae > Glebionis > Glebionis coronaria. Next base: position 327,142 of record JANFOE010000836.1, on the reverse strand, counting down.
TTGAAAAGAACTTTTGAGGGATTATTCTCTTATACCCAGAACATTTAACTAAACTCCTGTTTAGGGGTAAATGTTTGTGCATACCTCAAGACAACCTAAGAGTAATTGAGGAAAACATTTAAACCATGATTTGAAATTTGAAGCGACAATTTTTGCTTTTCAACTAAGAAAATTTTGATCAAAGTGTAACCAAAATTTTTCGAACATTTACAAATCTTATTAATTATTTTTGATAAATCAGCAAAAATCGTGTTAATTAAAATCAAATTTGTTTTGAACATTTTATTATAATTGGTCGAACTAAGAAATTTAAACTTTTAACGTTTACGTTTCATAAAAACTTAATATTTATTGTTAATTTACGTGTAATAATTATCGACGCTTTAAAACGTCGGATCAAGCAAAACTGATAAAAATAAAAGTTGAGATAGAACTAAGACTTAGAAAATCTGAAGGAATAATTTCTGAATAAATACGGTCATGATATTTATTAAGGTGCAAAATAAATTGCCGAACAATATAAAAATAAATAATGATTGTAAAAAGGATAATATAGATAATAAAAAGGGGTTCGCGGCTAATGTGAACCGTCAAAATTGGGAAGCCGATGGCGTTGAATGTATAACAGGCCACTTGAGGTTGCCTAAAAATGGAGATTTTGAGATATAGTTATGTTGGAATCTTGTAAGTATAAGTATTCTATTCCTGTCATTTCTGATTTAATGTATCATTATCAGAAGAAGTTGTACTGATGACAAAATATGAAGGCAGGCATCGCCTCATACATTAGTAAACGTCTAGCTATTGCAAAGGTCATCATCTGAATTTGATTCGATTTGGGTCATCGTCGACAGATTGACCAAATCTGTTAATATCATTCCTGTTAATGATAGATTCTTGATGAAGAAATTGACTCTTTTGTATTTAAAGGAGTTGTGTAAACATGGTGTGCCTGTATCGATCATCTTTATCAAGATCCTCGCTTCGCATCGAATTTCTAGAGATTTGCTCAGAAGTCATTGGGAACGAACCTTGATGAGAGTGTTATTTACCACCCCAATCGAAGGGACAAGGCAAAGTAATGATACAAAACACTAGAAGTCTTGTGTTATGCTTGAATATTTGACCTTTGGTAATAGACCATATAATCGTTTACATTTGGAGAGATTATCATTGAAAACTATCGTATTAGGATCGAGATCGAATCTTGTGAGGATATATATTAGAGCATCTGTAAGCAGGAGTTGGGATGAAGACACCCGACATACACCCATTGTGAGTTGGACATGTCTTTTAGGTTTAAGGTACCCTATGAATGGCGAACCTAACCTTACAAAATACCCGACCCGTGAAACCTGAAATGATTGTTGAAATTTGGATCTGATTATTGACTGCCGGTAGTGGGAAGGAGGTTATGTGAATATGAAATGTAGATCTTGAAGTGCCAGATGGGTAACGAAGTTATGCCAAAAATTTTAACCAGGGAAAAATGAATTGATGATCTGAAAGATCATGGGATATAAGTCTATCCTAGGACTTCAAGAGCTGCGTGAATTATGTTTCGTATATCTAACTTGATAAAATGTCTATCAAGTGAAAATCTGACTATTCCTTAATAAAGTTTAGATCGGCGAAAAGTTGCATTCATCAAAAACCCGTGAACATCATGGATAGAGAAAGTAAGTCAACATTAAGCCTGATCTTATTCCCGTAGTTATGTTTGATGAAACTCGCGTATTGTAATGAATTAAACTTGTAAGAAAAGACCGAATGTGGAGGAAATACCCACATGGCTTTAACTCTATAAGAAGCGAGTAGTAAGATAAAGTGATCTTTGAGGACAAAGATCCTGTTTAGGGGTAAATGCTGGGACAATCCGTCAATTTATGGTTTATATTTTATTCTCAAATATTATTTAAAAACATTATTTTAGTGTTATATTATGAACTCACCCATTTCTGGGAAGAAATTTGGATTTACATCTTGAAGTAGCATTGACTACGTCTAAACCGGAGGATTCTACGTTACGTGCTTACGTTTACATACACCGTCTTTGGTGACAGTCCGACATTTCAGAAAATAAATTTATCCGTAAATATTATTTTGGGATTTTAATTTTGAGTTGGTTCATAAACTCACAAATTTACGAGAAGAGATTAGGACTTACGTGAATAATTTAACGTCCTTTACGACTAAACCGGAAACCTTAGGATTACGTATTTACGTTTCGAACTCCGTTTTTGATGAGACATGATATGTGTGTAAACACACATCTTTTCTACCACTTAATTACAATAATAACCGAGCCAAAACGTGTATTTTATGTCTTTTATGTCGGAATTATGCGTGGTTTGTGTTTTTGTTGTGATTTAGGACGAAAAGGTGAAAAGTGGAGAAAACACGGGCATTCACGGGCATTTACGGACTTTTATTGAAGAAAAAGATGAAAGACAAAGTCAAGAAGTCAAGAGTGAAAAAAGAACGGAAGTCCAAGACCAATTCTGAAGATTTATCGAAGAAAAAGTCAAAAGACGGAAGTTTACTTAAAGCCGAGAAACTCAAGTCTTATTTATCGAAGAATTAAAAGACGAGTCCAAAGAAATCCCGAGCCAAAAGTCATCAAAGTCCAAGAGTAACAAAAAGATTAAGAAGAAAGGACTTAAGGGCGCAATTAAGAAGAAAGGAAGGAGGGGAGGAAGCTTCCTCTAACCACCCTCCTAATCTCCTATAAATACACCCCATTTTCATTCATTTATTTTTGTTGACTAATCGTGACAATTAGTTCTTCCACCTTTACTTTTATGCACCTTTAATTACATGTCTTGCACCTTATTTACCATTTTAATTTCAAGTAAGTTTTTCTTTTAATTCTCGCACCTTTACTTTATCTTGTTGATCTCATTCTACCTTTCTTTAATCCTTGATTTATAAGCTTTTTGTCTCGTTTATTTGTTTAAAGATTTCATTTTTATGCTTTTGATTGTTTTAAACCATTTATTTTCATAGCTTATTTTGTTTATTTTCATGTTTTTAAAGTTATTACAAAAGTTATTTTCGCATAAAAAGTGGTTTTTCGTAAAGTGTATTCATTTCTTGTGTTAAAAGTTGTTAAATTTCAGTCCAGTAGTTTATTTTCATACGGTTTACTTTAGAAATTTCGTCTTATGCTTATTAGGATTATAGTTTATTTTTCTAGCTTATTTTGTGTACTTTCCTCCGTATTCCGATCTTAAAAATCGGAAAAGGGTTTCACATTCCAACCAGCTTCTTGGCTTGGTCGGAAAAGGGTTTACAACATTCCAATCTAAGGGCTTTGGTATTCCGATCAGTAGGGGTTTTGAGTATTCCGATTGGTGGTTTATCCCACATTCCGATCTGGTACTCCTTCCCTCATTCCGATTGAGGTGTTCGTTTTGGTTATTCTGATCAGAGTGAGTGACAACATTCCGATTGTAGTTCCGATCAGCATTCCGACCAGAGTCTTCTCCACATTCCGATCAAAGGTAAGCTATTCCGATCAAGGGTATCTAGCACATTCCGATCGTGTGTAAGTGACAGTTATTCCGATCGAGGGTTTTGAATATTCCGATTTGGAGGTAGGCTCACATTCCGATTGGAGGGTTGTGTATTCCGATCATTGTTTGATCGGAATATATTCCGATTGGGGGTTATTTTCCATGTTTTGTCTCGTTTAATTTTTACATTCTCATTTTTATACTTTGTCAATTTTAATTCTTGTCACGCTTTAATTTTTGTCATTTAATCATTTTATTTTTTAAAAGTTTTAAATATCGCACCACTTTTCTCTAAGTTAGAATTAGATTTATTTTCACGCTCTTTTATTATAACGCCATTTAATTTTAAAAGTTTTGCACATTTTCATATACTACAACGACAACATTTTTGTTTCCACCAAAATAAAACTAAGTCACACATAGAACCTAGATCAATTCGATTAGACCACCACAACGAACATAATTTTCTTACGGGGTGTAAAAAGCCAGTTATTAAATGGCGCCGCTGCCGGCTCTTTTCGTAATGATTAACGGTTTTCTGTGAGAGACGCGTTGCTTTTTGGGATCCGTTCACTTGTGAGCGTTATTTTTCTTGGATAAAATATTCAAAAAGACCATAAAAAATTAAAATTTTCAAAAATCCAAAAAGATTTTATCTTTATTGTGTATATATATTGTCTTTGTGTTTGGTTTCTTTTTCTTTTGCATTTTCAGGTGTATGCGTACTAGATCTTCTAATTATCAAGAGCCCGAGACTCAAGAAGATTTAGCTATGTCAGGTGTTAACAACAATAATCCACCACACCTCAATAATAACAACAATGTTCTTCCACAACCCGATCTTCGGACCATGGAGGAGCTTTGTCAACCTACCATGTTTGGACGAGGAGGACCGATTGCGCTGATGCAAATCAACGCTCCTGAGTTTTCGTTGAAGCACCACATGATTCAGCAAGTGCAAACAAATCCTTTCCGTGGATTGCCTGATGATGATGCCAATAAACACCTCGACAAGTTCATTACAATCACCCAAAGCATGAAGTTGGCTGGTGCCACAATGGATGAACTTCGCCTACAACTCTTTCCACATACTTTATTACATCATGCCGAGAAATGGTTTGATCGTCTCCCGAAGAATTCTATTCACACTTGGGATGACATGACTCAACGCTTTTTGTCGCGCTACTTTACACCATCCATGGTCACGAGCCTTCGCAATCAAATCAGCGGTTTCATGCAAGATCCTGATGAATCTCTTTTTGATGCTTGGGAGAGATATAATGTCTTGATCGATAGATGTCCAAACCACAACATGCTACCCGTGACCTTAATTGATACTTTCTACAACGGTTTGACTTTTCGAGATCGTGATACGATCAATGCAGCCGCCGGTGGCACATTCATGAAAAGGAGACCCGAGGAGTGTAGAGAGCTTATTGAAAACATGACTACTCACCACAAAAACTGGGATTCCTCTGCTTCTTCAAGGAACAACCTGAGAGTCAATGTTTCCTCCACCTCAGCAAACCCTGATATGACCGAACTCACCCGTGTGCTGACTGAAATGAGCAGAAGTATGCAACTATTGGCTTCAAACCAACAACAACAACAAGTTAAAGCTGTTGCTACTCCTTGTGAAACATGCGGCGGTCCTCACTCATACACCGATTGTCCTTCGACACAAGGAAATCCGGAAAATTTGTATGCAGCTTATGGTAATTATTCACCGGAAAATTACCAAGCTCGACCTCAAGGGGATAGAAATCTGCTGAGTTACCGATCAAACAACTACCTTTCACCCGGTTTTTCTCCTCAAAACCAAAACCCCGCCAACAACTACAATAGAAGCAACCAAATCCCACCTAGAGCTTCTAATCCTTATCACCCATCCGCTCATCAACACCCACCCATTAACCCCGATGTTGACACCATCATGAGAACCCACGATGAGCAAATCAAGAACCTGCAGAGCCAAATTATCAATCTGAAAGGAGATATTACCAAGCAAGTAAATGAGATTAGATCCGAACTTCGAGATAATCTTCAATCCTCCATCAGCACTCAAACGAATGATATAAGGAATATGCTGGCTAGTTTCTTGCCCCCTGCTCAACCTTCTACTTCAAGTTCTCTACCTTCAAACACCGTCACTAATCCGCGAGCCAATGTGAGTGCTATTACTACCCGTAGTGGAGTCACCATCGTAGGACCACCAATCCCAACCCTATCATCTACACCTCCTCCACCACCATTTATCCCTACTCCTCCTACACCTAGTATTAGTGCACCATTACCGTCTCCGCCTCGACGTGATGAAGTTCCCACAAATGACCCTTCAACATCTCAACCTTTACCTACACCTGCACATTCACCACCCAAACCCAATATCCCTTATCCCTCTCGTTTAGGCAAGACCAAAATGCTAACCAAGGAGGACTCCGAAGTGACACGCTATGTGAAGATGATTTCTCAAATGAACTTCAACATTAGCTTTCTTGAAGCACTTGTCCACATGCCCAAATTTGTTAAAGCATTTAAGGAATTGCTTAACAAGAAGGAGAAGCTGATTGAACTCGCCAACACACGCTTAAATGAAAACTGCTTTGTAGTTATTCTAAAAGAACTGCCGGAAAAGCTTGGAGATCCCGGTTGTTTTGTGTTGCCTTGCGTGTTCAACAAAACTGAAGAATTTACTGCCCTTGCTGATCTTGGGGATAGTATTAATTTGATGCCATTGAGTGTTTGGAAAACACTATCATTACCCGACCTCACTCCAACAAAGATGACTCTTGAACTTGCAAATCGCACTCTCGCTTACCCCGTTGGTATAGCCGAAGACGTGTTTATTAAAGTTGGCACATTTACTTTCCCGGTTGACTTTGTGGTTGTTGATTACGAAATGGACCCTCGTATTCCTTTAATACTTGGTCGCCCATTCTTGAGAACCGGACGAGCTTTAGTGGATGTGGCCGAAGGTGAGTTAATCTTAAGAGTCGGGGATAATTCACAAGTTTTCAAAATGGGGAAGCTTACAGGCAAATCCTTTGGAGGCCGAGAATCAGTGAATATGATTAATGTGCTTGATGACTTTATTGTCTACAACAATCCTCTATTCGAGTCTTGCAATGATAATCCACTTTTTCATGATGATGTGGATGATTCTCTCCCTACTTTGGAAGCTTCTCCCATTTATGATTCTCCACCGGTCTTTGATGCTTATGATGATGATTCTAGCTCAGACTCGGATGATTATGATGACCTTACTTCTAAGTATCCGGACATGCCCACCTTTGATGATTTTGAGGATGCCGATACTCTTTCGAGCGATTCTTCTACTGATGACATTGCACCTACATTTGATGAAGATCCTCCACCATCACTCGATCCTACTTTGGACGATTACTCATTTGAGAAAGACTTCTCTGAATTTCTCAACACTTACTTCCCTCATGAGAGTGATGCACCTCCTTTGGACTTTGAAGATTATCGTCTTGATCCTACTTTGGATTTGAAGCACATTCTTTCAAAGGAGAAGAAACCGGTCGACACCAATATCCGCAGCACATATGAGTTAACACCTCTTTGTCCCCCTTCTGAGGACGAGGTTGTGCTTCTTCGCGGATCTTCTTCCCACTCTGCTGAGCCTGAGTGCTATTTTCCCTTAAAGGAAAAGGTGTTCGACCCCGGTATTGAAATCTTTAAGCCATCTCAGTATCCACCCGATGAAATAAAAGGAAATATCTTTGGAACTTATGGAAATCTGCTCGCACCACTTCACCCTTGCTTCCACCGCGCTCCATCGCTGCTTAAGGGAAACTTGCCTACTCTTCTTTGGCTTGCCTTGTTCGCCTTAAGCCTCTGCTATTTGATGGACGAAAACTATGTCTTTGATCCTGGTGGATATGTTTCATGCTTCTTCCGTTGATGATCAAGGTCGAGTCAGGCTAATGACTCGGTTAACAAAAATCAAGCGCTTCTTGGGAGGCAACCCATGCATCTATCTTTTCGCTTTCTTTATCATAAGTGTAGGGGGGACCCTTTGGTTTGCTATTTCCTCTCCTCTGTTAATCAGGTATTCGAGCTTCAATGATCCACTCTTGATGATTCTTGACGACCCGTGATTCCGTGTTCCATTATCCCGGTTCTATCCTAAACTCTTTTCGATTCCCTATTTTATATTTTCTCAATATTAAAATAGGAATCTCTTTAGTTGTCTTTCCCTTAGCGAGATTTAAACAACGTGCACAATATCCTAAGTGTAGGGGAGTTTACTCCCACACGCTTAAACATTGAGGACAATGTTTATGTTAAGTGTAGGGGGGACTTCTATCGAAGTTAAGTGGCCTTTTCCTTGTATTTGTCCTCATTTTAACCCGGAAAATCAATTTTTCGACATTTTTCAAAATTTTTGATCTATTTTGGCCTATTAGTTTTGCCTTTTGTATAGTTATTTTCTTTCTTTGCTAGAATAAATCTTTAATAAAGTGGTTTTAATTTTCAAACGTTGTGAATCTTTTGACTCAACCCGAGTTCACTTATCTAAGTTACTCTAGCTAGTATCCTTAACGTGTTTAAGTCAGGTTTTGCTAGGCTTTTATATAGGGAGCTATAAAACACGGAAGTCTTAACTCTCACGGGTTAAGAACAAGAACTTTTCGCAAGTTCCTATAATTGATCCTAGAGAGTCGTTTATCAAGGGATCTTTAAAATGCGAATTCGAAACTTGAAAAAGTCTAAGAACTTGCAAGATCCTATAGGCGACTCGAAAACCCAAAACTTTGATTTAATAGGCTAAGCATCCACGAGTCTCATTCTTTGAGATTTTAAACTGTGGAGAACGAGAGATGATAGAGTCAATTATAAGTTTAGTATTCTTTCGTGAATTTATGTGAGTTAATTATAAGCCTATTCTCCCATCGCTTGCTAATAATTTATCTGCTAATAAATAAAGTTGTACGATTTGAAAAGTTACTTAGCTTCTAGCCCAAGATCGTTTAAAAGTTGCTCGGTACGGATTAGAGTTCATAGCCAAGGCATAACTTATTGAAGCGGGATTTGAAGATTGGCGAGTCCGAAAAGGCCCTAACAATGCATGAGGGCTATATTTTGTTGCTAAAGATCCAAAGTGATGTGAAGAATCATTTATCAAAAATCAATATGAAGGATCGAGACACACGACGAAAAGCAAAACTCCCAAAAAGTCATGGAGAAGTGTATCCGAAAAGACCCTAACAAGGTATGAGGATAAATAGATCCAAGTCATAAAAGGAGGTGGATCGTTGTATATCAATGTCCAAAATAAAGATTGGAGAAAAATGAAGAAGTCGTGGTCCAAATATGAATCTCTCAAAACTTCAAGTGAAGCAATTCCTATATGAAGAGAAGACCATAATTTCATGAACGTCTCTCAAGGTTTGAAGTATGAAGTCGCTGCCAAATATCGGTCCGAGAAAGGTCTCAAATCGCGAAGCGAGTTATGCCAAGATATGAACTTTAGGAGGTCCCGAGAAGCAGTTTTGAAAGATTTTGTCCTTTAGCTAACTATTGATTAAATCGTTCACTTTATTTTCGGACTAAATAACTATCGAAATAAGTCAAACAATGCATCCTCGTGATCATTCAAGACAACAATAAAATATAAGAGATACACCTAGGAATAAGGGAGTCTAAGTGAATAATAGGCCCACATGAGTTCGTGTTATTTTACTAACTTATAATAACAATGATCTCGTTTCTAAGCTTGGTTTGGAGAAAGTTAAAACTTGAGGATGATGATTATTCATGACATTTCCAAAACCCAAGGTATGTTTTTGATTTCTTTACTTTGAATGTTTATAGTTTCTATCTCTTTAATAAAGGCCAACATGGATTAATTATGATGAAAAATGTAAACGTGCTTTGTAACTAATGCATTGCATGAGGACATTGCAATGGTCAAGTGTAGGGGATTTGATATGTGTGTAAACACACATCTTTTCTACCACTTAATTACAATAATAACCGAGCCAAAACGTGTATTTTATGTCTTTTATGTCGGAATTATGCGTGGTTTGTGTTTTTGTTGTGATTTAGGACGAAAAGGTGAAAAGTGGAGAAAACACGGGCATTTACGGACTTTTATTGAAGAAAAAGATGAAAGACAAAGTCAAGAAGTCAAGAGTGCAAAAAGAACGGAAGTCCAAGACCAATTCTGAAGATTTATCGAAGAAAAAGTCAAAAGACGGAAGTTTACTTAAAGCCGAGAAACTCAAGTCTTATTTATCGAAGAATTAAAAGACGAGTCTAAAGAAATCCCGAGCCAAAAGTCATCAAAGTCCAAGAGTAACAAAAAGATTAAGAAGAAAGGACTTAAGGGCGCAATTAAGAAGAAAGGAAGGAGGGGAGGAAGCTTCCTCTAACCACCCTCATAATCTCCTATAAATACACCCCATTTTCATTCATTTGTTTTTGTTGACTAATCGTGACAATTAGTTCTTCCACCTTTACTTTTATGCACCTTTAATTACTTGCACCTTTAATTACATGTCTTGCACCTTATTTACCATTTAATTTTAAGTAAGTTTTTCTTTTAATTCTCGCACCTTTACTTTATCTTGTTGATCTCATTCTACCTTTCTTTAATCCTTGATTTATAAGTTTTTGTCTCGTTTATTTGTTTAAAGATTTCATTTTTATGCTTTTGATTGTTTTAAACCATTTATTTTCATAGTTTATTTTGTTTATTTTCAAGTTTTTAAAGTTTTTACAAAAGTTATTTTCGTATAAAAAGTGGTTTTTCGTAAAGTGTATTCATTTCTTGTGTTAAAAGTTGTTAAATTTCAGTCCAGTAGTTTATTTTCATACGGTTTACTTTAGAAATTTCGTCTTATGCTTATTAGGATTATAGCTTATTTTTCTAGCTTATTTTGTGTACTTTCCTCCGTATTCCGATCTTAAAAATCGGAAAAGGGTTTCACATTCCGACCAGCTTCTTGGCTTGTTCGGAAAAGGGTTTACAACATTCCAATCTGAGGGCTTTGGTATTCCGATCAGTAGGGGTTTTGAGTATTCCGATTGGTGGTTTATCCCACATTCCGATCTGGTGCTCCTTCCCTCATTCCGATTGAGGTGTTCGTTTTGGTTATTCCGATCAGAGTGAGTGACAACATTCCGATTGTAGTTCCGATCAGCATTCCGACCAGAGTCTTCTCCACATTCCGATCAAAGGTATGCTATTCCGATCAAGGGTATCTAGCACATTCCGATCGTGTGTAAGTGACAGTTATTCCGATCGAGGGTTTTGAATATTCCGATTTGGAGGTAGGCTCACATTCCGATTGGAGGGTTGTGTATTCCGATCATTGTTTGATCGGAATATATTCTGATTGGGGGTTATTTTCCATGTTTTGTCTCGTTTAATTTTTACATTCTCATTTTTATACTTTGTCAATTTTAATTCTCGTCACGCTTTAATTTTTGTCATTTAATCATTTTATTTTTTAAAAGTTTTAAATATCGCACCACTTTTCTCTAAGTTAGAATTAGATTTATTTTCACGCTCTTTTATTATAACGCCATTTAATTTTAAAAGTTTTGCACATTTTCATATACTACAACGACAACATTTTTGTTTCCACCAAAATAAAACTGAGTCACACATAGAACCTAGATCAATTCGATTAGACCACCACAACGAACATAATTTTCTTACGGGGTGTAAAAAGCCAGTTATTAAGACAATTTTTATTAGATTCGTTTTGTGCCGTTGATTCATAATTTATAAAAACGTTTTTCGTAAAACGACCCGAGGGCACGCAAATCGAGGAAACTAGAATCGAGGAGTACCCGTAAATTAATGGGATGAGACAAGATAAATCTTGCCCCACCCCACTATATGGACGGCAACATCTATCCACAACACACCCTTAGGTGTCAAGCTTACAAAGTAAGCAAGACACATGTCTTGCTTAACTTTGCAAGCTAACTAAACATGTAAAACCACTTGCACCAAACCATTTACTTCATTTGCAACATGCAAATCTCACACAACTCTCCTCCCTGTCTCTCTAAATTTCGTCCAATCTTCACCCAAAACACCCCTTTGATCAATTTTCAACCACAATATTTGGTGTTATACACACATATGATGGAAACCTCTTCAAGCTCTATTGATTGGTGGTGATTCTAACATCCAAGGAGAAGATTTGGTGATGTTCAAGGGCTGATTTCTACACGAAGTTTACAAGTATTGGTGGCCATGAAGATTGGTGTTGATCTATCCCAAGTTCTTCCATCAAAAATCCAAGCCTTGATGAATACCTACACAATCTTGGTGGTATAAAGATTGTTCTTCCCATCCTCTTGTTATTTTGATTATGTAATCATGTATTTTCTTTCTTATTGTATATATATATGATGAATGTATGATGATAAAAATGTTGTGTGGGGATCAAGTGTTGATAAATATGATTAAAGAGATAAAAAACCATAGGTAACAAGGTTAAAATCATGGCTAAATTAGGAGGTTGTATAAAACAGTAAAGAATCTTATGATAAACTGATAAAATGGCTTGGATAAATTAATATACAGTAAGCTATGAGTCTTGTACACATGTGAGAGTTGGTCATGCAATGGATTCATAAAGTGAGTGAGATATGATCAAAACAAGTTTAGAGTGCAAATCTGACCACACTGTTTTGGACGAATTTTATAAAATACTTAGAGGTTGATTCATCAGTAGCTATAAAGGAATAAAATGAAGCACATATCATGTAGTTTCTGTAATAAAACTTTGGGGTTCTATCTCCATGTAGAACTCTAGATATGACCCTTTTAGTAAACTAGATTTTTAGGACTGATTTTGTATAAATAATATATAATATAATCACTCAAAAATTTATATAAAATATATATAAATACAAACTCCACTAGTTGATAATGATTATAATAAAAGATTTATATAAATGTTGATATTAAAATGGATTATCTTATATAAAGTATAAATATAAGTGTTTTTCCAAGTGATAAAACTATATACTAAGTTTTACGTCTTTTCGGCTAATACCGTAAAATTAACGTTTTCGTCAATTAAAACTTAGAAATCGGACCCGTCTAATGTAAACTTTTTAAAATTCATATACTGATATATAAGTACTTAACACAATTAAAAACCGATAAAACCCGAACTATATAACATACGGACATTAACGGACTAAGTTAGCGTTATTGGACTAATAATACAACAAAATGGGCTAAATACTTATAAACTTACTCATGGGCTTAACCCACTTGGGCCCAACATGTAAAATATAATACTGATAATAAAAGTATAATTGGGCTAATATAATACATTGGGCTTGTAATGGGCCCATTGGGCCTCAAAAATATAATTAAATTGAACTAGTATAACTAGTACAAAAATGTTACCAACACATAAACACTATAATAAATAAGTAAAGATGTATAAACCCACTTGATCATCATCATATGTATAAAATCATCATATGTATACATGATTGTTATTTTTATAAAGTCATTGGATAAGAGTCTAAGACGAGTATTATTTGTCTAGGTTTCCGTGATTGAAGCACGTACCGTACATCCAAATCGCCGATAATCGCCTTCCCACATCAACGTGAGTTCATAGCCTCACACTCTTTTAAATGTTTTTATGAAATGTTTTATAAATCCGCGAGGGAGATAACATGTTAGTTTTTTTATATAATAGGACACTAGTTGTCCCGATTGTCTGTTTATTAATTTGGACCCTAATGACTGTATGACCCGATGAATGATTAAATGACCCGATAGATGAAATGAAATGGATTATTAAAGTTAGGTTATGTCACTAAAATTTCCATTAGCATGAATTGTGAACTACCGGGATTTGGTAGACGCTTATGCATATAATAGTACTATTTGGGGACGATCACCCCAGTTCGCGCCTTGACGGTTGATCCCTGTCGTGCCACATTGATTGGTAAGCGAATTTATGTATGAGAAGATTTACACAAGCGTGATTATTGTGACGACACGCTAACTTAGATGGGAAAATGAGTTTCGGGTTAGCTACCCGTTGTTTGTTGTTGTAAGGTAACAATGTCATGCGGCTTATAATAATCCAGAAATAACGAAATACTGCTATACGGACTAAATTACGATATAATTCCTGACTAGCAATACGGGGTCGTACCATTGATATTATGTTCGTGTTTTGGTTTTACATAACCATATTCATATAACGGTTTTTATTTAACTTTGTACAACGTTATAAAACGTATTGTATGATTTTTAAACGACAATGGTTCGTATAATGATTTTGAAGGCAAAATCCTAAATTATGATTTTCGATAAGGATTTGTATAAAGTGACTTTGGCTATTTTATGGCCTATTACAATGATTTGTACAAAATGATTTTCGGTAATAATTTTATACCGATGTTATATTGATGGATTTTATTAAACTCTATGAATTCACTCGGCGTTATCGTTGACCTTCTCTTTTAACATATTTTGTCTCAGGTACTTGAAGGTAATTCTCGGGAAGACGACAAGAATTCGTGGCCCGCACTTAAATAACAATTTCCATTCAAATACTTTGTAAAATTTGTATGCAATAATATGACTTGGGACCTATGTAAATTTGATATTTATGAATGGAAATGCTTTATTATTAAACGACGCGATTTTTAAGCGTTGTCTATGATGAGAGTAATGTGTTATCCCGTAACACCAACGAGTCTTCCGCTGTATCGAATTGTGTAAATTTGGGGGTGTTACATAGTCCGCCTACATGTGTGCTTTCTATGGACTATATTGTTTGGGCCGAGCTTGAATAAATGCTTAGTACCTTGAAAGAGGCCAATTAAGCTATCCATCAAACCCGTATTGTCACGACTATTATACTACCTGTTACAACGTTCTAATAAATGATACATAATAAACCTATCACCGATCATTCTTGTTTGACTCAATATTTCGAGCCTAACAATCTCCCCTAATGAGAGGTCATTCCCCTTCGTCGTTTGAAGATTTGTAGAGATTACTAATCTCGCCATAACTGAGTCTTGAACGTGTAATAGTAGTCTTGTTCCTTCATGCTGTGATCTTTAAGCCTTAGTTGTTGTCTTTCGACTTTGTCTTTAAACTTGAGATCTTCAAACAATCCTTGACTTTTCTTTGCCATCTTGCAATCTTGTGTCTTCATCCACATACTCACACTATGCACCATCTTGAAATCTTGCTAACAATCTCCTTTGAAGAGAGGTCATTCCTCTACATTAATAGTTAAGGATGATTTTGATCATCAGAGTTGCAGAAGTCTTTAGCTTTCTTGATTGTTGAATATGTCTTTGGGCATGAGTATGTGGTTTTGAACCTTCAATTTTGCTGAGTACACCGTAACGCCACCTTCTTGAGACAAAACATAGACACGGACTGAATGGCTTTGACGTTCGTCCTAAATCGGTGGCGTTTTACCTCCGCTAGGTGAAGGCCATTAGACGATATCAAATATCGTAGCTGTGATTAGGTAGATTCAATTAAGAACCTCCTTGACAGGGTTTCACGGTTGTACTAGCCGTTCTCTTTACTTGACCGTCTCAAAGCAAGACCGCGAACATAAAGAGTGAATCAATTGGATTGACGTCTGCTTGATTAAAGTCGTCAATTCAAATTCCTGGAACAAGTTTGATTCATAAAGAATCTTACCATTGTTGCTTTCTAGTTGACACAAGCTTGATCCATAAAGAATCTAGCAAGTCACCTACCGTAGCGCTGTTTGAGGTTGACGTTAGAAGGATTTCCATTCGTCACTGTGAATATTAATGAATATCACTCTGAATGTTCTGGCAAGACCATAAAGATATCGCGTAGAAAATTGAAACGAGTTTGAATCGATTAAGAATCAAACCACTGTTGCTTTTCAGTTTTGCACATGTTTAATTCATAAAGAATCTTACACATGACCTACCACAGTGGTGTTTGATGTTAACACTGGAAGGATTTCCACTCATCATTGTGAATACTAAGTAGTATCACTCTGAGTGTTCTAGCAATATCGCAAGGATATAGAGTAGGACTCTCTTTATCGTCATTCCGTGTGTCCTAACGAGATTTGATTGATCTCTTGGTTCTAGACTCGATTTGTGCACTTTTAGTGGTCGGAGGCTTGAGCAGATGCCACCTATTTAATATCAACTATCTCGGAGTGAGAAAGTCAATAGAAGTCGTGTTGATTTCCATGACAATAAAAAAAAAACTTCTTTTGAGAGAAGCCTGAGTTAGTTGGGGAAGGGTTGTGCATTACATCACTGGGTCCGTGATGTGTGTTTTCATGATGTGTTGACCCGGTTTCTGCCTAAGTTGTACGGAGGGCTTCTTTCTTTACACCCTTTATCCTTACATTTCTTTTTCATTCTTCAACACCTTCAATGCTTACCAAGACATCATTACTAGCATCTTGTTGTGATTGTTCCAGTGCTAGCGTCAGTACTTAGTCGGCATTCAGCTACGTTCACATTCTATTCCATCTTTCCTAAGGACTTATAATAATCTATTGGATTGTCCCTGGAAAGATCCCTCCAGTTCTGGTTGGATCATAAGACTTATGCCTAACCACCCTTTTGACACCAATAACGTCGTGAATTAAAGATGTTGTGGGTATGAGATCGTAACCATAAAACCACTTGAAAATCAATCAACGTATTTGATAAATCATTTTAACACGTTGATAGTTTTGATGTTTCAGAAATGCTCCCCCTTCAGATGTGCATCGATAATCGAAAGTGTTTCACACATGTGGGTAAGAGTTAAAGTGCTTGAGTCTATAGATCATATTTTAATCACATTTTCTCCCCTATCTATAATATATAAATTTTTTTGATATTAGAGGTACCAAATTTGATTAAAATATATCGCAAAAAATAGTCTTGAAAAACTTCAGGAGAAAAATGTGTCAAACTTAACATGAATTAGGAAAGCTCCCCTAAAAAATTGATTCAACTGAATTGTTATTACGAGGATATGATCCACATTAATCTTTTTGAGGGTAGGAGTTGTTGAACACATAATTTTTGACAGATTTTGAATAATCATTAAAAAATTCTTGAAAAAATTGTGTTCAACGCTTTTTGAAAAACTCTATTTCTTTTTGGCGAAGAGGTTTTTCTAAAGCATAAAATTGAGTTCATAGACTTTGAATGTCTTGAAAAATCCACTAAAGTGTAAGAAGATTTCTCTTCTTTTGCTGAGGGTAAGAGCACTAAATCGTACACTCCCCCGTGAATATAGATCCGGGTTGCAATCTGAAAGTGATTACAAGATATTGTGTTGAGCCAAAACATTGAATGTTTTGTGACAAGCTCAACCCGTGATAGATTTCTCTACCCGTTGTTAGGATAAGTTATCTTTATAGATACACTTTTCTTTATTTGAAGTTCAAGTTATAGTCTGAAATTTAACTGTCAGTCGTGTTTATGAGCTTAAAAACTTTGAATGTTTTTAATGAAATCTCATGACCGAGAAATTTAATTTTCCTGTTGTTGAGGATAAGTTATCAACCGTGATCAACTTTGCTTTCTTTGAAGCACAAGTCACAATCTGAGATAATTGTAAATCATCTCGAGCTTAGTTGTGAAACCCCTGAGACACTTGTTTCTCAGATATCTGCTTCTTCAGCAACCAAACTCTGAGTGTGTCTTTTGTTGAACCTTATTCAAAGATTGGACCTTTGGGTACCCGTTGAGCCTTGACGTTGTACCTAAACTTGCATCAGTAGTTTGTATGCCTGCATATTGGTTAGTGATATCTTTGTGAGAACCATGTGAGGGTTCACAGTGAACCTTTGTCGTGCTAGAGGGAAACATTTTTCCAGTTGGAACCCATTTAAGACCCATTGTTTTAAAGATTCTACCTGTTGGTATCCACTTAAGACAAGGTCTAGGAAACGTAGTTTTCTCATGTACAACGGAAGAATTAATTGAAGAAAATCTATTTCCTATAGGGTTCCGTCTTTGAGATGCTCTAGCTTTTTGGTTCACATTGTTCAGTACTTTTGTGATGCAATAATCATGAATGGAATTAAACACGCATTTGTTACATTTCATGCAAACAAAGTGCTTAGCATCTGAGAAAGATCTAGTTTCCCTAGGGTTGGCGGATTTGAGCACATCTGAAAAGGGTATAGAATTCCTAGATGTGTGAATAACGCTCCTAGGGTTAGATTTGGTCCTATCTATTGCTTGTGTATTTATCTTAGCATCATATAGATAGCTTTTATGATTTGTACTACGCCTATGCATGTTCTTGGAGCTATTTCTAGAGTTGCTTGAAGCGTTCATGTGATTGGGTTTTTCATAGGCAAAATTTCTTAAGGAGAATCCAGATTGTGGAGCGATTGGTTTTGGCAAATTTCTACGCACGTCAACTTGGGATGCAAACCTCGGGTTTGACGTTTTGGGTCGTTAAGATTTAAACGCATTCGATTGTCTAGCAACTGAGCAGTTTCTGAATGGTTGAGTAGGAGGTTTTCCCAAGATTGACTCTTGTAGGATATTGTAAATCTAGCTTATGTTTTAGAGAGAGAAAGAGATAAAAAGTTGGTAGAATCAAACACACTTCTTGAGAGAGAAAGTAAGAACTATGTGTAAAATGAAATGAATCCACACCCTCTCCATCTAAGGAGAGGGTTTATATACCCAAGCCCATGAAATGGGCTTGGGCTTACAAGTTGGGCCGGCCTACACATGTTGTAGGCTTGGCATGGCCTTAGTTGTTTAATATTAGTAAAACTAAACTACGAGCTATGACTTAGACTATTGTTGGAGTAACCGATCCTTTCTAATACGTAAAACGTATTTCCAACAATCTCCCCCTAAGGGAGGTCACTCCAAACAAGGGCGTTACCCAAGTTACAATAATAAAATAAACCTAGCATACTATGCTTGTCTTGAGCTCGTAGTATTCGTCTTTCTTTTCTTTTTCTTTTTTGGTGAACATGCTGATGTGATCTTTGATATCAATCTTTAGCATTAATCTCTTGCCTTGATCTTGTGTATCCATCACTTGTGATTTTGGCCTCCTCGTGACCGCATGTCCCACATACTTATACCTTCGTAATTCTTGAAAGCTTCTGAGTTTGATACAACGGAAGACTTGGCTTTTAGGCTTTCTATAATTAAATGAAGTATTAAGTGCATAAAGTATAAGCATGCGGGGACGACTTCTTCTCGGATTCCGCAACGCCACCGTCTTCAAATACTGCAACATAAGTAGACACGAACAAAATGGCTTTGAACATTTCATTCTATTTCGGTAGCATTTTACCTCCGGTCGGTGAAGATCGTTGAACGATATACATATCGTACTTGTGGCAAGTAGATTTAATTAAAAATCTCCTTAACAAGATTTTGCGGGTAAACCCGTTCTCTTTGCTCGAACGTCCAAAGCTGACTACGAACGTAAAGAGTGAATTATTTGGATAAAATTATACGTATGATTGAAGCCATCAATTCCGATTCCTAGAACAAGTTTGATTCATTAAAGAATTGCACCATCGTTGCTTTCCAGTTGTCACGAGCTCGATTCATATTGAATCTTGTAAGTTACCTACCAAGTGCTGTTTGAGGTTAACACTAGAAGGATTTCCACTCATCACTGTGAACACTATGGAGTGTCACTCTGAGTGTTCTGGCAAGATCACTGAGATATTGCGTAGAGGCCTGGAACGTGTTTAAGTTCAATTAAGAATTAAACCACTGTTGCATTCCAGTTACCACAAGCTTGATTCATAAAGAATCGCACAAGTCACCTACCATGAGCTTTTGAATGTTCGCTGAAGAAGGATTTCCATCTTCATTGTAAATACTTTCGTATTACTCGGACGTTCAGGCAAGATCATGAAGATTTTGCGTAGGACTCTTAATATCTTTCTTACTTTTCATAGTGTGTGAAGAAGCAAGGAAAAATGAAAGTGTGTCCTAATGAGATATTTGATGATCTCAAATGGCTCTAGACTCGATCGTGCATTTTGGATTTTAGTGATTGGAGGCTGGAGAGGAGTGCCACCATTTCAATACCAATTTACTCGGAGTGAATACATCGATAGATAATATGTTGTCTCTGTGTGAATAAAACAAATACCTTTTAAGAGATATCTGAGTTAGCTGGGATGGGTTGTGCAATGCATCACTGGGTCCATGATGTTTATCTTCAATATCGAGCATCATTAAAATGATCTCAATAGCATATGTGTTGACCCGGTTTCTGCCTAAGGTTGTAAGGAGTGCTTCTTTCTTTAGACCCTTTATCTTTACAATTCTTTTTCATTCTTCAACCCGTTCAATGCTTACCAATACGTCATAACTAGCACCTTGTTGTGATTGTTCCAGTGCTAACTTAAGTACTTGGTCAGCATTCAGCTACGTTCATAATCTTTCTCCATCTTTCCTAAGGACTACTATTTCTAGCAATGGAATGTCCTTGGGAAGATTCCTCCGGTTTTGGAAGAATCATTGGACTTAACCTATCCTACCATCCTTATGTCACCACAATCTTCATCATCGTGAAATAAATGGGTTGAGGGTAAGTGAAAATTACCATGAAATCCATTTTTGATGTGTAAATCCGTTTTGCTCCCCCTTAACATATGCCATGATATTCGAAAACATTTCGCACATATCGGGATGAGTCATCACATTAAGTCAAACCATTTATGATAATTTCCCATATTAAATCACATTTTCTCCCTAATATTAAAAATATTAACCCAATCGATGTTTTTAATATCAATTGATTTAATGAAGTTTTAACAAAGGTTTTGGGAAGAAACATGCAAGTCCGTTTAATCTTCATGAGACCAATTTGTGAGATATGATACCGATTTGTAATATGATCACATATTCACCATATAAGAATGAATTAACAAGGTTGGAACTGATTGATGATAACATCATATGATAAAATCAAATGGTTCTTGTATGCAAATGTTGGTCGCTTCGTCACGTCTGAAGTCATCTCTTGACATCACATGTACGATTGGTATAGTTTTCTTGAGACCAACTTGTGAACTTGGCACGTTAGGCATCGAAGATTCTGAATGCTTGACAATTTCTCCCCCTCAATTGTTGACCTGTGTTCTATCGAAAGAGTTGTAGTCGTCGTTTGAGTAGTCGCATCGTCGAGTATGTAGATACCAATTGTAGATAGCTATGGTTGTAGAGATGATAGCTTCATAAAAACAAGGCTTCTCTTGTTTTAACAAATAAATGCACTAAAGCGTACATAGATTTGTGTTAGACCAAGTTATAAAGTAAACTTGATCCCTTACAAGGTTTTAAAGTAAACCTTGCCCGAGAAAATTAATTCCCGTTGAGAGCCAAAGGTTTCATAAGAAATACTTGACTTTAATGCAAAAAACGGGTTACAGCCAGAAATAACTACAAGCCATATAGGCATGTTTTATGAAATCTTTACAACTTTTGTACGAACTCTATTTATGGCGCCGTGTCAATATTAATCAATATTTCTAAGGCCGTAAATATTATCGTACCAAAAGACATGCCTTTGAAAAATAAAGTAAAAATATTTTTGGAGTTTTCTAAAGTTCTCAATTTTTATGGTTTTTATATGGTTTTATATTTTTGTATTTTGCTTTTGTGGATAAAAATATAAACAATATATACGAATGATCACAAAGGATACGGAGAATAGTTTACCACCACTATTATTTCGCTTCATCTGCCAGTTCCTTAAGAGTCTCGGGCGAAATAGTTCTCAAACCTAGCTTGTCGGCAAAAAAATTCCATTCGAGCGTGATCTAAAGCCTTCGTGAAAATATCCGCCAATTGATACTCAGATCGGACAAAGTAAAGCTCGATCACTCCATTTTCCACTTGCTCCTTGATAAAGTGGTAGCGAATGTCAATATGCTTTGACCGGGAGAACTGAACGTTGTTGCAGCATAAAGCAATTTCACTTTTGTTGTCACAGTACATCGGAATTTTGTTGAAACCTAGACCATAGTCGGTTAATTACGATCTCATCTAAAGAATTTGAGCACAACAACCGGACATAGCTATGTATTCTGCTTCCGTACTTGAAATTGCAGCACTTTTTTGCCTTTTAGATGCCCAACTGATTAGTCGATCTCCTAGTAGTTGCAAAGTTCCACTCGTGCTACGCCTTGTATCTTGACAACCCACGTGATCCGCATCTGCATATGCCATTAGTGCGACCGAAGAGTCCTTCGAATACCGAAGTCCCCGATTAATGGTTCCTTTAAGATACCGAAAGATCCGTTTAACAGTAGCTAAGTGTAAATCAGTAGGCATAGTTTGATACCGATCACACATACATATAGCAAATTGAAGATCAGGTCGACTAGCTGTGATATATAGAAGGGTACCGATCATTCCTTGATAAAGTGTCGGATCAACGGAAACTCCATGTGGATCTGCATCAAGATTAGTTCGTTCCACCATTGGAGTATCCACGGGGTCACAAGATTCCATCTTATATTTCTTAAGCGATTCAAGGGCATACATGGATTGATTGATAAAGATGCCTCTAGGACTCTGAGATATCTAAAGTCCTAAGAAGAATGATACCTTGCCCATCATTGACATCTTAAACTTGGAAGACATGAGTGTCCCAAACTCGTCGGATAAGGTTTGGGTCGAGGCAGCAAATATAATATCATCAACATATATTTGTACCATAATCATATCTTTACCTCGTTTCTAAATGAACAGCGTGGGATGCACCTTGCCTTTAGTGAAGCCTTGCGTAATGAGGAATTGTGACAATAGATCATACCACGCGCGTGGAGCTTGCTTCAACCCATAGAGAGCCTTCTTAAGCTTGTACACGTGGTTAGGATATTTAGAATTTACAAAACCATCCGGCTGTTGAACGTAGACCTCTTCCTTGATTTCACCATTAAGAAATGCCGTCTTCCCATCCATCTGATAGACGATCATATTCATGTGTGCTGCATAAGCAATGAATTGTCTAATAGCTTCCAAACGGGCAACAGGTGCAAAGGATTCCATAAAATCGATGCCCAATAATTGCTTGTATCCACGAGCTACTAGCCGAGCTTTGTTCTTCAATATTCTGCCTAACTCATCGAGTTATACCTTGTAAACCCATTTCAAAGTGTGTAATTGCACTTGATCCGGGCATGGGACAAGTTCCAATGCATCAAGACGTTTAAATTCATTAAGTTCTTCTTGCATAGCTTCTATCCAACAAGATTGGGTAAATGCTTGTTGCCACGTCTTGGGTTCAACTTCACTAAGAAAGTCATCAAAATGACAAAACATTGCACTTTCTTGTAACTGACTTCATGTGGATACCGGACATAATAGAATCTATAGGATGATCCTTTGTCCACTTGCTGTCATGTTCACAAATCCGTGGATTGGAGTAAACCGTAGTAGTAGCTTCCTCTGAGGTGGACGACCCGGCTTGATTATGGTCGGGAATTGGTACACCAAAGAATGGAAGTTCATGCATTTGAGCGAATTCCAAATCGTGATCATCATCATCCTCTTCATCATCAATAGGCGTGACATGGGTAGTTGAAACATGTGTTGGTTGAGAATTACTCGTTGAAGGTATATCTTGACCAATTGTAGGTGCAGATGTATCTGATTGTGCTTCGGTTGTTGGAGCTACAACTTAGGTAACCGGAGCTATTACCTCAGGTTCTGGAGCAACAATACTTGGAGGAGTAAAGAATTCATCGAATAACGGTTGAAACAACGTATCCCATTCATTTCTAGAAGGTGGTGTAAATGATGATGAAGTAGGGTTATTTGGGACAAGACCAGAACTAATGTTACTGGGTCCCATTTCATGAAGTGCGGGTTCAGAGCTGCTTTTCTCAGAAGCCATAGCTATCAGCTCATAAAAATCAATATTCATAGTTTCGATGATCTTTCGAGAATTACGGTTCTAGATTTGGTATGCCTTCTTTGTGGGTGCATAACCAATGAAGATACCAATATCAGCCTTGGGTTGAAGTTTTCCCAAATTGTCCCCATCATTATTTTGATAGAAAAGAGAGCCAAATACATGAAGATATGATAAATCTTTTACTTTTCCATTGAGAAGCTCATAAGGTGTTTTACCATGGCGTTTACGAATTAGTGACCGGTTTTGGGTGAAAACTGATGTAGATGTTGCTTCTACCCATAAAAACAATGGAGCCTTTGCATAAATTAACATCGTTTGAGCAGCTTCCACAAGTGTGCGATTTCGCCTTTCAACGACACCGTTTTGTTGTGGAGTGCGAGAAATGGATGTTTAATGAGATATGCCAACTTCTTCATAATAATCACGCAAAATTTGATTCACAAATTCTGTTCCATTATCTGTATGAATGCGTCGGACAGTAGTGTTGAGATGCACTTGAATCAACTTGAGAAATCCGATGATGAATTTAGGTGCCTCATTTTTTGTTGTAAGATATTTCACCCATGTAAACTGAGAGTAATCATCCACAATGACGAGGATGTACCTTTTACAACTAATACTTTCGACACGCCTTGGCCCACAAAGATTCATATGCAACAAATAAAGTTTCTCTTGGTTGGTGTCTTCAGTCTTGGGTT
Source organism: Glebionis coronaria (assembly GCA_025667525.1). NCBI lineage: Eukaryota > Viridiplantae > Streptophyta > Magnoliopsida > Asterales > Asteraceae > Glebionis > Glebionis coronaria. The sequence goes on along the minus strand of JANFOE010000836.1, from coordinate 303,032 downwards.
TGTATGATTTCTTAGTGCTTTTCCCCATTGTACACGCGGAACATAAATGGTCCTTGTGAAATGTAAGTTTGGGAAGACCACGTACAAGTTCGTTTTTCGCCAAGTGATTAATAGCGTCAAAGTTAAGATGAGATAACCGTCGATGCCATAACCATGACTTAGTATTTTATGCTTTGGAGAGAATACATACGGGAGAAGCAACCATCATATCTTGTAGAGACAAAGTGTACAAATTATTCCCTCGAGTACCTTTCAATAAATCAACCCCTTCCAAATTACGAATGAAGCAGGTACGCTCTCGAAAAGAAACTTCTAGGTTTGCATCACAAAATTGTCCCACAGAAAATAAGTTGTGACCGAGACATTCCACATAATACACTCTTGAAATTATAACATTCCCAGTATGATATTCACCGTAACCCATTATCTTTGGAATATGATCATTTCCAAATCGAACCGTACCAAGAAACTTGCTGACGAAATTTCTGAGCTGAGAGCGATCTCCGGTCATATGTTTAGAGCAACCAGAGTCCAAATACTAGAGAACAATTTGGACCACCTGTTTCCAACAACAATAGTAGACAATGCATTGGAAACTATTGGTTCCAGAGTGTTAGCAGATACAGATATAATATTATCAGAATTGCTAACATTTGTGTGACCCTTAGATTTCCTGCGTTTTCTAATGTGAGTTTTAGCACTAACAGGTTTTATTGTTCCAATTTTCTGAGGTTTTGGGGTATTAGCGGGCACTACAGTGGGATTAGACCTATTTAAAGGTCACTTGGTTCCTACTGTAGTGTTGGTGTTCCTAGTTAAAGGACACGCTTGTGTTTTGGTAGCCTTGGTACTCCTAGTTAAAGGGCATGCTTTCTTCGCTTTAGTGGGAGTGATCCTAGTTAAAGGGCACGTATTTCCTACTATAGTGAAAGTTCTACAAGTGGGGCGCCACATCCAACCAACTTGGGTTAACACTTTCCTAGTCGGTTTCTATTCTAAACCATTTTCCAAGCATTCATCTCATTCACATGGTCAATAAGGCAAGAATCATGACGACTAGAAAACATACATTCATTACATTTCCAACATTTCATATTAGAATTCACAGTAGGCTTAGAACGCTGTACAACCGCAGAGCCTTTAGGTTTAGCTACATGATTCTTTTTATTCAAAACAGAAATAACATTCCTAGGATGGGCTTTTACTTTATTCTTCACTTGACTACTAGATGGGGGCAAGATCCTATCATTCTTCTTGTTTCTTTTAAGCTTTGATCTTTGAGCCTTAGTAGTGGTGCTTACTCCTATAGAAGGCAACACGGGGAATATTAGAAGGTGATTTTGATTTTGCCTTATCTTTAGTGACCAATGTTTGAGATGGTATAGTCCTAGGGCCCTTGTTAAGTGGTGTGACGGCGGTAAGGTTCCTTTTGATTGCACTAGAGGACGACGCTGAGACAGTGGCTGCGTTATCCACAACATTCTTACCTTTTAGAGTACGAAGTGTTTCCTTTAACTCAGCCAAAGCCAGATTTTTATCACAAATTTGTTCCCTCAAATCAGATATTTCCACCGACTTTCGATTCAATCATTCAATCAATGATTGATTATGTGCAGTGGTATTAGCACATGCAGGCTTTACTGAATCGAAGAGTTGTGTATTTTTCTGTTTTAAGTTATCCACTTTGGACAAAATCTTGGAAACTCGATTATCTAGATCAAGTTTAATATTCTCAGCGGTCTCAAGTACGTTCACATAGTTAAGCTCCTTAGATTTCTCTATGTCTATCGACAATGATTTAGCAGCCTTGTCACTTGACTGATGCTGTTTTGATTGTAAATTCAATCGAAAATTCTTTTGAAAAGTTGCATCATCGATATTAACACCTTCGAATGACGTTTCAAAGATTTCTTGAATAAATTGTTGCTTGCATTCAAGCGAAATACAATGTGTTTGAATCTCATTAAAACGTTTTGAAAGCGAATAATACGAATCTTGAAGCTTTAAAAATTTAGCGTCAAATTTGTGACAAGTACTATCTACCACATTATCCACAGATTCAACATGATGCACAATAGAATCATTATCAACACTTTTATTCACACAGATGGAAACAATATCATGAGACATCACTTGCTTCAGAAGCTGATCATTTTGGCGTGAAACTCGTTATATTTCAAGTAAACTGTTTTCGTAAGCATCATCCATTTCATTGAAAACACGTCTAACTTCTTCTATTTCAAAAAGCAAATCTTGATCAATATTACTAAGACAAGCTTTAACATTGTTTACAAATGGAACAATTTCATCTCGGAATGCAGCTCTAGTGTGCTCAAAATTCCATTCACCTTCCGTCATGGTCGTAGCCGTCGTACGTTCCGGACCTTGTCAAAATCGGCAAAGTGTTAGTGCACTGCATTTAAACTATCTGACACCTTACTTACCGGTGGAATTAACTTAGTTAAATCCTTTTTTACAAGTGTAGGAGACGTACTAGGAAGGTTTTCCCTTGACAAACTTTGAGGCACAAAAACTGTTAATTGAGCTAATTCCTTTTGTAAACGAATACGGGTCTTTTTAGAAAATTGATCTTTATTGTGATGAACATAATCAAGCTTATGGAATTTTGAAATCATTTTAGAATGATTTTCTTCCGCAAGTGACTGTGTCTCCTCATTACTACGAACATAAGGTGCTTGTTTCGATTTGCCAATTATGGTCACATCATATAGACAAGGAATATATTCCTGAGCTTGTTTTGCATAACCGGGATTAGGTAGTAAATCTTGAAGACGCTTAAGTTCGAGTTCTTTGAACGATTTAGTTAAAAGATGAACCTTTCTGTGGAAGCGTACTGTTTTAAAAGTTGTTGTTCCTTGTATTTAAGAATTTTGGTAGCATTAATTTCTGATTTAAACTTTTTAGACTCGAGAGTTTCGAAATCCATTTTAAGTTTCTGAAACTCATTTACAACCGACTCTTTTTCTTTTAATTCATTGGAGAGAGTAGATTTTAATGATTCTATTTCGTTTAAGTGTTCAATCTTTTCAAAACGAAATTGGTCAAATTCAAAATATGTTATTTTCTCTACTTGAGGGACAATTCAATAGTTTTGACCTTTTCCTTATACAGCGCAAGCTCAGCGGTTAGGTTGGCATTCATATCTATGGTTTGTCGAACATACACATTCATGTTATCAATAATATGTTTAGGCACCATTACCAAATCACGTTGATCATAAGATTCCATACCCGTCGTAGCATTTGGTTGAGGTTCACTCAAATGTGTTGGATTTGATACCGCATCATTTGAGTTACTAGTTCCCGAATGCTGTTCGAGGTTTTCATTTTCATTCTCAACATGATGTGGATTATCATGAACATTATTAGATGTGGTTGGTACCTCACTGACGACATCAGAACCGTAGTGAGAGAGATTAGCAACGAGTGTAGCTTGGGCTGAGTGAATGTCATCACAATTCGAATCATATGCATCAAGATCATCTGCTTGATATGTTGCATTAGAAGTAGAGACGACTTCAATGCCTTCATTATCTGCTGCCCCTGGGTCTACAAGAAATGCTAATTCCTCTGAATCCAAAATCTTCCCCTTAGACTAAGCATCGACCAAATACATCTTCTCACGAAACCATGTTGCATCCCTTCTCCTTTTTGACTGAGTGCATTCCCTTGCCATATGACCTTGTCCTCGGCAATTATAGCAAGTCACAACCTTTTAAGGACCAATAGTGCTTCCATTTCCACTAGCTTGAGAAGTCACAGCTTGAGCGTTCACGGTCCTTGTAGGAGGTCCATATGAATTTTACCTACCTTGAATGGATTGAAATGTTACTTGACCATCTTGAATAGTGGCTTGTTGTCGAGGATTTGAAGAGGTGCGGAGCTGATTGTTTGTTGGTGGAAATCCTCTAGTTGCAACAAGTTTTGACAAATAGGTAGTGAGATGGTATAGCACATCAGTTGGCGTATCATTTGGAGTAAAGAACGGTGCTTCAATTGGTGGAAGTTCATTGGCGTAGAGGGCTTGTGCTTGTGGTGTTTTAATTGGAAAATATCCTTGCTGAGGAGTATAGCCAATTGGAGAAATTAGAGCTTGTGATGGAGATGCCTGATGTGTTGGTTGTTGTGGAAAAGACTGTTGATGAACACTTTGTTGAAATGCTTGTTGTGGCATCATTAGTGGTTGATAAGATGGTTGTTGTGGTTGCTGATAGGTGTGTTGTTGTGGCTGCTGCAAGTATGATGGTTGTTGATAAGTGTAAGCCATGTTTTGTTGGGGGGTCATTTTTTGAGAAGCAAACATGGCAAGTGGATCACGAATCTGTGGTGTAGACAACCGAGCCTCGATCACGTGGCATTCATGTTCTTGAAGAAAATGTTGATCCCTTTGATTGGATCTATATTTTGTTAAGAAATAGTATAGTAGTTTGTAATCAAACTAAAACACTTTGAGAACTCTTACTCAAACTAAATAAGTTATGCGGAGTCTAACTTGTAGTTATTTCAGACTGCAACCCGGTTTTCATATTAAAGTCACGTATTTCCTTGGAAAACGTTGGCTCAGAACGGGAATTAATTTTCTCGGGCGTGATTTACAAGCCAAATCATGCAAAGGGATCAAGTTTACTTTATAACTTGGTCTGACACGAATTTGTGTACGTCTCAGTGCATTAATTTGTTAAAATAAGAGAAATCTTATTGACACCACGAATCAACTTTTTCAAGAGATAAATTGGAAATGCTTTCATCACTATTTGACTCTTTAAACAATGACTACAGCTCTTTAAATAGAGAACGGGTCATTGTTTAAGGGGGAGAAAATAGTAAAATCATCTTCGTCATTAAAATTGATTTTCAAAAGTGATTGTGAAAATTAAAGGTTTCATGGTAATTGGGTGGTTTGCTTTAGAATACGACTTGTGTTCGTTCTAAGTGATAGGCATGGCTTTTAGATTTTGGGGATAGGCTAATAGATTGTGTTTGCTAAATTATGTGTAAGTGAAACAAGGGTTAAGTGAAATGGAAAAAACTAGGAAACAAAAAGAAAAGGGAATGAAAATGTAGGGACTAAAGTGATATTAGTTGAAACTTGTCAAAATTTTTGACCTAAGTCAAACTACACACACCCCGCCCCTCACTATTATCTTTTCACTGTTTATCATCCTTGCCGCCATTGTTAACACATACACAAGCTTTTTCAAACCGCATTCTAATCAATTCCATCCTGTTCATTCGATTAACAAGGTAATAACATTGAATCTTTGATTTATATATCGACTAAATTCATCATTAAATCTATTAATTGATTCGGGTAAAGAACTTTATCAATCTAGGGTTCGTTCTGCTTAATTAGAGTTAATTGATTTGGGTTTTTGATGGGTTTTGCGCGTAATAGCATTAGATTATGTTTGGTTACCATAGATTGCCTTAGAAACTCACAAACGCACTTAGATTATTCATCATAAGCTTCGTTTGAAAAGTTCCGAATGAACACTGGATACAAACTTCCGAATGAAGGATTTCTTCTGAAAAACTTCCGAATGAGGAAGTTCCGAATGAGTAACTTCCGAATGAAGGAAGTTCCGAATGAGTAACTTCCGAATGAAGGAAGTTCCGAATGAGTAACTTCCGAATGAAGGAAGTTCCGAATGAGGAACTTCCGAATGAAGGAAGTTCCGAATGAAGAACTTCCGATTGAAGGAAGTTCCGAATGAAGAACTTCCGAATGAAGGAAGTTCCGAATGAAGAACTTCCGAATGAAGGAAGTTCCGAATGAAGAACTTCCGGATGAAAGAAGTTCCGAATGAAGAACTTCCGGATGAAGGAAGTTCCGGATGAAGAACTTCCGGATGAAGGAACTTCCGAATGAAGAACTTCCGGATGAAGGAAGTTCCGAATAAAGAACTTCCGGATGAAGAAGTTCCGAATGAAGAACTTCCGGATGAAGAAGTTCCGAATGAGGAGAAGTTCCGAATGAAGAAATGTTCCGGATGAAGATGTTCCGAATGAGTAAAAGTTCCGGATGAAGAGTTTGATTATTCTTGTTTGCATGCTATCTATGTACTTGTTGTTTTATCTTATGAAATGTGTTATGCTTAAAAGTAAGAATGATATATATCTATCTGTTTTTGTGCATCAACCTTTCATGTCTTATCTTAAGCAGATAAAATGACTAATCCAACAGTACAAGCTATCCAAGAATCTAGAGAAGCCGATATTGCTAAAGCCCGAACCCTTAAGTTTATACCCAACAACTATAGGCTGAAGCAAGTTTCTAAATCCACTCACCATGGTTTTAAGGTCGCCATAGCCATTCTTGATAACTCTCATTTCAAGAACGCCCTTAGGAGTACAGCCTCGGTGCCTTATGAGTATATGTTTGAATTTTGGGCAACCAAGGATTTCACTTCGAACAAGATCACCTTCACCATCGACAACAAGCAGCAGACACTCACAGTTTCAGATTTCCGTAAGATTCTTGGTATACGGGATACACCCAAAGGCATGTCTTTCTCAAGGGATCCTACTAAAGATGAACTCGCGGAGTTATTTGACGCACTTGGATGTCCGGAAATACGAGTTGCATCTGAGTTTACTACTGCTAAGGTAGGACAACCCTGGAGAGCTTTGATGGGTATTCTCAGTAAATGCCTTACACCAAAAACGAGTGGACATGATGCTTTGCGCAGTCCAATAATGAACCTCTTCTATGGCATGTACAAAGCCGCGAATTCAGATTATGCTTTGTTGATATGGGAAGAATTCACCTTTCAACTCTTCCACAACAAGAAGCTGAAGACAAACTTCTTTCCTTATCCTCGGTTTATTAAGCTTATCATAAATTATTTTATGAAGCTTGATGCTACAATTGATAGGCGTGCAGGAGGTCGCTATCACACTGAAGAAGCTGATGATACTGTAGATCTGAGGCATGAAGGACCGTCGATTGGTGTGATTCCGGGTCCTGTTCCTGATTACCTTCTGTCAGACAAAATCAAAGGTTCTGCTGATTACAAGCTACTACAGCTAGAAATCCAAAGGCTGAAAGCAAACCTTCAAACTGGAGAAGACTCATCCACAACGGTTAAGAGTAAAGGTAAACGCAAACAACCAGCAGCGTTACCTGAACCCGAACCCAAGAAGAAGAAGACAGAGAGTAAGAAGGGAAAGGGTAAGGATTTGATGCGTCTACGTGACGAACAAGATATTGTTGATCCTACTCTTGATAAATCCGAGCAACAAATGATGAAGATTGCTATTAAAAGGAGTAGGAAAGATACAGGCGGTAGTGGTTCAGGTGCGAGGGTAGATATCGAGGATGAGTACGAGGAACCGCATGATGTTGATGAATTTGGGTCACCTGAAAACTATTCCACTTCGAAGGAGCCATCAATCCCTATTTCAACAAGTGTCGAAAAGGAACCTGTTGCTCCTACGATCATGGTGACAACTCAACCTTTGGCAACTCTACCACCACCAATCCAACCCTTAACAACCCGACCAACCCGACCGGCTTCCACACCATTTCTTCCACCACCCACAATCCCCATCCTTAGTACAGCAGTAACAACCGAGCCTATTCAGTCAACCCAGAGCAGCTCTGCAACATCTGCAATGGCTGCATTAGTGATGGCCGAAATGCTTGACAATCACAAACGCGAAATGGATGACCTTCGCCAAGAGTTGCAAAGACGAGCTCAAAGGGAAGAAGTATCTCAGAAAGCTCAAGAAGAGTTGATTGCCAAGTTCTCTGCAGACATGGAAGCGACACGTAAAGCTCATGCAGAAGAACTTGCTCGAGTTAAGCAGGCTGAGGCTGATAAGCATGCTGCACGCATTACCAGACTTCAAGCGATGAGGGATAAATATAAGGAACAAAAAGAAGCACTTGAAGCATCTGTGAAAGAAAGAGTGCAAGAATCCGTTGAATCCTTAATGCCTAAACTTCGCGATGAGATGAAGACACTTGCTGCTGACAATTTAATGGTCAAATCATCCAACCCTTCAGAAGCCGCCTACAAGATTGCTTATGACCTGACGGATTTCGAATTGAAGAAGATCCTTAAGGCTCGTATGGTGGAACTTGGGTCGTATGATAAGTCGAGGATTCAACGGGCTCTATATAAATCCCTGAATGATGCTATCATGGAGGATGATAAATTATTCAAGACGTTTGGAAGTGTGGTACCATATCACATCTTACCTGAGGAAGAAAGGGAAGAAAGTGAAGAAGAGGGTACGGGTGAAGAAGAGGAAGAAGAGGAAGAAGAAGAAGAAGAAGGAGAAAAGGATAAAGACGATGATGAGGGTGGTGATGATGATGAGGATGATGACGATGATGAGAATGATGAGGATGATGATGGTGATGATGGTGGTGATGAGAATCAGGAGAGTGCACGGGGTAGTAATGGGGATGACAATCAGGATGATGATGGGGGTGAACAACCGAAAAAGGGAGACAAGGTTACCAGCTCTAAGAAGACTGCTACAAAGACTGAAACCAAGTCCACAAAAGATGCAGCACAGAAGGACAAATCGACATCCTCGGAATCAAGACGAACTAAGTGGCGCCACGATGTGAATGCCACTACAGCGTCTTCGGCTCCCGGTATCTCTATCGCTGTATCTTTACCTGTTACAACTAACCCCATTAGTTCTGCTGTTGTTCCTCCTGTGATTGCAGAATCAGTGACGGAACCCGAAGCTGCACAACACTCTCCAGTTCAAGACACTGCTGAAATGCCTGAAACTGAACCAACTGATGTTCGCACTTCAACTCCTCTACAACAAGCTCAACAATCTACGGTTCCTGAACCAAGTATAAGAGTTTGGGAGGACACTTTGGAGATAGACGAAACCGCACCACCACAAGCTTGGATCACGGCAGCAGCTCAATATGATCCGATCACAGATGCTGACAAAGATGTGCTGTATCTGCGTATCCGAAGTCCGATTGACTTATGTGCATTTCTTGCTCATGAGTATAAGACTTCGGTTACTCCATCCTTGGTCAAGAAAGCGATGAAAGATAAGAGACTGCGTGCCAAAACCCGATTACCCCGAATGGAGTTCGAGTATTATGCCGATGAGATCATAAAGGCTTTGAAAACCGTTCAAAGGCCAGGACTTCATGAATCAGAAAGAGCTCCACCTCCAATGGATCCTGCTCAAGATAATCAGATTGCTCTTGACTTCTTCGTCACCAACGATCTTGAGTATCTACTGAAGGGATCATCAAAGTACGCAACCTCCCTGACATTGCTGAAAGCTGCCAACTGGGGGACAATACCCTATATCGAGGAAAAGGTAAATCGACTCTGGGTCCCTAAAATGAATCGTAATTATGATATGTATGCTGTCATAGGTGCATCTCATTGGGACGAACGAGTCCGAAGGGCGTACAGGGGTTGCTGCTTGGTCAAGTCTGGAAGCAATGTTAGATCCGACATCCGCATCTCCAGCATCTTAGGAATGAAAACTGAAGCCAAGAACGGCTACTATCATGTGACGGAGATTCGCTTGAAAAGGGAGGATGACAGGGAATACAAAATCCAGCAAGGAGATTTTTCCATCATTCGCCTTGAGGATATCGAAGATATGCTGCTTCTGATGACCAGAGATCAACTTACACACATTCCTCGTGAAGACCTGATTGCTTTGAATACAGCACTTCGTATGTTCACACGAAGCGTTGTCATCAAGTCACGAGTTGAGGATCTTCAGTTGGGAGTCGAAAGCTATCAGAGGAAGCTCAATTTAACTCGCCCTGTGAATCAAGTGCTACCTCAACATGTAGAAAGATGTCCCTACACCGGCATTTCTGTCCCGAATTCTGGCATTTTCTACTTGAACAGTCGAGGTTTGATGAAGTTTATGAGGGTGGGGGAGCTCCACAAGTATAGCGATGGCACTCTTATACAAGTCAGAGATAAGTTGGAGCATCTGAACTCGGGTGGGACTTTGCCAGAGATGACGGAGGATTGGCATCCGGGTTACCGGCAGATGGCAAAGTATGTGATCAAAAAGATCGATCAAAAGCTCCGTGAACGTAGATTGATGAGGAGCTTGGAAAGATTCGTGGGTGGAAGACCGTATTTAGTGCACCACAAGCTACTGCAACGATCCATCTGATGGGTCGTACATCTCAGGTCACTTTATATTGGTTTTCAATTGTGAATATGTATATTTGTGAATAATGTGCTTGAATGGCTTGTTGTAGTGATAAGGTATGATAATTTTTCAAGAATTTCTCACGAGATTCTAAATCTTTCAAAATATGTCATACCAAAGCACTACAACTATCCCTTATTAAATTAAGGGGGAGCAATAACTTGTTCTATGGCCAAACATCAATTTCATTTTTACCCAAAGACCGGTTAATCCATTCAATATCCCAAATATTAATGGTTAACATTTTGGATAAGGGGAGAAAATGGGATTAAGGAGACGTAAGTGATACTTGGCTAAAAGATGAAAAAGACTTAATGATAATCCAACTTAATATGTGTTAAGCACGTGTTAAGGGGGAGCGTTTTTGATGATCAAAACACCTAAGGTACAAATCTTTTGATTTTAATATCACAAGTACCTTAGGTGATTTTCAATGATGTTTTCATGGTGGCAATTCCTTCCCAAAACACGCTTAATTCACGACGGATGTGGTGACAAAAGGGTGGTAGGAATAGGTTTAGTCCAATGATTCATCAGAGCCGATGGAATCTTCCCAAGGACAATTCCCTAGTTAGAATTAGAAGTCCTAGGAAAGATGGAGAAAGAATGTGAACGTAGCTGAATGCCGACCAAGTACTTAAGCTAGCACTGGAACAATCACAACAAGGTGCTAGTGATGACGTATTGGTAAGCATTGAAGGGGTTGAAGAATGAAAAAGAAATGTAAAGATAAAGGGTGTAAAGAAAGAAGCCCTCCTTACAACTTTAGGCAGAAACCGGGTCAATACATATGCTATTGAGGTCATTTTTGTTAATGATTCTCGGTATTGAAGAAAGACATCATGGACCCAGTGATGCAATGCACAACCCTTCCCCAGCTAACTCAAATATCTCTCAAAAGGTATTTGTTTTAATCACACGGAGATCAACACGTTATCTATTGGTTTATTCACTCCGAATAAACTGGTATTGAAAAGGTGGCACTCCTCTCCAGCCATCGCTCACTAAATCAAAACGCACAATCGAGTCTAGAGCCAAGAGATCATCAAAAGTCTCATTAGGACACTTTCCATTTATTCCTTGCTTTCTCACACACTGTGAAAAGTAAGAGATTTTCATGAGTCCTACGCAATATTCTTGTAATATTGCCAGAACATCCGAGTAATATGTAAGTATTACAATGAAGATGGAAATCCTGCTTGAGCCAACATCAAACAAGCTCATGGTAGGTTACACGTGCGGTTCTTTTAGAACCAATCTTGTGAAAAACTGGAAGGTAACAGTGGTTTAATTCTTAATTGAACTTAAACTCGTTCCAGGCCTCTTCGCATTATCATATGATCTTGCCAGAACACTCAGAGTGACTCTTTATTGACCACAGTGACGAGTGGAAATCCTTCTAGTGTCAACATCAAACAGCACTTGGTAGGTAACGTGCAAGGTTCTTTATGAATTGAGCTCGTGACAACTGGAAAGCAACGATGGTGAAAATCTTAATTGAAATTCACTTGTTCCAGGTTTCATGAATTGACGGCTTTTAATCACAAGGATAATTTATCCAAGTGATTCACTCTTTATGTTCGCAGTCAGCTTTGGACGGTCGAATAAAGAGAACGGGTTCACCCGCGAAATCCTGTCAGGAAGTTACTTAATTGAAACTATCCGTCACGGGTACGATATCTAATATCGTCCAACGGTCTTCACCGACCAGAGGTAAAATGCTACCGAATTAGAATAAAATGTTCAAAGCCATTTTATTCGTGTCGTTGCTGTGTACCTGCTAAAGACGGTGGCGTTGCTGAGTACCTGTTGAAGACGGTGGCGTTGCTGAGTACCAGTGAAGACGGTGGTGTTGCGGTGTACCTGAAAAAGTCGTTCCCACATGCTTATGTCTTTTGCAACAAAAATTCAAGAAAGTACAAGATGAAGTCTTCCGCTGTATCAAACTCTGAAGCTTTCAAGAATCCAACAAAAAGACGTAAGTGTGTGGAACATGAAGTCACGAGGAGGCAAAGTTCACAAGAAAGGCAAAGATCGCACGTGAAAGGCCAAAGAACAATGCTCTCAAGTCAAAGCCAAAAAGATCAAATCAACATATTCACAACAAAAGAAAGAAAAGAAGAAAAGACTACGAGCTAAAGAACGAAGACTTAGTATAGTATGCTAGGTTTAGAACTTTGTAACGTGGAGTGACCTCCCTTAGGGGGAGATTGTTAGAAATACGTTTTAACGTATATTAGAAGTATCGGTCGCTCCACAATATGATTTATGTTGTAATAGCTCGTAGTTAGTAATTAGTTGTTATTTGCTTATTAACTTAAGTAAGAACCGGTCCATGGGCTTGTCATGGACCGGCCCAAGTCCACTTATGACTTGGAACTATAAATACCCCTTTCCACTAAGGAAAGGGGTTGGTTGTTATCATTTCTTGTTTTCCACTTAATAAAATAGACATAGTTTCTCTCACTTTCTCTCTCTAACTTTCTCTCTCTAGAAATTAACAAACCCCTTCATAGATTCATTTTATTTAAAACTAAGCTAGCATTCCTATTGTGGACTTCTACTTTCTTCTTTGTGGCACTACTAGTGGAGGGCTTGATCTTAGCTTTCTTGAGTGGCGATCCTTTAGCCTTAGTAGTCTCTTTTAATCCTGTAGAAGGCAAAGTGGGAACATTAGCAGCAGATTTTAAAGGTGTCTTACTTGATTGTGCCAATGACGGTTTCGCTCCTGGAGTCTTATTAAATGGAGTGACAGCAATGGGCCTATTGTTAAGTAGTGCAGAACCTGGTGTACCTATGTATTGCAAATAAGCCAAGCAATATTGAACTCGCTTAACATATTCATGAGCCGAATAATAGTCGCTACTTGAGGGATCTAAGGCATAAAGATCGTCTAAAATATCCCTAAGAAGATCGACATGCTTAATGGCATTCCTCATATAATCATCGTATACAACCGGGTTTCTCTTATGAAGCGGATTCTTATAAAGCACTACTTTCTTGGTTGTTGGAGCACTAGTGGACGGTGCAGAGTCGGTAGCTAAGTTATCAACAACTTCTTTTCGGGTGAGAAGAAGTGTCTCCTTTAACTCAGCCAAAACCATATTTTTGTCTATGAGCAGGATGTTCAAGTCAGAGATTTCTTCGCACTTTTGGTTCAGTTGTTCAACATAATATTGTTGCTGTGCCGCATTAAAAGCGAAGCGTTCTTCTAGCGAACCATAAAGAGCGGATAGTCCCTGCCTTGTCCGATCCATCTCCCCTAGAACAGTGGATAGTCTAATTTCTAAGACCTGGTTTTTAGACTCTGCAGCCTCTAGTTCCATTCTTAAAGTTTCCTTTGATGATATCTCTCTCTTCAATCTCATGATTTCTTCCTCTAATGTCTTAACAATTGCAATCATCTTGTCACTATTCTCAACACCGTTTTCACAAACATTTGATATCAAAAGATTTTCATTTTGAGCTTGTTGTTTTAATTCTAAAGATATACAATGTTGTTCTAGTTGATTAAAGCGTTGAGAAAGTAAATTATAAGAATCTTGTAGCTTTAAAAACTCAGCGTTAGATTCGTGACAAGAATGATTATCTACCTCATTTACAGTTTCAGCAACATTTACAGAAATATCACAAACATCATCACAAATATCCTCACAAATATTCACAGCATCACAATTCATCATAGCGGATGTAAGCTCATTCGAATATTTAACATTTACAATAGTAAGCACATCACACGAGATTACTTCGGACAAGAATCGGTCATATTCGGTTAAAATCTTTTCCTTTTCAATTAGTTGCAGTTCGTAAGCGGTGTCCATTTCATAAAACACTTTTTGAACTTCCCCAATTTCAAACTGAAGATTTTCCTTAAGAGATGCAAAACTTCCTTTTAGACTTTCGACAAACGGATTGATCTTAGTTTTAAACACCTCGTTCATGTGTTCGAAAGCCCATTCTCCGGCGTTTAAGCCATTTGAAGTCGTACATTCCAAAATGACCTTGTCAAAGGTAGTAAAGTATCGGTTAATCTCTTTCAAGTTTAACCATACAGTGCTAACCGGTGGAAGATTCTTTGGAATTTCCTTAGGATCTTCCATGTTGACAAGTGTAGGAAATGTACTAGGGCGTTCTTCCTCTAACATGTAGGTCGGTGCTGTGATGAGATCTTTATCCATATGGAAGCGAACTCTAAAATCAGTTTTAGCAAGCTCCTTATTCATTTTAAAATAATCACATTCGGGATATTTTGCAGAATTGTATGACCGATCCTCATCAACTAGATCCTTACTTGTTCTATCATTGGGAAAAACAATCGGGTCTAAAGCCAATCCTAATTGAGTTGCATTATAAAGTCTAGGACTATGTCTTAAAGCTTGTTTTGCATACCGTGGATTAGGGGGAAGGCCTTTTAGACGTGATAAGTTAAACTCTTTAAACGAAGCATCAAATAAGTGAACTAGTTGTGAAGCAGCGTATTGTCTTAACAGCAAGTAGTCTAGACTTCTAATCTTATTAGTAGCATTAATCTCCATTTCAGTCTTCTTAGATTCGAGTAATTCAAAATCAGTTTGAAGTTTTTGAAAATTAGTGACCACTAACTCCTTTTCTCTAAGTTCACTAGACAGATTTGCTCTTAAGTTTTCAATTTCTTGCAAGTGACCCATTTGTTTGTTTCTAAAGTGATCATATTCGAGATTTGTGAGAACACTAGACGAAGGCACTAATTCCAAAGTTTGTACTTTCTCATTGCTTAAGGCAAGCTCATCAGACAAATTCTTATTCTTAGCTAAGGTTTCTAAGAGTGCAGCATTCATTTGGCTAAGTAATGTAGCAGGAACCATGACCAAATCTTGCTGAGCAGGAGTAGGCGTATGCGAAATGGATCCCGGTTGTGATTCACTCAAAATCTGGGAACTTACATTGATATTGCTATCATTGTTTGTCTCCTCATTTGAAAGACTCACCACCGAAGATTCATTCGAATCAGCACTCTCTTGCCCAACTTGATGTGGTTGAATACTAGCATCAGTGGCATTATCGGTGTTATTAATAAGTACCTCAGATTTCTTATCTGGCCCTAAGCTGGAGAAAGTTGCCATGAAAGCAGCCTTTGCAGTTTGAAAGTCATCACAATCGGAATCATATGCATCAAGATCATCGGCTTGGTAAGCTGCATTCTGCGTAGTGACAACGTCTTGTTCAGCAATCCCTGGGTCTGCAAGAAATGCAAGCTCCTCTTCATCAAGTTCCCTTCCTTGCGCCTGAGCATTTACCAGATAGATCTTTTCTGCAAACCACTGTCCATCCCTTCTCCTCTTGGGTTTCTTACAATCCCTAGACATATGACCCTCTTCCTTGCAATTGTAGCAAGTGATCATTCTCAACTTGCCTGTATTAGCCCGTGGAGGGTTGTTGACCATTGGAGCAGGAGCAGGATTGGCGGTGCGAACATTGGTTGATGTGGAAGTTCTCCCCTGATATGGTTGAATTGGCTGAACCATGACCCTGCCATTCTCAATTGTAGCTTGTTGGCGAGAATTGGATGAATTCCTCAACTGATTGTTTGTAGGAGCTGATCCTCTGAATCCTCGTTTGCTTAAAGTTCTTGTGAGATATGCAGACATAGTAGTTAGCACTTCAACTGGGTCAGCTCCTTGTTGGAAAACAGGAACTGGGACTTCCTCATCATCACAATAAAGTGCTTGATCTGGATAAGCTGCATAATCAGTAGAAGGAATACTCATTTGATCAGGGTAGCTTGTCGGATATGCTGCATAAGGTGCAACATTTGCTGGATGAAGTTGTGAAGCATACTGTGGTGAGGGTGCATTGAACCGATATTGTTGCTGATGTGAGGTGGGTGGTTGTGGTAGAATCGAGTATTGGGGAAAGGCTGGTGTCATGTAAGGTGATTGATGATAAGCTTGATGTCCCAAGATATAAGGCGTGTTGTTGTGAGACAAGCTTGGTTGATTCGCCATCAAAGCTAAGGAATCTGGGTACATACCTCGAGGAGAACGGTGCATAATCACATGCTTCTCATGCTGCTGAAGGAAGGCATATATTTGATCCAAATTGCACTTATGCAGATCCCTAGTTAACTTGACATCAGTAATGTACTCACCCCATTCAGCTTGAGGTAGAGTATTCAAGAATTTGGTGTTAACCTGGAATGGTGCGATCACAAGATTGTATACATTCAGATCATTCATGAGTGTGGTGAATCTGAAGTAATAATCGTGAAGTGTTTCCCCTGGGTTGTAGGTGAATCTATCAAACAAATCATACAGCTGACACTCCCTTTCTTGTTTGGTGAGAGACGTGCCTTGTAGCAACACCTTAAGACGTTCCCATAGATCCTTTGCCACCGTATACTGACTCACCATCCTATAGATGTCATGGGGAAGAGCTTGGAGAATTGTTTGAAGAGCTTTTTCATCTGCATCTGCAACAAGTTGTTGAGCTGGAGTAAGTTCTTCAAATTCTCGTGGTCTAGTCACGTTATCAACCGTAATGGTACCATAGTCGAGTGGACCATTCAAAATCGATTTGACCATAAGCCTTCCGTATGTCGGTTTCCCCTTTAGATATTGCATCATTCGACCTTGCCATGCCTCAAACACCTCTTTAATAAGCATCGGTGGACGGCTATCAGTTCCCGTTATGATTGATATATCCGTAAGAGATGTCATCTGAGGCATTACTGAATTTGGATTCATTTTGTTTTTCTTCAAAGAAACAGAGATTATCGGTTGATCGAGCAGTGAAGTAAAGCTTGTGAATTGTGTTGTGTTTTTGTTGTATGAAACCAAGATTAAATCCTCTAAAAAATCGTCGAAAAAACAAGCAAAATCACCCTTGATTCGGAACTTTTTGTTGATTCGGAAGTTTGATTCGGAAGATTACCTTGATTCGGAACTTTTTGTTGATTCGGAAGATTACCTTGATTCGGAACTTTTTGGATTGATTCGGAACTTCTTGGTTCAGAAGTTATTGATCCGGAACTTTGGCTTGATCCGGAACTTCTTGACTCGGAAGTTCTTGGTTCGGAACTTTGGCTTGATCCGGAACTCTTGACTCGGAAGTTCTTGGTTCGGAAGTTTCTTGATCCGGAACTTCTTGGTTCGGAAGTTTCTTGATCCGGAACTTCTTGACTCGGAAGTTCTTGGTTCGGAAGTTTCTTGACTCGGAACTTCTTGGTTCGGAAGTTTCTTGATTCGGAACTTCTTGACTCGGAACTCCTTGATCCGGAACTTCTTGATCCGGAACTCCTTGATCCGGAAGTTTTGCTGAATGAACAGAAACTTTGTCCGATGAACAGTAGAACAGTAAAACTTACGATTAAGCCCAGATTTTGACCAAATAACCCAAAAAGTTTTGTGCTTTCGACTAAAATAAGTAACAACTAATACTTATCCACTAATCCCAATCACAAAAACATCAAAAACACCAAGAATCAAGATGATTTTTCTTAAAGAACACTAATACAATCAAAAACTAAAAAACCACACAAATCACCACCTTAAATCACCCCATAGCTCTTGATACCAAATGTAGAATATTGATAATCAATGAATCTATGAAGGGGTTTGTTAATTTCTAGAGAGAGAAAGTTAGAGAGAGAAAGTGAGAGAAACTATGTCTATTTTATTAAGTGGAAAACAAGAAATGATAACAACCAACCCCTTTCCTTAGTGGAAAGGGGTATTTATAGTTCCAAGTCATAAGTGGACTTGGGCCGGTCCATGACAAGCCCATGGACCGGTTCTTACTTAAGTTAATAAGCAAATAACAACTAATTACTAACTACGAGCTATTACAACATAAATCATATTGTGGAGCGACCGATACTTCTAATATACGTTAAAACGTATTTCTAACAAACACTTTGAGAACTCTTACTCAAACTAAATAAGTTATGCGGAGTCTAACTTATAAAGCATAGAAGAACATAATTACATTTAACTATTCGATTCTCTTATTAATCGAATTGAATGAGGTACATGAATGACATTGTACCTATGTTCCTTTTATAGAGTAACGAACCCTAGAAACCTTAGAATATTCTATAAAGATAACTATATCACAAACGATATATTATCAATATTCTAACTATTTAGGTATATCACATAAGATATACTCTAACTATAACTATGACATATCTTATACAAAGATATATTCGTCTAAATCAATATAGCAGTACTTACTTTATAAGTAGCAGTACTTACTATATACCGCGTTAGCACTAACGGTACTTGCATAATATTAACAGTACTTAATTTACACTGACGGTACTTGACACTTAACAAATAATTCCCAACAATCCTCCCTAAACAAGAATGATAACTTGTTGCCTTCTTGTTTCTCTTGTACTGGATGTATTTAAAATACATGTCTTCAGTCTTTCCTTCATCCTTGGATTGAACTTGGTAATTTATATTTGTACCCAACTGAATGTAGCCAAACACTTCAACATAGATCTTCTTCTGATAAGATAATCTTCAAACATCATGAATATCATCTTTGTCTTCAAACTATGATCTTCCTGTGTCTTGTAAACATTCATTTATCTTTGCAGCATCAGTAATTGTCTTCTTAAGTTAAATCTATGAACTTTGAATCATGAACTTCAGTCTTGATTTGATGAGAAAAAACCTTCTAAGTATTTTCTTCTTTAAATACTCCTTTGCTTGCAATCTTCATTCCTGAAATAAAACAGTTAACAACAAAAACCAATCTGTATTGGCTTCATGATTTTTAGCAAATCACCAGCTATCAACGGATTTGATATATTCTTTACCAGTTAGCCGTACACTCTGGAATATCCAGTACATTATTCCTAAAGAATAAGGTGTACTGATAACCTTACAAATTTTGGTAAATTGTCAACATCAACGGATTTGATGAAGTCTTTACCTAGTACCGTTTGTCTAGGACTAGCCAACTCTTGGTCTCGAAACAAGGTAAGTTAGAACCATATAGTTTTTAGCAAACTATCAGCTTTCAACGAATTTGAGAAGTCTTTACCACAAACCGTTTGTTTATGGACTAGGCAGTTCTTATGTGTGTTAGACATGGTGAACTGAGAACCATTTGTGAAGTGTGACCGAAAGTCAAACACTTAAGGTTCTTTCTCAGCTTCTTCCTCATCTTTCAAATCCTTGATTTTTTGTTTAACCATTCTGATCAACTCCAAAGCATCAACAGATTCTTCTGTAACTTCCAATTGTTGTTCCAACATTCTTTCCAACAATCTTCTTTTGAATGGGTAAGTCTTCTCTTGCAACATATAGTATGTAACATCATCTATATCCAAAATATGTAATCCACATGACCTATAATATCTCCAGTAACTAGAAACTTGATCCTCTAATACCTTCAACATTTCTTGATCACAGTTGTGTGGATCATACATAAAGAGAAATTCCCTATATAATAGTGATACTTCAGTTTTACCGGCACTGGCTTCTTGAACTAACCTAAAAAGATCTTGAATATCTTGTTTGTCAAGAATATGAAGAATATCCTCCAAAAGTCTGAATATCCTTGTTGTGCCATCAATTCTTTGAATTCCATGAGCTTCCAGTCCTTGATCCAAAGAGTATATCCATTTAACAATAGATGACTTCTTTCCAAAAATATCTATGTCAATACATTGATCTTAAAATTTTAATATCTTCAAGTACTTCCTCAAGCTCTCATCATCATCACTATCTTCTGCTGTTGACTTAGCCCTCTTGGCTTTCTTCTTTATCTTTTGTTGATATTTTCTTTTAACACCCTTGGAAGTTCCCTCAAGTTCTGTTGAACCCTCTTCCAAGTTTGTATGTACCGTCTCTTTAGTATGTACTGTTGAATGTGTATGTACTGGTTGTACATTTTTAGTCTGAGCAATATTTTGAACTTCATCTCCTTCATTCACTCTTTGAGCAGTCTCTTCCTCCCTTGAACTTACCTTCTCTTTTCTACTCTTCCTCACATAAATGGTCTTGATAGGTGGAGATGTATTTGTAGGTTCAGCAGTACTTGGCTCAAATCTAAAAGTACTTCCAAATTGTATTTGTTGTTGCAGATGTCTTTTATGTCTTTCAACAGCTATTCTATCTGCTTCAGATCTAATCTCAACAAATTTCAATTCAGTTCTCTTATTTGGCTCATACAAATTCCTGATTTCTTCAAAATTCTTCTTGACCAGCTGAATATGAGTGAAACCCTTAACTCTCTTAAGAAAATTCATCATTTGATTCCTAATCTACATAGTATTTGGAGGCTTAATCTTTTCTCTTCTTCTCTTTTCAGCAAAGAATCTTTGTTGCTCCCTTACCAGATCATCGATCAACTTTGATTTCTCTTTCTTCAGCTATCAATGAGTCTACAAGAAGCTCACTTGTATGTAATTCAGCTTGAATCCTATCATACTCTTGTATGTTCATTTCTTGTTGTATTCTCTTAGATTCTAGCAAATGCTTCTTAGCTACAAGTTCTTCTTGTAAGTCTTCTTCACGAATCTGAGCTTGCATTCTAAGAGCATATTCCTCATCATGGTCCAATTGATTAAATTTGTACATGACTTTGCTTATATCATCATCTGAATCACTTTCATTTTAAGATTCTGACAGTATTTGCTTCTTCCCCTTATCCTTTGGATTAATTTTAGGTAGCTTCTTCTTCAGCTTGGAAGGTCTTTCCTCATCAGCTTGCTGTTGAATAACTATACCTTTGGTGAGGTGTGAAGCTTGAACTTTCTTACCTTGAGTTTGATCCTTTTTGGCAAGAACTTCTTGTTGTATCTTTTCCTCTGCCTCTGCTTATTTAGTCTTCTCAGCTAAATTCTTCTTTCTTAAGTCAAGCAGTAATTGGGCTAAAGTCTCATCTTCTTTAAAAGGAGTTTGACTTTCTAGTGAAGGATGATCACCAGCGGTACTTGCAATCAGCTTGGTTGGCTTAGCAGCACTTGGATCTTCAACAATGTCAGCAGTACTTGCAGTCGGCTTATTTGGCTTTGCAGTACTTGGATCTTCAACGATGTTGACTTCACCAGTATTAGAGACACTTGTTTCTTCAATCACTTGTGTATCCCCAGTTACCCTTTCTTCCATGGAAGCCATCATTTCAACTTGCACCTCTTCAGTCTTGTTTGACTGATTGCTCATTCTTGATCTAGAGTGTACTTGCAAAGTCTGTTTCCTTTGAAACCATATTTTCCTTTGTGGTGGTGGAGTTGAAGATACAGGAAATTAAATATTAATTTCCTCCAACTTCTCATAGAAAGTACTCCAATTCACTTGAAGTGGTGATTGAGGTGTTGGTGCTGGCTGAGTTACCATCATATCTTCAACTTGTGGCTCCTCATGAGTAGGCTGTGGTTCTTCCTGTTGAATCTCCATATTTGAAGGTTAATCCACAATAGTCTCTAAACCAGTTCCATCTTCATAAGTCCCCATGACATCTTCATCCAGCTCAAAATTGATGTCATTTCCAGAGATCCTTGTTTGATTATCAGAAGAAGGTGGTTGTTCTTCATAATTCCTCCCCTGTTTAGTTGCATTCAGTTGCCTTTTCTTGTGGTTCCTGAGTCTTTGCTTCTTGAGTGCAGCCTTCTGAATAGATCTATGTTGCCTCATCCAAGGTGATACTTTGTTCCTCAACTTGATTAGGCTAGCTTCTAATTCAGCAATTTTCTTGTCTTGAACAAGCTTTTCTTTCTGCAACACCTGTACCTATTGGGACAAACTAGTACACAAAGCAGTTAAATTTGAAACATCCACCACCTCTGGTGCTTGTGCTTGTGGTGAACCACTAGCAACAATAGAAGCAACAGGTGTATGGATCATCTCATCATTGTTTGGTGGAGCACCAACATTATGAGAAGAAGATTTTGAATCTTCTAGGGAATGGGAAATTTGGTGAGAAGGAGTTTGCTGAGAAGCACTAGCATTGCGAGGTTCCTCACCTTCTTGATTGGCAGGTTGGGCTAACATATGAGCAAACAATGGTGTAACTAATCCTGTAAAGGCATTGCCTTATTTGGTCAAGAAAGAGAAGGTTCTCTTTGTGAATGTAGGAACATCCCATGTGTTAGTTAACTCTGGTAGGTTAGGTATTTGATCACTAACTAAAGTCGGAATGAATCTAGGATACATCAAAAACTTTTTAGTTCCTTCCAAATTCCTAGTCATGCCTTCAAAAATTAATTTTGAAAATTAAAAACTCTATTATTTGCTAGACAAATACCAGCTGAAGCAAATGCAGCAGGAATTTGATCAAAAGATGTACTTTTAGAGCTTAAACAGTGAATAATAGCATGAAAAAGCAATTTCCATTGAGGTGAAAATAAAGCTTTAAAGAAAGTAAGACTTTCCCTACCACCCTCATAGCCCATGGCTGCAAGGCCATCATGAATCTCTGTGTTATTAA
Organism: Glebionis coronaria; assembly: GCA_025667525.1. NCBI lineage: Eukaryota > Viridiplantae > Streptophyta > Magnoliopsida > Asterales > Asteraceae > Glebionis > Glebionis coronaria. Next base: position 280,422 of record JANFOE010000836.1, on the reverse strand, counting down.
GCATACTAAGTCCATTTTATTCATTTAATCTCAAGCTTTCCCTTAGCAGTATCTCAGTTACATATATATTTCTATGATTCACCCTAGCCCTAATGCAAGGTTGATTAAACTGAGTACCTAACACAGAAGTGTTCCAAAATTGTTCAACAATGGAAATAGAGATAACTGGACTTACAGTGACTGCAAAACGAACATGACTTCGAGATAAGAAACCAAGAATCTCATGGAATCCAAGAGATTCATCATTCGTAGCAAGATTCACAACCAAATTATGCTTAGATATCACTTGTAAAGCAGCCATTAGTATTTTTGATGATCGAAAAATCAGAAAGAAGGTTATAGAATCAAGAGATAAAAATAAAAGATTGGGTGAATCAGTTGTGTAATTGGAGTAAGTATTTAAGTAAATAACAAACCCAAGCGCGAAGAAACCACCAAATTTACAAAAGAGACCCTTAACGGTACAACGGACATGTAGCGGTACATGGAACATACTTGGTACTTTTTTGTGCTAGCGGTACTTGGAGTTATAACGTTACCTCACAATTTTGACCAGTTCATGCATTCCACTATCATAATTAGCTCCTTTATCTTTTTCTATCAACCTTCAATCATATCAAAAACACAAAACATAGACTATACAATAAAAATTAGTATAAAAATTTGTATAACTATTACCTCCCCTCAACATATGCAGCAGTCTATTGGTTGAGCATACCAATATGTGTCACCAAGAATTCAAATCTCTTTGCACCAAATGCCTTGGTCAACAAATCAGCTACATTGTTGTCTGTATGAATCTTCAAGACTTGAATAAGCTTCTTGCATAGGCATCTCTTATAAAGTGATGTCTTATTTCAATATGCTTGGTCATGGAGTGAAATACTAGATTCTTGACAATGCATATAGTACTTTCATTATCAATGTAAATCTTGGTGTTCATGAAGTTAAACCCATAATCTAACAATTTATTCTGAATCCAAAGTACTTGTCCACAGCAATGAGCAGCAGCTACATATTCAGCTTCAGTTGTAGAAGTAGCAACAATGGTTTGCTTCTTACAATGCCATGATATGACTCTTCTGCCTAGGAATTGACAACCTCCTGTTGTGGATTTCCTATCATGATTAGCTCCAGCATAATCACTATCTGAGTAAGCTTCCAATTCAAAGGTGGAATCTCTAGGATACCATAATCCTAAATTTGGTTGACTTTTAAGATACTTAAAAATCTTCTTCACAGCATGTAGATGTGACACCTTTGGATGAACTTGGAATCTTGAACAGGCACACACAGAAAACATAATATCTGGCCTTGAAGCAGTAAGATACATCAATGAACCAATCATTGATCTGTATAGATGAATATCAACATTTTTTCCATGTTCATCTTTTGATAAAGACTTCTTAGCTTCAAAAGGTGTGCTTGTACTCCTTGTATCCATACATGAAAATTTCTTCAAAATTTCAGCAACATACTTATCTTGGCTGATAAATATTCCATCTTTCCTTTGTTTGACTTGCAGTCCCAAAAAGAAAGTTAGTTCTCCCATAGAACTCATCTGAAATCTTCTTTTCATCAAAGCCTCAAACTCTTCACACCATGACTTCTTAGTAGAACCGAAAATGATGTCATCAACATAGACTAGAACTAGAATGATATCCTTAACATTCTTCTTGATGAACATAGTTTTGTCAATGGTTCCTCTCCTATATCCATGCTCTAGCAGAAAATTAGATAAAGTTGCATACGAGGCTCTTGGAGCTTGATGCAGACCATAAATTGCTTTGATAACCTTGTAGACTCTATTGGGGAATTTTGGATCTACAAAACCTGGAGGTTGTGAGACATATATCTCCTCTGAAATAGTACTATAAAGAAAGGCACTTTTCACATCCATTTGATAGACTATAAAACCCACATATGATGTAAAGGCCAAAAATAACCTAATGGCTTCGATCCTTGCCACTGGTGCAAAAACCTCATCATAGTCTATCCCTTCTTCCTGTCTATAGCCTTGAGCAACAAGTCTTGCCTTGTTCCTCACAACAACTCCTCTTTCATCCTTCTTGTCCTGAAAACCCATCTAGTACCAATTACTCTCTTACCTGAGGGAAGATCCACAAGAATCTAAACTTTTTGTAGCTTAAATTGTGTTAATTCTTCTTGCATGGTATCTACCCAACTTTCTTTATCAAGAGCCTGAGAAATGTTTTTGGGCTCTACTTGTGATAAGAAACAGGCAAACAAGCAATGCTGAGTATCTTTATGATTAGTTCTCTTGTGTTGTTTGACATAACTCACAAGTGCATGAGTTTCATTATTGGTTTGAATTTGTCTTCTCGTTTGTACATCAGACTTGGGATCTCCAATGATCTGTGTAGTAGGATGGTTGTTGTTGACTTAATGAGTGGGAATATAACTGACTGGAATTTTTGTTTCCAAATTGTTGAAATCTGTTACTGCACCCTGCTCATCATAGGAAGCTTTAGAGAAGATTCCTTCAGCTGGACTAGCATATACGTCTTCATCATCCATAGCTTGTAAAATCTCTTCTAGTGAGTCAACAGATTTAGCAGATTTTGACTTAGCAGTACTTGCAGATGAAGTACCGCTAGGTGTAGTAGGTACTGCTGTATATTGTGACTCAAAAGATTCTTCTCCTGAATGCTTATTAGCAGATATAGCATTCTTTTCTTGATCTTGAAGCCTCTGAAGCTCTTGGGAGGTTTGGTCATCTTTTGATGGCATGGTTTGCTTCTTGGGAGTAGCAGACATGGGAGTAACAGTAGGCATATTGGGCACATTGATATGAACATCATCATATGATGAAGAAACATCTTCTTGAGTACTTGCATTAGTTTCACTTGACTCCTCACCTGCATTGTTAGTTTGACAATCCTTTTGCAGAGAATAGTAATCCATGGAGTTAGTTAGATAATCTAAATCAAACATCCAAGCATAACCTATTTCTGGGACATTGGGTTTATTTTCTAAGAAATTAACATGGGTATTTTCTTCAACCTTTTTAGATGCCAAATTATAAACCCTATATGCTTTACTTTGTACTGAATATCCTATAAGATATCCTGGATCAAACTTTGCATCAAACTTTCCCAAATAATCAAGAGTATTTAGTATAGACACATGACACCCAAAAGGTCTTAAATGACTTATGGTAGGCTTCACACCAGTCAAAAGTTCATAAGGTGTTTTGTTTTGAGGCTTGGTTACTAATACTCTATTTAACACATAACATGCAATGTTGATTGCTTCTGCCCAAAAGGTATTTGGCAAAAGAGAATCAACCAGCATAGTTCTAGCAGCCTCAACTAGTGTCCTATTCTTCCTTTCAGCTACTCCATTTTGTTGTGGAGTCCTAGGATTACTAAATTGTCTCTTAATTCCTTTAGACCTACAGAATTCATCAAATTCAGCATTCTTGAATTCTGTCCCATTATCAGTCCTAATGAGTAAAACCTGTTTAGTGAACTGCTTTTCAACTAAAGTGATAAAATCCATAAGTAATTCATTGGTTTCACTTTTAAGAGCTAATAAGAAAACCTAACTGAATCTACTATAATCATCAGTTATGACTAGACAAAAGGTCTTATGACTAATGCTTCTTACAGAAACTGGACCAAATAAGTCCATATGTAAGAGTTGCAAAGGTTTTGTCACAGTCTTGACAGTCTTGGTCTTACAAGAGGCTCTATGTTGTTTACCTTTTTGACAAGCAGAACATGTAAAATCATTTTGAAAAGATTTGTTAGGTAACCCTCAAACCAAATTCCTATTCACTAATCTATTAAGATTCTTGAAAGTCACATGACCTAACCTTCTATGCCATAAATTAGACTCATCAAAAAAATCCTTAGCTAGAAAACATGTAATACCACCTATTGGAGTAATAGTATGAAGATTAAAGTTGTACATATTTTCTTGCCTGGGTACTTTTAGCAGTACTTAAGATTCCTTAGGCATCTCAAAGTCTTTAGACAGTACCAAGCAGTCTTTGTCTGTGAACATCACCTTGTTCTTCTTATCACACATTTGTGATACAGAAAAGAGATTGAACTCATTCAATTCTTTTACAAAGAACACATCTTCAAATTCCAACTTCCCTGTGTTGATTTTCCCTTTGCCAGTGATTCTACCTTTGCTACGTCCAAAGGCTACTGGTCCTCCTCTGAATTCTTCAAATTCAACAAGAAAATCTTTGTTTCCTGTCATGTGTCTTGAGCATCCACTATCTATTATACCTTTGTCTTTCAGTTCATCAATTAGATGCCCCTGCACACAAATAAAACTTATTAGTTTTTAACAGGGACCCAAGCCACATTTGGCTCGGATCTTGTGGGACCTACACACTTAAGAGTCTGTTCTGAAGCATTCCCAGTAATGCTACTTTTGCTCTTATACTTCATGGTTTCAGTTATGTAGTCAAAGACATAGGGTGACTCTATGTACTCAGACTTCTTTGCCTTAAGTCCTGCTTTAGCGGTACTTGCTTTAACACATGATTTTTCTCTTTTAGGAACCCACATTTGCACTGGTTTGTTATTAGCCTTCCTTCTAGATGCTTTAACTTTTTCAACAACATTCTTAGAAGCCTTAGAGAACTTTGGTTTGACAGACTTTAAATCAACAGTACTTAAGTTTGGTCTAGCAGTACTTGCAGGTCTAGACTTGTCGGTACATGGTTTACCATACTTCAAAGGTACTAGACCTTGTTTCATAAGTACTGCTCTAGGAACAAAACTTTTGGTAGAGTTAATTTTAACCTGTTTGGCTACCCTTGAGTGATCAAACTTAGGTTTGTCATTCTTAAGTTTCTGATTCCTTTAACCTGTGCATTTTCCCATTACTGTTTTTCATGACCCTTTATGCAGCCTTTTGTTTCACAATTTTATCTTCATGTAAAGTACAATCTTTGATAAAATGACTTAGACTACCACAAACATAACATCCTTTTTTTTAAAAAAGACCCAAAGGGTTGTTTTAACTTAACTTTCTCAAAACCTAGCCCACCTCTGTTGGTTTTATTATGTTTTACATCACTTTCCAATATCTTGCTAGGAGTTTTTATCTGCTTGTGAGCAGAACTAGTCTTAGATTCTTTAGAAACAAAATTGTTCATTAAAGGTGGATAAACAATGTTTTTGGTCACAACAGCCTTATCTTGGGACAAAGTACTAGAGTTTGAGGTATTTTTAACCTTCGGTTCTTCTAACTCTATACTTGCATCATCCCTAGAAGGCATGGAAATTCCTGATAGTGGTGGAGGAACTGCCTTCATTCCTTCAGCATATCTATCATTCTCAGGTGTATTATCTGCCTCACTAGAACTATCAAAAATCCCTTTTGATAAGTCCTTGTCAGTTAAAGTTATCCCATGTTGGTCCTCAATATATCCTAGGCCTGATTTATCATAATTCCCCATTTGTGAATTAATCAGATTTCCCAATCCTTTAGAGGATTTTTTCCAATGATTAAACACTTCTCTTTCATTATAAAGACTGGTTTTTAAAGTTTCATTTTCTGTTTACACTTTTAAAAGTTGTCTTTCAAAAGCTTTAATTTCCACATCTTTTTCCCTCATTTGAAGAGTTAAAATTCTTATTTTCTCTTCATAGTTTTGTTGAGCCTTTTTATAAAAAACTATATTTTCTTCTAAATTAACAACGCCCTGTTTAAAAGCATTTTATTCTATAGTGCATGTGTTAACTTTTTGATATTGTTCCTCTTGTTCTACTTTTAAGCTATTAAATTTAAGAACACGGTCTTTAGAACAAGGATGTACCTCAGTATCTTCATGTGAGAGAGCCATTAGACCAAGCTCTTCTTCTTCTTCATCTTCAACCCAGTTCACCACTCCATCAACAGTCACCAATGCTTTGGTTCCTTAAGGACTCCTACTGTTTCCTTTTGGAAAGCTTTCAGTTATTCTTGGACTGGTTCTATAGTTGTTCTTGGACTTCTGACTACTACATTCAGCTTTGTCTCTAGTGCATTCTCTTGCAAAGTGTCCATTCCTTCCACAGTTATAGCATTCAACTTTAGACTTGTCATATCCTAATGGCTCATTAGGATCAACAGTCATCTTTCTGCCAGTCTTCTTGAAGAACCTGTTAGATCTTACTGACACCATAACAACTTGCCATTTAAGATCCATCTCTTCAACATCAGCATCATCCATTTGGAACAAGTCATTAAGTGTTAATCTTGGCATGTTGTCTTGTCCAACAAAGAATGAGAAGGCATCATTGTCACGAAACAATAGTGAAGACCTTCCATGTGGATTTTGAGAGACTATGAAGCTACCTTCAGTACTTTGTAGGTAAGTATCGCTCGTAAGTCCTCAAGCGGTATTTTTGAAGTATGTACCGCTGCTTGATCCACTAGCGGTATTACGAAAATAAGTACCGCTGTTTCCATTTGACACAAAAGCCAAGTTAGACTTTGTAATAGTCGCTGCCTTAGTCACTTCAATGCCTTTCACATCCATCTCGTATGCTCTAAGATTGTTGTAGAGATGATCAAAAGGAATTGTTTCCAGATCATCTCTTGTGATGAAGTGCATAGCCATTGCTTTCCACTCTGGTGGAACACTTCTTAAGAATTTTAGATTAGCTTCTTCATTAGGAATTACTTGTCCATAAACTGCCAATTGAATAAGCAGCTTAATGAACCTTCCATAGCCACCATGTATTCCCTCTATACTGGAAATTGAGAAGTTATCAAATTCTTGCTTAAGAACAATATTCTTTATCTTCTTAGATTTGTCATTACCTCCAAATCTAAGTTTTATGGCATCCTACATGGCTTTAACATCCTTATAATGATGAAAGCTTGGTAAGATGTCTTCTGAAAGAGCCATAGCCAAAGCAGTTATGGATTTTCTCTCTCTGATCTCTGCTTGTAACTCTTCAGTAGTCACAACAGGTAGAACATAGCGTGTACCATCAGGCAACCAGTGTAGCTTCTTAGGTGTATTCCCATTCTTGATAACTTGCCACACTGTGACACCCTAGAACCAAGGTCATTAACGTTACCCTAAATTACGCTAATTTTTGAAATTTTTAATAAATTTTAATTTCTATATATATATAAGTATTTTGGTTAAAGCCGATGTTCGAGGTTATAATTTTTACGATTGACGATTCAAGAAGGACGATGACGATTACGATCCCGAGGGATGCCCAATTTTATATAATTATTGACGATTTATCGATAATGTAATTTTTCGAGAATTTTACTTACGATTCGTGTTAAGTTGAGTCGGGTGAGTTTTATAGCCTTCCGAGTACATTTAAAGTATCCCAACAATATTTTGGAGTGTTCGGGATGATTTCCGACTCCCGTAAAATTTTCAAAATTTGACTAGTGAGTCGAACCCGCAAAGTTTTAATGGCGTTTTTACTTGAGGCCAAAAGAAACCTTTATTTGCAATTTGGTCCCTCCCAATCACACAAAAATGCACAAACACAAACACATAGTAACATTTCACAAAAACAAAATCAAACTCTCTCCTCTCTTGCCCTTAAAGCCGACGGTCACCCCCAAACCCACCAAGAACACCATTAAAAATTTTTCCACTTGATTTTCATTGAAACTAAGGTTAGACCACATCTAATCTTGTCATTCCCCACCTTTCTATGTACTTAAATCCCACATGCATTAACAAAAATTTTCCAAGATTTTTCAAGAACAATCAAATTCGTTTTTGAGGCTAATTGTGATGATGCATGTTAAATTCATGCCTAGTGTGAGTATAATCACCAATAAAACCCACCAAAATCAATTTGGTTGTGGTGATTTGGTCACCCAAACCCCACGGCACAAGGGGGTGTTTGGGGAGCCATGGTGGTTGATGAATTTTGAGCATTATCTTGTGTTTAGCATTGTGTTTAGTGATGTTTTAAATAGGTTTAAGTGGTTGCATGTTTGTTTTCTTTGATTTTAGATTATGAGGTTGGTTGATCAATAGGGGTAGGACTGAAAATTTGTGTTTGGTTGTGATTAAGGAAGCTTAGGGTGATGCCTAGTGGTGATTAGTAGGTTTGGAATCGAGTTTAAGCATGGTTTTGGTATAGCCAGATTTAGGCAGAAAGTTTAAGGCCATTTCATAAAAATTATTTTTCCTACAGGTCTTGAAAACTAAATTTAGTTATAGAGGGTCTTCTTATCTTTAATTTGGTATAAGGTAGAGCCCGTGACTCAAAACGAGCTAAAAGTTATGAGGTTTTAAAGATCGAGTACCGGGAGACGAGAACTTTCATAATCCGAATTTATGTATAGTTTTAGTCAAATCCCGAGGACCACAAGTATGAATTGGTAAATGGTCAAGGGTCAAATTTTGGTCACAAACCTGTGTAAATGAGTCTATAAGTTGACTTGGGAGTCAAAGAAGTCAAAGGTGCATTTCATATAGGTCAAAGAAGTCCAAGTTGGTCGAAGTACAATTTCAGCCCGTAAAATGTAGTTTTTGGAAAAGCGTCGAGTAACGAGTCGTAGAAGTAAAAACTTTTATTGGGATTAAAAATATGTTATCTACAGGTCTTATAGGATTTTTGAGAATTTTGTCAAATTTTATAAGAATGGTTAAGTGTAGTAAAACAGCCCGTACTTTCGGTAAGTACCGGCGAAAATGGATAAAAATGGATAACGTAAGTAGTAAGAACGAATGGTATAAAATGAGCGATGCTTGTTGTTTTGTTTTTGGCGTGAGTTATAATTGTCCTAAGTGACTAGTACATATGTATTTTATACAGTACCGTAAGGTATTTAAAATGAGATTACTCATTACGCGTTATTTGTTGATAGGTGTTGATTTACCCGGGCATCCGTAACATCGTCAGTGATCATCTCTCGAACTACCGACTACTTAATATATAAGGTGTGAATTTATAGCCTCGCTTATATTTATTTCAAACTGTTTTACCCGCGAGGGAAATGCAAGCTAGTTTTTAAAAGGAAAGTATATCATGAATGATTGTTAGACCCGAATGTTGCCTTAGAAATTGTGTTGAGTACCAAGTTGCAAAAGACCCTAAATTCATGAACTATTAACTATTGTCCTGCCCTCGAGTAGGGGGAAATAGCCGCTTATACAATTTGTAGTACTACGGGGCTAACGACCCAATGCTAGCCGAGAAGCTGTACGTTGAGTAAGTTCTGCGGTAGATTATCTTGTATGAGAGATAAGGTATAATTGCAACTGATGCCTTTAGAAGGGGCACTGGTTTCATCTGAATCACGCCGGTAATTATTACGCGGGTGATTGAGTTAACGGATTAGTGTCATGAGCTTAAACACAATTGTCAGTATCCTGAATATAGATTGTTTGATCGACAAGTCTATACATGATCACGAATGATTTTTATTTTATATACGTTCAAATGGATTGTAAAACCTATGAATTCCACTCAACGTTTTCGTTGACCAAAATTTTGGCATGTGTTTCAGGTAACCGCTGAAGTGTAGAATGGAGCATGCATGGGATGGATGTTGTGTGTATGGCTTGGAGTCCGCTTGTTTTTCCTCCTTTTTCTACTTAAACATTTTTAAAGTTTAATGTAATGTTGTTGTGAAACTGAAATTCTTGGGTTGAGATTCATGGGGACCGAAAACGCTAAACTCTGTTGTACCAAGTGGGGTTGGAAAAACCGTGGACATATATCATCTAACAATTTTTAATTTCAAGTTTTAAGTTGACGTCTTTTTAGCGTCGTTTGATATATCTTGTGTGCAATGAATACTGTGTAGCACCCAATGTTGTAGTTCCGCTGCGCATAGCATTTGTGGGGGTGTTACAGATTGGTAATCAGAGCCATGAGTTATAGAGAACTAGGTCGTTTTTGAAAATCCTAAACTATAACTTTTGGTGTCGTAAGAAATGGTCCAAGCACACACAACTATCCTGCATGGCTCCGGTAAGATTTATTTTTGTATTCATGGCATTTGACGTATACTTTTGAGTGAAGTATATATGTGGGTAATTATTACGTAAGTATGGAGATTACTATATGTAGACGTTGAATTTTACGTGGAATATCCGACATCGTAATTTTTGTATTAATCATGCATGAGCATCATATTATTACATTTCGGGCATATGTACCACCTTTGCATTGCATTTGCATGCATGTATTTATAACTATTGTATAATTACTTATGTACCCTCCGAAATTCGCTGTTATTGCAGGAATGGCCGAGGTACCGCCTAATGATAATGGAAACGATTACGTCGTAGGTCACGAAGGGGGACCGTTTCCTCCGAACCCGCCGGACAATGATAATGGATGGATCGCTCTAGAAGAGGAAATAGGGCCGGAAAATGACAATGATGAAAGTGAGGTGGATAATTTTAGTATCAGTAGTGACGAGAGTGAGGATTCTGAGGAAGAGCCCGAGGAGCTAATGGACGATGGCATTCCCGAGAATGCTGTAGGCCAGACCGAACCTGATTTGTTTCAATCTCCGAATTCGCCGAAGGGTTATGAAGTACCACCAACCGGTCGATATGAGCAGCAACCCTTTAATCGCCCGATGGACAATTGTAAGGACTATTTGAGAACAGTGCCAGGATTTGTTCGAGTAAGTAATGGGAGCGGTGGAGAGTCCAGCAAATCATCCAAGTCGCCATCGATTCATGAGAATATTGCAAGGGTCTACTTTCTGAGACCAAGGCACTACTGGGATCCCGCAGGTCGTTTGAGGAGGATGGAGAGGTTGATGTATGAGCGGTTTGTAGTTGAGACCCGGGTAATTAAGAGGTTTGATAAGAATGAAAGGGAGCACCAAAGACTGTTGGAAAGGACTGCAAGAATTGAGTATGATGGGAATGTAAACAAAAGTGACATCAACAGTCTAAGATCAATGGTTGCAAATTTAAGCGCTAGTCTTGACCGTGTTAGGGAAGATCAAGTGAGGTTGTCGAGGATGCAGAGTTGGGAGCATCGTGTGAGAGCATCATTGCCCCCGGATTGGAGATTCGTGGACGATTTGGAGATGGAGGCAAATGACTTCATGATTCAGCCGCCTACTAGAGGTGCTTGTATTACGGTGGGAAGTCAGGTAGCGATTGAGTGTGGGTCTACATCAGGGACGAAAAAGGAGACGGAATGTGGGCCGGATGATAAAGGAAAGAGAAAAATGGATGATGTGGATGAGGACGATAGTGATGAGGAACCCGAGGAAGATGATGACGAACCGCCATCCAAGAGGCCGTGTGGATCACCACATGCCTAGTTACTTGTTTTGTATTTTTCTTTGATCATTGTAATAGAACTGTTTTAGACTTTTGTATGATGGCATTATGACGAGAAACTTGAGGACTTAAGTTTTGTGGTGAACGATTGTAGTGGCAATACTTGTCACGATTTTGGTTAATTATCAATACAATCCATGTTACCTTTCATGATCTGTGATATGTCTTAAATTTGATCTTTTGTGATGTGAATTGATGAATATTAGTAACTCTGTAGTGATGTGTCGTTGTATGTATATTATGTCTGGGAAACTTGATATGTATACTTACATTGTTTTTCTATTTTCCCTGTCTTGCAGAAAGAGATATTCGATAACACCATGCCTCCAAAGTTGACCGCCGATCGTGTAAACACAATGATTCAGGAAGCTATAGCAAATGCGTTGGAAGCGGACCGATCCGGGAGAAATCAGGACCAGGGAAGGAACGCGGGGAGACAGCAAGCCCCGAGAGTGTGTACCTATTCTAGCTTTATGAAATGCGGTCCCACGCAGTTTCGTGGAACGGGTGGAGCTTTAGAACTTAGACGATGGTTGGAAAAGGTTGAAAGTACGTTCGAAATCAGCGGTTGTGCAGAAGCGGACAAAGTGAAGTTTGCGGCTGCTACGTTTCTTGATGATGCGTTAAGTTGGTGGAATACCCAGGTAGCTACGGTTGGATTGGCTGTAGCGAATGCAAGGACGTGGAATGCGACAAAAGCTCTGTTGACTAAGAAGTTTTGCCCGGAAGAGGAATTAGGACAATTGGAGGATGAGTTGAGGCACTTGACCTTGAAGAACAATGATATCGCTGCCTACACTAGGAGGTTTAATGAATTAAGCCTTTTGTGTCCAGATGTTTTTGCCAATGATGCCAAGAAAATGAAACAGTACATTAAGGGTTTATCCAGCAATATCAAAGGTGAAACAACTTCGTCAAAACCTGGATCGTTTGATGAAGCGGTCCAGATGGCTCACGCATTGATGGACGTCAAGCTCCAGGACAAGCAGAACTCCATTGCTGAAGGCAACAAGAGGAAATGGGAAGCGGCACAAAGTAATCAATCCCAAGGCCAGAACCGAGGTGGAAATCGAAACAACCATGGTCCGAACCGAAATCAGCAGTTTAACCAAAGAAGGAACGAAGGGATGAGGGCAGTGACGAACCCTAGAGGTGTAAAAGTGAATCCCCATTGTGGTAGGTGCAATTTGTATCATGTCGGGAATTGCCCGCCTGCATGCGGCAAGTGTGGAAAGGCAGGTCATAGGACTTCTGGTTGCCGAACGGGAGGAGTAGCCACTGGGGCTAATGCTATCAGAATGAGGGGATGTTATGGTTGTGGAGAGAGAGGTCATGTGCAAGTGAATTGCCCGAAGGCAGGAAACAAGCGGGGAGGTAACAACGCGGCTGCTGTGTATCAAGTGGGAACGGCTGATAAACCACAGGGTCCTAATGTGGTTACCGGTACGTTTTTGCTAGACGCTTGTTATGCTAGTATTTTGTTTGATTCTGGCTCCGACAAGAGTTTTGTAGATGTTAAATTTAGTCGTCATATTGATAGAAAACCGGTGTTGTTAGCGACTAGTTATAACGTTGAGTTAGCCGATGGAAAAATTGTTAGTACGAATTCTATACTGAAAGGGTGTACCTTGAAGTTAGGAAATTACGCTTTTAAAATCGACTTGATGCCTATAGAGCTAGGATCGTTTGACGTGATTGTGGGAATGGATTGGCTAATGGCGCACAGTGCTATGATCGTCTGTGGTGAGAGATTAGTTCAGATTCCGTTGAGGAATAAAGTTTTGACGGTAAAGGGAGACGAATGCACTTCTCGTTTGAAAGTGATTTCCTGTTTGAAAATGATGAAGTATGTAGAGAGCGGATGCGATGTGTTTTTGGCACAAGTTTCGAGTGATGGTGATTTAGAGGCGAGGATTGAAGAGGTACCTGTCATCTGTGATTATCCGGAAGTTTTTCCAGACGAGTTGCCGGGTTTACCGCCTGCCCGTGAGGTCGAGTTTCGAATTGATTTGGTGCCAGGAGCTGCGCCGGTTGCGCGTGCACCTTATCGCTTAGCACCATCTGAGTTAAAGGAATTATCGGATCAACTGAAGGAATTGATGGACAAGGGATTTATTAGGCCGAGCTCATCACCTTGGGGAGCGCCAGTGTTGTTCGTAAAGAAGAAAGATGGTTCATTTCGGATGTGTATTGACTATAGGGAACTCAATAAGCTGACGGTTAAGAATAGGTACCCATTGCCGAGGATTGACGATTTGTTTGATCAATTGCAAGGTTCCAGTGTATACTCAAAGATCGATTTAAGATCAGGGTATCATCAACTGCGTGTAAGAGAGGAGGATATCCCTGTAACTGCCTTTCGTACGCGGTATGGACACTTTGAATTTCGAGTGATGCCGTTTGGGTTGACGAACGCGCCTGCTGTATTCATGGACCTCATGAATCGCGTGTGCAAGCCGTATCTAGATAAGTTTGTTATTGTTTTCATCGATGATATACTTATTTACTCTAAAAGTAAGGAGGAGCACGAGAAGCACCTGAGGAAGATTTTGGAGTTGTTAAAGAAGGAGAAGCTGTATGCGAAGTTCTCGAAGTGTGAATTTTGGTTGGAATCAGTGCAGTTCCTAGGTCACATGATTGATAGTAAGGGAGTTCGTGTGGATCCTGCCAAGGTCGAAGCGATCAGGGAATGGTCGGCACCGACGACACCGACTGAAGTTCGACAATTCCTTGGTTTAGCTGGGTATTATCGAAGGTTCATTGAAGGATTTTCGTTGATTGCAAAACCATTGACAAGGCTTACCGAAAAGAATAGGGTGTATGAATGGGGAATTGAGGAAGAACTTGCTTTCAAAACGCTCAAGGACAAGTTATGTTCCGCACCGATATTGTCATTGCCTGAAGGAACCGAAGACTTCGTAGTGTATTGTGATGCGTCTCGTAAGGGTTATGGAGCGGTATTGATGCAACGTGAAAAGGTGATAGCTTACGCGTCGAGGCAACTGAGGAAGAATGAGGAGAACTACACGACGCACGATTTGGAATTAGGAGCTGTAGTTTTTGCGTTAAAGTTGTGGAGACACTATTTGTATGGGACGAAGTGTGTTGTATTCACTGACCACAAGAGTTTGCAACACATTTTAGATCAAAAGGAGTTGAATATGCGACAGAGACGATGGGTTGAACTACTAAGCGATTACGACTGCGAAATTCGCTACCACCCTGGCAAGGCGAATGTTGTAGCGGATGCACTGAGTAGGAAGGAACGGGAGAAACCTTTGAGGGTCAGAGCTTTAGTGATGACTGAGAGCGTTGACTTAACCGAAACTATATTGAAGGCTCAAGAGAGAGGACTAATGAAAGGGAATGTTGAAGCTGAGAACTTGGGACGAATGTTGAAACCTCTTTTCGTGATTAGGTCAGACGGACTGAGATATTTTGAGAATCGGATTTGGTTACCGTTGTGTTCATCTGAGGAAGGAAAGCCTGGAGTTCGAGAATTGGTTATGAACGAGTCGCATAAGTCGAAGTATTCGATACATCCTGGATCGGATAAAATGTATCACGACCTGAAGAAAGTTTATTGGTGGCCGAATATGAAGGCGGATATTGCTCGTTACGTTAGTAAGTGTTTGACTTGCGCGAAGGTTCAAGCAGAACATAAGAAACCATCTGGATTGTTAATACAACCAGAGATCCCAGAATGGAAATGGGAGAAAATCGCTATGGATTTCGTGACGGGTTTACCTAGAACTCCTAGTGGATGTGATATGATATGGGTAATAGTGGATAGATTAACGAAATCTGCTCATTTCTTACCTATGAAGAAGACGGACAGCATGGAAAAGCTAGCCAGTGTGTACGTGAAAGAGATCGTCTGTAGACATGGAGTGCCGTTATCGATCATTTCGGATCGCGACAGTAGATTTACTTCGGAATTTTGGAAATCGCTTCAACGTGCGATGGGCACTGAACTGAGTTTAAGCACGGCTTATCACCCGGAAACTGACGGCCAGAGTGAACGAACTATTCAGACGATGGAGGACATGCTCCGAGCATGCGTGATTGATTTTGGAGGAAGTTGGGAACGCCACTTGCCTCTGGTGGAGTTTTCGTATAATAATAGTTATCATGCGAGTATCAAGGCAGCACCGTTCGAAGCATTGTATGGAAGGAAGTGTAGATCGCCTGTGTGTTGGAGTGAAGTAGGAGAAAGTCAATTGACTGGACCCGAAATGGTTTTAGAAACGACAGAGAAGATTGTGCAAATCAAGAACCGACTACTTGCTGCGAGAAGCCGACAGAAGAGTTATGCCGATAACAGAAGGAAACCGTTGGAGTTTGAAGTTGGAGATATGGTTATGCTCAAGGTATCGCCGTGGAAGGGTGTAATTCGTTTTGGGAAGAAAGGAAAGTTGAGTCCGAGGTATATTGGACCATTTAAGATCGTCGAACGAATTGGACCAGTAGCGTACAAATTAGAATTGCCGAACGAACTTAGTGCTATTCACGACACGTTTCACGTATCGAACCTGAAGAAGAGTTTGGCGGACAAGGAATTGGTGATTCCTTTGGACGAGATTCGACTGGACGACAAAATGCATTTTGTGGAAGAACCTGTGGAAATTATGGACCGAGAGGTCAAGAGACTGAAGCGTAGTAGCATTCCTATTGTGAAAGTCCGATGGAATTCTAAGCGTGGACCGGAATACACTTGGGAACGTGAGGACTTTTTCAAGGAAAGACATCCTCATCTGTTCCAGTAGAACGAAATGTGAGTACAAGAAGAGGCGAGCGCCGGGACGTCGCTCTCTTTAAGGAAGGGTGGATGTGACACCCTAGAACCAAGGTCATTAACGTTACCTTAAATTACGCTAATTTTTGAAATTTTTAATAAATTTTAATTTCTATATATATATAAGTATTTTGGTTAAAGCCGATGTTCGAGGTTATAATTTTTACGATTGACGATTCAAGAAGGACGATGACGATTACGATCCCGAGGGATGCCCAATTTTATATAATTATTGACGATTTATCGATAATGTAATTTTTCGAGAATTTTACTTACGATTCGTGTTAAGTTGAGTCGGGTGAGTTTTATAGCCTTCCGAGTACATTTAAAGTATCCCAACAATATTTTGGAGTGTTCGGGATGATTTCCGACTCCCGTAAAATTTTCAAAATTTGACTAGTGAGTCGAACCCGCAAAGTTTTAATGGCGTTTTTACTTGAGGCCAAAAGAAACCTTTATTTGCAATTTGGTCCCTCCCAATCACACAAAAATGCACAAACACAAACACATAGTAACATTTCACAAAAACAAAATCAAACTCTCTCCTCTCTTGCCCTTAAAGCCGGCGGTCACCCCCAAACCCACCAAGAACACCATTAAAAATTTTTCCACTTGATTTTCATTGAAACTAAGGTTAGACCACATCTAATCTTGTCATTCCCCACCTTTCTATGTACTTAAATCCCACATGCATTAACAAAAATTTTCCAAAATTTTTCAAGAACAATCAAATTCGTTTTTGAGGCTAATTGTGATGATGCATGTTAAATTCATGCCTAGTGTGAGTATAATCACCAATAAAACCCACCAAAATCAATTTGGTTGTGGTGATTTGGTCACCCAAACCCCACGGCACAAGGGGGTGTTTGGGGAGCCATAGTGGTTGATGAATTTTGAGCATTATCTTGTGTTTAGCATTGTGTTTAGTGATGTTTTAAATAGGTTTAAGTGGTTGCATGTTTGTTTTCTTTGATTTTAGATTATGAGGTTGGTTGATCAATAGGGGTAGGACTGAAAATTTGTGTTTGGTTGTGATTAAGGAAGCTTAGGGTGATGCCTAGTGGTGATTAGTAGGTTTGGAATCGAGTTTAAGCATGGTTTTGGTATAGCCAAATTTAGGCAGAAAGGTTAAGGCCATTTCATAAAAATTATTTTTCCTACAGGTCTTGAAAACTAAATGTAGTTATAGAGGGTCTTCTTATCTTTAATTTGGTATAAGGTAGAGCCCGTGACTCAAAACGAGCTAAAAGTTATGAGGTTTTAAAGATCGAGTACCGGGAGACGAGAACTTTCATAATCCGAATTTATGTATAGTTTTAGTCAAATCCCGAGGACCACAAGTATGAATTGGTAAATGGTCAAGGGTCAAATTTTTGTCACAAACCTGTGTAAATGAGTCTATAAGTTGACTTGGGAGTCAAAGAAGTCAAAGGTGCATTTCATATAGGTCAAAGAAGTCCAAGTTGGTCGAAGTACAATTTCAGCCCGTAAAATGTAGTTTTTGGAAAAGCGTCGAGTAACGAGTCGTAGAAGTAAAAACTTTTATTGGGATTAAAAATATGTTATCTACAGGTCTTATAGGATTTTTGAGAATTTTGTCAAATTTTATAAGAATGGTTAAGTGTAGTAAAACAGCCCGTACTTTCGGTAAGTACCGGCGAAAATGGATAAAAATGGATAACGTAAGTAGTAAGAACGAATGGTATAAAATGAGCGATGCTTGTTGTTTTGTTTTTGGCGTGAGTTATAATTGTCCTAAGTGACTAGTACATATGTATTTTATACAGTACCGTAAGGTATTTAAAATGAGATTACTCATTACGCGTTATTTGTTGATAGGTGTTGATTTACCCGGGCATCCGTAACATCGTCAGTGATCATCTCTCGAACTACCGACTACTTAATATATAAGGTGTGAATTTATAGCCTCGCTTATATTTATTTCAAACTATTTTACCCGCGAGGGAAATGCATGCTAGTTTTTAAAAGGAACGTATATCATGAATGATTGTTAGACCCGAATGTTGCCTTAGAAATTGTGTTGAGTACCAAGTTGCAAAAGACCCTAAATTCATGAACTATTAACTATTGTCCTGCCCTCGAGTAGGGGGAAATAGCCGCTTATACAATTTGTAGTACTACGGGGCTAACGACCCAATGCTAGCCGAGAAGCTGTACGTTGAGTAAGTTCTGCGGTAGATTATCTTGTATGAGAGATAAGGTATAATTGCAACTGATGCCTTTAGAAGGGGCACTGGTTTCATCTGAATCACGCCGGTAATTATTACGCGGGTGATTGAGTTAACGGATTAGTGTCATGATCTTAAACACAATTGTCAGTATCCTGAATATAGATTGTTTGATCGACAAGTCTATAAATGATCACGAATGGTTTTTATTTTATATACGTTCAAATGGATTGTAAAACCTATGAATTCCACTCAACGTTTTCGTTGACCAAAATTTTGGCATGTGTTTCAGGTAACCACTGAAGTGTAGAATGGAGCATGCATGGGATGGATGTTGTGTGTATGGCTTGGAGTCCGCTTGTTTTTCCTCCTTTTTCTACTTAAACATTTTTAAAGTTTAATGTAATGTTGTTGTGAAACTGAAATTCTTGGGTTGAGATTCATGGGGACCGAAAACGCTAAACTCTGTTGTACCAAGTGGGGTTGGAAAAACCGTGGACATATATCATCTAACAATTTTTAATTTCAAGTTTTAAGTTGACGTCTTTTTAGCGTCGTTTGATATATCTTGTGTGCAATGAATACTGTGTAGCACCCAATGTTGTAGTTCCGCTGCGCATAGCATTTGTGGGGGTGTTACACACACAGTGTGATCTGTGTGATTCAAGTAATGTTCCATCTGCATAGCCCATGTCTCATAATTGTCACCTTTGAGTACTATGAGTTTAACAACAAAAAGAGTATGAGAAGGTGTTGTGGTTGTAGAGGTAGCTACATCATTCACGGCTTAAACACCTTGTGTTGGTGCAGAATGCACAACTTGTGGTTGTCCCTGTGGTAGAGGATCAAGGTTTTGAACACCATCCAAGTGAGCATCATCACCTTCTGGTTGAGACATTGAGTTTTTTTGTGAGTGGAGTGTTTGGGGTTGTGTTCTTCTTTTTCAGAGTTTCTCAACAAGCTCTAATACCACTTGTTGACCCCTTTGATTGGATCTATATTCTGTTAAAAACTAGTATAGTAGTTTGTAATCAAACTAAAACACTTTGAGAACTCTTACTCAAACTAAATAAGTTATGCGGAATCTAACTTATAAAGCACAGAAGAACATGATTACTTTTAACTATTCGATTCTCTTATTAATCGACTTGAATGAGGTACATGAAAGACATTGTACCTATGTTCCTTTTATAGAGTAAGGAACCCTAGAAACCTTAGAATATTCTATAAAGATAACAATATCAAAGACGATATATTATCAATATTCTAACTATTTAAGTATATCACATAAGATATACTCTAACTATAACTATGACATATCTTATACAAAGATATATTCGTCCTAATCAATATAGCAGTACTTACTTTATAAGTAGCAGTACTTACTATGTACCGCGTTAACACTAACGGTACTTGCATAATACTAACAGTACTTAATTTACACTGACGGTACTTGACACTTAACAAATAATTCCCAACAGAAAAGATTGAAGTTGATCCACGTTTGTTTGATGCAAATCCTTAGCCAATTTAACAGCCGTCACGTACTTGCTCCATTCAGAAGGGAGTGTGTTCACATACTTGTTGTTTAATTGAAACGTAGGAATTGCAAGGCCATAGATGTTAAGCTCATTCATCAAAAGAGTGAATATCAAATAGTAATCATTGAGAGTCTCCCCGGGGACATAGGCAAACTTATCAAAAGTATCATAAAGCATACACTCTCGTTCTTGTTTAGTTAACGAGGTGCCTTGCATAAGAACACGACTTCTATCCCATAACTCTTTGGCAACTTTATGTTTACTCACAAGTTTGTAGACATCTGTAGGAAGGGCTTGGAGAATGATATTTGTAGCTTGTTTATCACACTTCTCTTGAATCTTAGCATCTCCAGTTAATTTACCCGTTGTGCGAGGACGAGTAACAGCACCTTCCGTCACAGTACCATATACCAATGGTCCATTGAGCACCGATGCCCAAATGAGATGTCCATTTACTTTGTTCAACATATAAAGTTCCATTCGTGAAGCCCAATCCTCGTACATAGTCTTCACCAACATTGGTGGACGATTATCCGTACCCGAGAGGATGGACTTATCCATAAGAGATGTGTACTCCATTTCGATAAGTTAAGATTTACAAATGTTGATCGAAAAATGAGAGAAAGTAAATGTGTTTGTTGTTGTGTGTTGAAGTCGATAAATAATGTTAAAATCCCCTAATAATTGTTCTCGATAAACAAAAAATTCCAAGATAAAGTTACACACGATTAAAAATTTTCAAAAACACGTTTTTGAAAAATGTTGGATTGCAACTCTTGATCGCAGTGGAACGTAACCTTTGATCGCAATGGGTGATCATAACCTTTGATCGTAGTGGGTGATCGTAACCTTTGATCAGAATGGGAGATCGTAACAACTGATCGCAATGGGTGATCGTAACCTTTGATCGCAATGGGAGATCGTAACAACTGATCGCAACAATAGATCGCAACACGTGATCGCAGTCACTGATCGTAACACGTGATCACAGTCACTAGATCGTAACACGGATCACAGTCACTGATCGTAACACGGATCGCAGTCACCAGATCGTAACACAGATCGCAGTCACTGATCGTAACACGGATCGTAGTCACCGATCTTAACACGGACCGCAGTCACTGATCGTAACACAGATCGTAAGATGTGAATATGATATTCGATCGCAAGTAGAAACCCCAAGTTTATGCGATCGCAATATTCAGATCGTACTATGGAATCAAAAGTACCACTTTTCTTAGACAGGACTAGAACACAACAAATTCGAGATTTTTAGCCTAAAAATGAATCGAACAACAAACAATTTTGTGTTTTAACCAAAGTAACAATACCAAATCACTACTACAAGTATGTAGATGATGTATATCAAGATTAAACCATAAAACGCAAAACAAAATTTGGTACGTATGATATTGGATCAAACTAGGCGTATGAATCAAGAACACAAACACATAAACCAAACAATCATCCCATGGCTCTCTGATACCATTTGTAGGATATTGTAAATCTAGCTTATGTTTTAGAGAGAGAAAGAGATAGAAAGTTGGTAGAATCAAACACACTTCTTGAGAGAGAAAGTAAGAACTATGTGTAAAATGAAATGAATCCACACCCTCTCCATCTAAGGAGTGGGTTTATATACCCAAGCCCATGAGATGGGCTTAGGCTTACAAATTGGGCCGACCTACACATGTTTTAGGCTTGGCATGGCCTTAGTTGTTTAATATTAGTAAAACTAAACTACGAGCTATTACTTAGACTACTGTTGAAGTGACCGATCCTTTCTAATATGTAAAACGTATTTCCAACAACTGATTTGTTAACTTAGTATCCATATTATTTCCTTTTAGCTTCCTTAATTCATTTTTCACCGTTGTCAATGCAAAAACCTTTTCCTGAATCTGAGCTTTTAATTACTCATTTTGTATAAGTAATTGAGCAACACGTTGTTCTAACTTAATGTTCATATTATCAAATATGTTGTAACACCCCCAAATTTATACAACTCAATACATCGGAAGACTCGTTGGTGTTATGGGATAGCACATTACTCACATCATAGACAACGCATAAAAATCACGTCGTTTATTAATAAAGCATTTCCATTCATAAAAATCAAAGTTACATAGGTCCCAAGTCATATTATTTCATACAAGTTTTACAAAGTATTTGAATGGAAAATATTTTTTAAGTGCGGTCCATGAATTCTTGTCGTCTTCCCGAGAATTAACTTCAAGTACCTGAGATAAAACATGTTAAAAGAAAAGGTCAGCGATAACGCCGAGTGAATTCATAGAGTTTAATAAAATCCATCAATATAATATGAGTATAAAATTATTACTGAAAATCATTTTGTACAAATCATTTTAATAGGCCATAAAATAGCCAAAGTCATTTTATACAAATCTTCATCAAAATCATAATATAGGCGTTTGCCTTAAAAATCATTATACGAGCCAATGTCGTAAAAACATCATACAATACGTCTTATGACGTTGTATGAAAATAAAACCGTTATATGAATATGGTTATGAAAACCAAAACACGAACATAATATCAATAGTATGACCCTGTATTTCTAGTCAGGCAATACATCGTAATTCGGTGCGTCTAGTAGTATTTTGTTAATTTGGATTATTATAAGCCGCATGACATTGTTACCTTACTAAACCAAGAACGGGTAGCTAACCCGATACTCAATTTCCCATCTAAAGTAGCGTGTCGTCACAAAGGTCACGCTATGGAAATCTTCTCATACATAAATTCGCTTACCAATCAATGTGGCACGACGGGGATCAACCGTCAAGGCGCGAACTGGGGTGATCGTCCCCAAATAGTACTATTATATGCACAAGCGTCTACCAAATCCCGGTAGTTCACAATTCATGCTAATGGGACTTTTAGTGACATAACCTAACTTTAATAATCCATTTCATTTCATCTATCGGGTCCTTTAATCATTTATCTGGTCATACAATCGGGTCATACAATCATTCGGGTCCAAATCAATAAACAAACAATCGGTATAAATGGTGTCCTAATTTTATAAAAACTAACATGTTATCTCCCTCGCGGGTTTATAAAACATTTATAAAACATTTAAAAGAGTGTGAGGCTATGAACTCACGTTGATGCGGGAAGGCGGGTTATCGGCAATTCGGACGTACGGTACGTGCTTCAATCACGGAAACCTAGACAAATAATACTTGTCTTAGACTCATGTCCAATGACTTTATAAAAATAACAATTATGTATACATATGATGATTTTATATATATGATGATCAAGTGGGTTTACATATTCTCATTTACTCGTTTTAGTGTTATGTGTCGAGAACTTTTATACTAGTTTACTAGTTTTACCTATTTACGTGTTTTAGGTCCAATAAACTTATTATAAGTTCTTTAGCTTGTATTACTCCATTTTATACTTATATTATCAGTATTTAAACTTTACAAGTTGGGCCCAAATGGGTTAAGCCCAATAAGTTCTTTTTATAAGAGTTTAACTTAATTAGTCCAATTATTAGTCCAATATGTTTACTTAGCTCGTTAATATCCGTATGTTATATAGTTCGGGTTTTTATCGGTTTTACTTGTTATATATGTTTATATATCAGTATATGAGTTTTATAAAGTTTACATTAGACGGGTCCAACCATCTAAGTTTTATTTAAAAAAAACGTTAATTTTTACGATAATAGCCGAAAAGTCGTAAAAATGATGTTTATAGTTTTATAACTTATAAAACTTAACAAGTTACCATTTTTATAAAACGTCCACTTATTTACCCTTGTACATATTTAAATAAATGTATTATATAAGTTAGTGGGTTTTTATTTTACATTTTATACAATATAATTTTGAGTGCTTATATAATAATAATAAACATTAATTCTCAAAATCTGATTTTTATTTTCATCTTCACCAAAACTGCCATATCTAGAGTTCTATATGGAGATAGAAGCTAAAATTTTTATCACATAAACTACATGATATGTGCTCCATTTAACTCTCCTATAGCTACTGTTGAATCATCCTCTAAGTATTTTCTAAAAATCGTCCAAAACAGTGAACTCAGATTTGTACTTTAAACTTGTTTTGATCATATCTCACTCATTACAATGATTCCATTGCATGGCTGATAGGTGTGAAAACACCCATCCTTTTACCACTTATTTCTGGCTAAAACAAGACCAAAACGCGTATTTAATATCATTTGTTTGGAATTATGCGTGGTTTTTGTGTTTGTTGTGTTTTCAGAGTCAACCGGGAGAATATTGAAGAAAACACGGGATTGCACGGGTTGTATCGAGGAAAAAGACTCAAGACGAAGTCTATTGTCCAAGAGATGCAAAAGATTTGAAGTCATTGTGCCTATTTGAAGATTTATCGAAGAATAGAGCCAAAGATGGAAGATTCATATATGTCGAAGAACTCGAGTCTATTAAACAAAAGATTATAAGACGAGTTGGAATTATTCATCGACACTTCTAAAAATCCAAAGTCGGAAACGTTTATTTAAAGAAGCGTGAAGACTAAAGAAGAAAGAAGAAAAGAAGCCCGATACCAAAGCCCATTCACAAGCCCATATCACACGCCTATATAAAGTTTCCACTTCACAATTTGAGGGAGCCTTAGTCTTTAGTTTAGTTTTTAGTTTTCATTTTTTCTCTAGTTTTAGAGAGAGAAAGTTCCCAACTTTCTCTCACTAAACTTTTCTTTGTTTTCATCTTTTAAATTTAAGCTTTCTTTAATCTTTGTACTTTAGATTTCATTAATCTTATTCAAGTTAAGCTTTTAAGTTCTTTAATCTTCTTCTACTTTTCTTAGTTTACCTAAATCCTTGATCCGATTGTTTAATTTCATACGGTTTGGATTTGTGGATGAGTTCGTGATCAAAGTTTAATCTTTCTTGTTTCTTTTTAAGCTCTCACACGTATAAGCTATAGGCCTTCTATGCTTATTGGCTTATTGCTTGTTTTAGCTTATTGGTTTTCAGATTTCATCAATGTTTTAGTAATTCAAAAGCTTCGTTTATAAAGTTTATGATCACATGTTTTTAAAAGTTGTCAAATTTTAGCTTTTTGAGTTATTTAAAGTCCCGGTTAAAGTAGCTTATTGTATATGCTTATTGAAGTTTCTGCTTATTACTATTCTCAGATTGATTTTGTATCCATCGCAATCCAAGGGTTTATGCACATTCCGACGGTTTCATTGGTTTAGATCGCAATAACCTTTAAGGGTTTTACTTTGCGATCGGGTGGTCTTTACCCCTTATTCCGATCTGGATTGCGATCGCTTATTGCGATCGCATATTCCGACGGGACTAAGGTCCTTTTTAAGTCGAAACTCTGGCCAATTTTTATTTACAACATTCCGATCTGACATTGCGACAAAGGGTTCTTAGATATTCCGATCTGACTTTCCGATCTAGACATCATTCCGATAGCTTGCAGCTTTGTATTCCGATGGATTGTTTTGACACTTATTCCGATGGAACATTCCGATCTGGGATTCCGATGGACCTGTTTTAATTGTATTCCGATAGACAAAGAGTTTTGATATTCTGATAGCTTAAGGTTTTAAGTTCCAAAGTTTTTAGCAAAGTTTTTAAGTGTTAGTTTAATTAAGTTTTCCAAGTATTTTTCTAATCCTTTCCTTAAGTTTTCAAGCTTTTATTTTTAACTCGCCAATTTAGTTTAATCTTTCAAAGCATTTACTATTCGACACTTACTTATTTGTCATTAGTTCAAAATAGATAAACCAACCAAAACCTTTTTATTAACCAAGAACAAATCATTCCACTTAGAGCCGTGATCAATTCGAGGAGATACCGAGAACTTAATTCTGAACCCTATACAAAAAGCATTGTATCAAATGGCGCCGCTGCCGGCTCTTCTCGTTAAGATCAACAGTTTTTGTGAGAACTTGGATTTTGGGATCCGTTCACCGTGAACGTTACTTTTTCATAAAAATTTTCAAAAATCCTAAAAATTAAATAACATAAAAACCAAAAATATTTTTGCTTTGTTTTTGCCTTGTTAGTTCTTTTGCAGGTGCATGCGTACACGATCAACGTCTTATCAAGAGCCCGAGCCTCTCGAAGACTTAGACATGGCCGTTGTACAAAACAACAACAATAACCCACCTCAAAACAATAATAATAACAATAACAATCATCCTTTCAACAACAATAATAACAACAACAATGTGCCTCTACCGGATAATCGCCCGATGATTGAACTTCTGCAAGCACATGTAGATGGTAACAATGATCCAATTGTCATACCCGCGATTGCAGCCAGCAACTTTGAGCTCAAATCCGGTTTTATCCAGATGGTCTCTGCTCAACCATTCTTGGGGCGTACCATTGATGATCCACATGGCCACATCAAGAGATTCTTGCAACTCACCAATACGGTAAAATTCAATGGTGTTCCACAAGAGGTAATCCGTTTACAACTTTTTCCCTTTTCTTTAGAGGGACAAGCCCGGCTTTGGCTTTCTAAGGAACCGCCACAGAGTTTAAACAATTGAATTTCAACATCTCCTTCGCTGAGGCTCTCGTTCACATGCCTAAGTACGCGAAAATGTTCAAAGATCTTCTCAGCGACAAGGAGAAGCTTATTGATATTGCTAACACCCAACTTAACGAGAATTGCTCTGCAGTGCTCTTAAGGAAATTGCCAACCAAGCTTGGTGATCTGGGTCGTTTCTTAATCCCTTGTAACTTCCCGGGAGTAGAGAATCGCATGGCCCTAGCCGATCTAGGCGCCAGTATTAATTTAATGCCTCTAAGCGTTTGGAAGCAATTATCTCTCCCCGAGCTAGTCCCCACCAAAATGACTTTGGAATTGGCTAACCGTACGGTTGCTTATCCAGTGGGGATAGCTGAAGACGTCTTTGTAGGAGTTGACAAATTCACTTTTCCTGTCGATTTCGTTGTCGTCGACTACGATATGGACCCCCGTGTGCCATTAATTGTTGGTCGTCCATTCCTGAGGACCGGTCGCACTCTCATCGATGTTGAAGCCGGTGAGTTTATCATGAGAGTGGGTGACGATAAAATCGTTTTCAACATGGGAAAGTTGTCTAAACAGCCTTATTCTAACGAGAGTGTTAATTGTATTGACGTTCTTGATGAGGCTTGTGAAGAACACTTCAAAGATGCTTGCAAAAGTATTCCTACCTCTCTTCCCAATGTTGAGACCGTTTCCTCTATCGATTCATCACTGTCTCTATTTGGAGAAAGTGATTTCCTTTGGAAAGATTTGGAAGCCACCATGCGAGATGTGAACTTAGCTAATGACGATTCTACCACCAATTGGGATGAAGATCTCCGCCTCATTGAGAACCTTCTTAAAGACGACAATCTTTCTCCACCATCTCCCACGGTTATTGCTATCGATGCTCCGACTTTGAAAACGCCTCCCATCGAAAATCCTCCGGATTTAGAACTTAAGGAGTTTCCGCCCCATCTCGAGTACGTGTTCCTTGAAGAAAACAAAAAGTCGCCTGTCATCATCGCGAAGGACTTGAAAGAAGAAGAGAAATCTCGCCTCATCGCCGTGCTTAAAGATCATAAGAAGGCAATTGCTTGGAAAATTTCTAACATCCGCGGAATTGATCGGAACTTTTGTACTCACAAGATTCTCATGGAAGATGACTTCAAACCCGCAATCCAGAGCCAAAGAAGGGTTAATCCTCGAATTCATGACGTCATCAAACATGAGGTTATCAAACTTCTAGATGACGGCTTAATCTACCCTATTTCGGATTCGCCGTGGGTAAGTCCCGTCCATTGTGTGCCCAAGAAGGGCGGAATAACCGTTGTTTCCAATGAACACAACAAGTTGATTCCCACTCGTCTCGTTACTGGGTGGAGAGTTTGTATTGATTACCGCAAGCTCAATGATGCCACGAGAAAAGATCACTTTCCTCTTCCCTTCATGGATCAAATGCTCGAGCGTCTAGCTGGTAATGACTATTACTTCTTCTTAGACGGTTTCTCCGAGTATTTTCAAATTCCCATTGATCCCAAGGACCAAGAAAAGACCACATTCACTTGTCCCTATGGAACATTTGCTTACAAACGTATGCCTTTTGGTTTATGCAATGCTCCTGGGACGTTCCAAAGGTGTATGATGGCTATCTTCCATGACATGGTGGAAGACACTATGGAAGTATTCATGGATGATTTCTCGGTTTATGGCGATTCTTTCTCTGCTTGCCTCGCCAATTTAGAACGTATGCTTCAGCGATGTGAAGACACTCGCCTTGTTCTTAATTAGGAAAAATGCCATTTCATGGTAAAAGAGGGCATCGTGCTAGGACACAAGATCTCCAAAGCCGGTCTTGAAGTAGACCATGCTAAAGTCGATGTTATCGCTAAGTTGCCTCCACCTTCAACAGTGAAGGGTGTGAGAAGTTTCCTTGGTCATGCGGGCTTCTACCGTCGATTCATCAAAGATTTTTCTCAAATCTCTCGCCCGATGACCCACCTCTTGGAAAAAGATACTCCTTTTATCTTTTCCAAAGAGTGCCTTGAAGCCTTCAACTTGCTTAAGGATAAGCTAACTAAAGCACCCGTCTTGGTTACCCCTAATTGGGAGCTTCCCTTTGAGTTGATGTGCGATGCTAGTGACTATGCTATTGGAGCGGTTCTGGGACAAAGAGTGAACAAACACTTCCAACTGATCCATTACGCTAGCAAGACAATGACGGGGGCCCAATTGCATTACACGACAACCGAAAAAGAGCTTTTAGCTGTTGTCTATGCTTTTGAAAAGTTCCTCCCCTATCTTGTCCTTTCCACCACAATCGTTTACACTGATCATTCCGCGTTGAAGTACCTGTTGACTAAACAAGATTCCAAACCAAGGCTTCTCCGCTGGGTTTTGCTTCTCCAAGAATTTAAAATCGAAATTCGCGATAAAAAAGGAGCTGAAAACCTAGCCGCGGATCATCTCAGTAGACTTGAGGATCCTTACCAAGGGGATCATCCGAACAAAGAAATCAATGATTCTTTTCCCTTGGAGACCTTAATGTCTATCAACTCGACTGCTGATGAAACCCCGTGGTTTGCGGACATTGCAAACTACTTGGCGGGTGGAATTCTCGTTAACGGGTTAACATCCCAGCAAAAGAAAAAGTTCTTCAAAGACATTAAGACTTACTTTTGGGATGACCCGTATCTATTCAAACAATGTGCTGATTTGATTATTCGCTGATGTGTTGATGGACCGGCAGCTTTGGAAATCCTTGACTCTTGCCACAAGGGACCCACCGGTGGTCACTTTGGTGCCAACTACACCGCCAAAAAAGTGTTTGACTCGGGATTTTATTGGCCCACCATCTATCGTGACGCTCACGATATGGTTAAACGTTGTGATGCTTGCCAAAAACAAGGCAAGATCACACATAAAGACGAGATGCCTCAGAATTTCATTCAAGAATGTGAAATCTTTGATGTTTGGGGTATCGACTTTATGGGGCCATTCCTTTCTTCCAAAGGAAACAAATACATCCTTGTAGCCGTTGACTACGTCTCCAAGTGGGTTGAAGCCAAAGCTTTACCCACTAATGACGCAAGGGTGGTTTGTAACTTTTTGAAGTCGCTATTCGCTAGATTCGGTGTGCCTCGTGCCATTATTAGTGATCGTGGGACTCATTTTTGCAATGACAAATTCGCAAGAGTCATGGCTAAGTATGGTGTAAATCATCGTCTTTCCACCGCCTACCACCCACAAACTAATGGCCAGGCTGAAATATCCAACCGAGGATTAAAGCGAATTCTCGAAAGAACCATGGGAGAGCATCGTGCCTCATGGGCTGATAAACTTGATGATGCTTTGTGGGCTTTTCGTACCGCTTACAAGACTCCGATTGGTTGTACACCATATCGTCTCGTGTACGGAAAAGCGTGCCACCTCCCCATTGAGTTGGAGCACAAGGCTTACTGGGCCTTGAAGTGGGATAATTTTGATATCAATAAAGCCGGTGACCTACGCAAGATCCAACTCAATGAGCTCAATGAACTCCGTAATGAGGCTTATTAAAATTCTTTGATCTATAAGGAAAAGACTAAGCTCATTCACGACTCTAAGATTAAGAACCGAGAGTTCCAAGTTGGAGACAAAGTTTTACTCTTTAACTCTCGGTTGAAAATCTTTTCGGGCAAGCTGAAATCTCGTTGGTCCGGCCTATTCACCATTGCCCAAATTTTTCCATATGGTACTCTCGAGCTCGCTCAACCTAATGGACCTAATTTTAAGGTGAATGGCCAACGAGTGAAGTTGTACTTTGGTGAGGACATCTCTCACGAGATGATTCCATCCCTCACCACGTTCCCCATGAACTAATTTTGGGTCGAGTCAGGCTTGTGACTCGGTTATCAAAAACAAGCGCTCCTCGGGAGGCAGCCCGAGTACCTATCCTTTTCTGTTTTAACCTCCTAAGTGTAGGGGGACCTATATAGGTGTTTGTGTTTGTGTGGTGATGTGATTACAGGGATGAATGCACTTTTGGAACCTTTGAAGAACCGTGCTCCCGTGTTATCCGAAATCCGGTTCTATCTCTCAACTATCGTGATTCAATTTTCTTCATACTTGCATTTGAAATTGATCACGTTAGTCGTCTCTTCCTTAACCTGAGTTAACCAACGTGCACAATGTCATAAGTGTAGGGGAGACTTTTCCCACACGCTTAACCATTGGGGACAATGTTTATCTTAAGTGTAAGGGGGACTTCTATCGAAGTTTTAAGTGGACTTTTCCATGAAAATGCCTTCATTTAACCGGAAAATCATCTTTTTCAACATTTTTCAAATTTTTAATTAACTTTGGCCATTTAGTCGTAATTTTTAAATTTTTATCGTTGCTTTCATATGTATATATCCCGCAATAAAGTCAAAAATATTAATAAAGTGGTGTAGCTAGTTTAGAAGTCTTTGACATATTAGGCCCGTTGCGATTATTTTGACTCAACCCGAATAGACTTATCCAAGTTTAATCTAGCTAGTATCCTTAACCATGTAGACCTTAATTGGTTTATTAGGCTAAGTATCCACGAGTCTCATTACTTGAGATTTTTAATTGTGGAGAACGAGAAATGATAGAGTCAATTATAAGTCGGTATTCTTGCACAAGCTCACTTGGTGTAATTATTTGCCTATTCTCCCATCACTTGCTAATATATTATCTGCAATAAGTAAGGTCGTACGATTTGAAAAGTTACTTAGCTTCTAGCCCAAGATCGTTTAAAAGTTGCTCGGTAATGATAAGAGTTCATAGCCAGGGCATAACTTATGAAGCGGGGCGCGAAGATTGGTGAGTCCGAAAAGGCCCTAACAAGGCATGAGGATTCCATTTTATTGCTGAAGATCCAAAGTGATGTGAAAAGCATTATTCCCAAAATCGATATGAAGGATCAAGACTCACGACGAAAAGCAATCAACTCCCATAAAGATCATGGAGAAGTCTATCCGAAAAGACCCTAACAAGGTATGAGGATAAATAGATCCAAGTCCGAAAAGAAGGCGGATCGTTGTATCTCAAAATCCCAATTAGAGATTGAAGAAATAATCATGAAGTCGTGGTCAACAAAGTTGGAGTACCCCTCAAAAGTCTCCAAGTGAAGAAACTCTATTAACGATGAGAAGACCATTATCTCAAACACGTCTCTCAAGATATGAAGTATGAAGTACATGCCAAATATCGGCCCGAGAAAGGTCTCAAATCGTGAACCAAGTTATGCCAAGATATGAACTTTTTGATATCCCGAGAAGCAGTTTTAAGAGATTTTGTCCTTTAGCTAACTATTGATCAAATCGTCCTACTTTGCTTTCAGCCTAAATAAACTATCGAAATAAGTCCAAAAATGCATCTTCATGATCATTCTAAGACAAAAATTAAATATAAGAGATACACCTAGGAATAAGGGAGTTTAAGCATTTAATTAAGCCATGTGTGTATGTGTTTGATATGCTAACTTATAATAACAATGATCTCGTTTTTAAGCTTAGTCTGGGGAACTTGAAACTTGAGGATGATAAATCTTCGCAGCACCAAAGCCCTAATGTAAGTCCCTGATCTCTTTGCAAGTTATTTCCATCCTTTTGTTTACTTTAAGGTTTTGATTTCTCTTAGTACTCTAATTTTTGTTTAGTAGTATATTAATAAGGCCAAGGTTGATTGATTATGAGAAAAGTGTAAATTTGCTTTATCACTAAGCATTGCATGAGGGCATGTCAATGGTTAAGTGTAGGGGATTTGATAGGTGTGAAAACACCCATCCTTTTACCACTTATTTCTGGCTAAAACAAGACCAAAACGCATATTTAATATCATTTGTTTGGAATTATGCGTGGTTTTTGTGTTTGTTGTGTTTTCAGAGTCAACCGGGAGAATATTGAAGAAAACACGGGATTGCACGGGTTTTATCGAGGAAAAAGACTCAAGACGAAGTCTATTGTCCAAGAGATGCAAAAGATTTGAAGTCATTGTGCCTATTTGAAGATTTATCGAAGAATAGAGCCAAAGATGGAAGATTCATATATGTCGAAGAACTCGAGTCTATTAAACAAAAGATTATAAGACGAGTTGGAATTATTCATCGACACTTCTAAAAATCCAAAGTCGGAAACGTTTATTTAAAGAAGCGTGAAGACTAAAGAAGAAAGAAGAAAAGAAGCCTGATACCAAAGCCCATTCAAAAGCCCATATCACACGCCTATATAAAGTTTCCACTTCACAATTTGAGGGAGCCTTAGTCTTTAGTTTAGTTTTTAGTTTTCATTTTTTCTCTAGTTTTAGAGAGAGAATGTTGGAAATACGTTTTACGCATTTAGAAAGTCTCGATCACTCCAACCATGTAGTTATAGGCTCGTAGTTAAGTTAAGTAGTATTTATTTCATAGCCCGACCCATGAGCATGTTCATGGGCCGGAAGCCCAAGTCCTTTAAGGACTTGGGGTATTTAAACCTCTTTCCACTATGGAAAGAGGTGTTGGTTGTTTTATTCTTTCACTTTAATATATGTGTTTTCTTCCATTTCTCTCTCTAACTTTCTCTCTCTAGAAAAACATCAACCCCCTTGTTTCACAAGATTATCATTGTTCTACAATTGGTATCAAGAGCATGGGATGAGATAAAGGCTTGTTCTTTGTGTTGGGTTGTGTATTTACATTCGTAAATCATAAACTACCTTTTTGGCCGAAACCTCCAAATTTTTTTTCTCTTTTCGTTTGATCTTAGTGATAAGTAGTGTAACTTAGGAATTTGGGCTTAAACGTGTTCTTGGTATCTTAGATTTCATTAAAAATTCAGGTTTCTTGGATCAAAAGTGCTAGAAAGTGTGTTTTTCAACATTCCGAAATTTCAGCAGACGCTTCTATCGGAAAGTACAAAAAGTACTTTGGCCTCCATCGCAATACTTTAACCATCGGAAAGGGTTAGGGTCCTACTTTGCGATCACTGAATTTTCATTACTTATTCCGATCTGAATCTTTCCGATAGCTTTTGCGATCTGAGATTCCGACGGGTATAAGGAAGGTGTATTAAGTCGTTACTCTGCTCAAAATTTGCAAACCACTTTGCGATCTAAGATCATTGCGATAGATATCTCATTGCGATCTGAAGCATTCCGATAGGCATCTCATTGCGATCTGAAACATTCCGATACCATCATTATTGCCACAAGGTTACATTGCGATCTAAAATCATTACGATCTGAGCTTATTCCGATAGTGAGATTTTCCGATCTAGGTATTCCGACAGAAAAACATTGCGACAGAACTGGTTTTAGATACTTAGTGGATTTTCTTCTATTTGGCATTTAATTTGGAAACGTTCAAAAGTTAATACTACAACAAGATAACAACATCTTTTAGTTATCAACACAAAAAACTCATAACCTTTATTTCATTGTTCGATCATCTTTGATAATCTTATTCAAGGGATCACAAAATGAATTCACATTCATTTATGCCAACTATGACTTCACTCACCGATATATCGATCATTTCGGGTACCGATACTCGCCCGCCCTTGCTCATCAAAGACTTATTTGAATCATGGCAAAGTCGAATGAGAACATACATCATGGGCAAACAAAGTGGTCGACTTATGCTAGAATCAATTGACAAAGGTCCATTAGATTGGGGAGAGGTTACAGTCAACAATGTGACAAGGCCAAGGCAGTATCATGAGTTAACCGATGCCAACAAACTCATTGCAGATGCCGATGAAAGGGCTGTGCAAACAATTCTTCAAGCCCTTCCACCTGATATCTTCAGAATGGTGAGTGAACATAAAGTGGCTAAGAATCTTTGGGATCGACTTGCGGTTTTGCTACAAGGGACATCTCTCACTAAGCAAGAACGAGAATGTCAATTATATGATTTGTTTGATCGATTCCAATACATTCCAGGGGAGACTCTTCATGATTTTTACTGGCGTTTTACTACTCTGATGAATGACATGAATGTCTATAATCTAAGGATTGAACAATTTCAGTTAAACACCAAGTTTTTGAACACACTACCCCCTGAATGGAGTCAATATGTGACGGATGTCAAAATGATTCGTGATCTACACAAGTCCAATTTAGATCAACTATATGCTTTCTTACAACAACATGAGAAGCATGTGATCCAAAACCGAATTTCTCAAGGACCTTATCATGAACCAATGGCATTATTGGCAAATCATCCTACACTATCATATCACAACTCTCAGCTTGCTGTAGGACACAAATCTTCATATCAACCTGTGTATCAAACACCAAGCTTTCCTCAGTACTCGATTCTGCCACCGCCACCAACATCTTATCACCAACAAGCAACATCATCATCACAAGGAGCTTCACACCAGTATTCACCGTATCAACCTCCTACCAACCCTGTTAGTACCTATCCACAACTCGAGGCTCCTCAACATCATTACTGACATCAAGAAAGTGTTCCAACCAATCAGTTTGTTGCTCAACCAGCATCAGCATTATACTGTGAAGATGACATCCCTGTTCCTGAATTTAAACAAGGAGATAGCCATACTGAAGTCCTAGCTCTGTTGTCTGCATTTTTAAGTCAAACTTTAAACAAAAGAGGTTACCGAGGTTCAGCACCAACTAACAATCAGTTAAGAAACTCGTCTAACTCTCGACAACAAGCAACAATTCAGGACGGCAGGGTCATGGTACAACCACTTCAAGGGAGATCAAATTCGTCTAATGCTGGTGCACGTTCATCCAATACTACGGCTACAAGGGCCAACAGCACTGGTAAAATGAAGATGGTTATTTGCTACAACTGCAAAGGGGAAGGGCACATGGCCCGAGAATGCAAGCAGCCTAAGAGAAGAAGGGACGACACTTGGTTTAAGGAAAAGATTTACTTGGTGAATGCTCAAGCCCAGGGTCGTGAGCTTGATGAAGAAGAATTGGCATTCCTTGCAGATCCAGGAGTAGCGGAAACTGATCATCCCACAACAGTCGTCACCAACAATGCTGCTTATCAATGTGATGATTTGGATGCATATGACTCGGATTGTGATGATTTTAACACCGCTAAAGCAGCTCTTATGGCAAATCTTTCACTCTATGGGACTGACACCATTGCTGAGGTACCAAATACTGCTACAAATACTAGCATTGTACCTTATCAAGTTGAGCAAATGTCCGAGTATTCGGAAGAGCCTCCGGTGGTTAGTAATTCAATCGATGAGACAAACAATGATAGCAATAACATTGCAAGTCCTCAGATTTTGAGTGAACCACAACCGGAAGCTCCTATGACTATTAACTCGTCTGCTCAACCTGATTTGGTTATGGTCCCTGCATCTTTGCTTAGCAGAATGAATATTGCAGTCCGTGAAACCCTTAATACTAATCAGACTTTATCTGCTGAGCTTGCTTTGCATAAAGACAAGGTTAAAACCTTGGAAATGACTCCTGTGTCCACTACCTTAACCAATCCTGAATTTGATAGGTTTAGGAAAGTTCAAATGGACAATCTGCTTGAAATTGAAAGTTTAAGAGCAAACCTTTCGAATGAGCTTAAAGAAAAAGAGTCAGTCGTCACTAATTTTCAACAACTTCAAACAGATTTTGAAATTCTGGAATCCAAACAGCTTGAACTGGAAATTAAGACGTCTAACAGAATAAAAGAAACGGAACTTAAGCTTTTAAAACAATATGCCGCTTCACATCTAGTACACTTGTTTCATGCTTCATTTAAAGAGTTCAACTTATCGCGTCTCATAGACTTACCACCTAACCCGGGTTATGCAAAGCAAGCACTTAACCACAACCCCCGACTGTATGATGCAACAAAGTTAGGTTTGGCATTAGACCCGATAGTGTTCTCAAGTGATTCTATATCACCATACGATGAAAAGCAGTTAAAATTACTTTTGACATATCCTGAATACGATTATGCTTCAATGAATGCAAAAAATGCCACAATAGATCTTAGAACTCGTTTTAATATGAAAAAGAAAACTCTCCAAACATCCACTTTCATGCCGACTAGAGAATGCCTTAGTATAATTCCTACACTTGTCAACTCGGACAAACCAAAGGAAATTCCTAAGAATCTTCCCCCGGTTAGTACGGTAAGGCTCAGTATTGAAGAAATTGGGCAATACCTTACCGATTTTGACAAGGTCATTTTGGAATGTACGACTTCAACGGCTCAAACTGCTGGAGAATGGGCATTCGAACACATGAAATCGGTGTTTGAAGAAGCGATCGTTCCATTTGTGGACCATATTAAACAAGGAGTCTATGATCTAGTGTGTAATTTACAATTTGAGCTTGGTGAAGTTCAAAAAGTTTTCAATAACATGGATGATGCTTATGAACAACACTTAATCGAAAAGGAAAAGATTTTATCAGAATATGACTGCTTTTTAGAACATATGGTGTCTCTTGAAGTGATGCAAGTTGTTACTACTCAATATACTCGTGAAATTTCATCTACTGTGAATATTTGTGATGATGTGCATAAATCTGTGAATAATTTTGAACATGTGAATACTGTAGAAAATCATTCTTGTCATGACTCCAACGCTGAATTTTTAAAGCTTCAGGATTCATATAATACACTTTCAAAAAGTTTTAACGAGCTTCAACAACATTCTATATCTCTTGAAATTGAGAATCAATCTATAAATGAAACTCTTTCAAAACTAAATGAAGGTGGAAACTCCGTTGAGATAAGTGACAAGATGATTCAGATGGTTCAAAATTTAGAAGATGAAATGATGAGACTTAAGAGAGAATTAGTAGAAACAAAAACGGAACTAGAGGCTGCAGAGGCTAATAACCATGTCCTAGAAACAAGAATTAATTCTATACTAGGAGAGCATGAACAAGTAAGGCAGGGAGACTCACAAATTTCTGGTTCAATAGAAGAACACATCGCGTTTAATGCGACAGAGCGAAAGTCTTTAATTGACAAACTGAACAAGAAATGTGAGGAAACCTCTGACCTAAAAATTCAGCTCATAGATAAAAACATGGTTTTGGCCGAGTTAAAGGAGACACTTCGCGTCACCCGACAAGAAGTTGTTGATAACTTAGCTACTGACTCTGCCCCGTCCACTAGTGCTCCAACAACCAAGTCAGTAGTGCTTTACAAGAATCCACTTCACAAGAAAAACCAGGTTACCTATGATGATTATATGAGGAATGCCATTAAGCATGTCGATCTTCTTAGGGATATTTTAGACGATCTGTATGCCTTAGATCCCTTAAGTAGCGACTATTATTCGGCTCATGAATATGTTAAGCGAGTTCAATATTGCCTAGCATATTTGCAATACATAGGTACACCAGGTTCTGCACTACTTAATAATAAGCCCATTGCTGTCACTCCATTCAATAAAACTCCAGGAGCAAAACCGTCATTGACACTCTCAAGCAAGGCACCTTTAAAATCTGTCACTAATGTTCCCTTGACTTCTACAGGAGTAAAAGTGTCCACTAAGGCTAAAGGATCTCAAGGAAAGAAAGATAGGATCAAGCCTTTCACTAATAGGACTGAGAAGAAGAAAGTAGAAGTGCACCCTAGGAACATTGTTTCAGTTTTAAATAAAAAGAATCATGTAGCTAAGACAAAAGGTCCTCTTTATGAGTGGAAACCTAAGCAAAATGTGAATTCTAATGCTAAATGTTGGAATTGTAACGAATGTATGTTTTCTAAGCATCATGATTTATGCCTTATTGATCACGTGAATGAAATGCATGCTATTAAGAACAATCTTGAATGGAAGCCAACAGGTAAGAAATTTACTCACGTTGGGTGGCAATGGAAACCCACTGGTAGGACCTTTACTGCAAATGGAAC
Organism: Glebionis coronaria; assembly: GCA_025667525.1. Classification (NCBI taxonomy): domain Eukaryota; kingdom Viridiplantae; phylum Streptophyta; class Magnoliopsida; order Asterales; family Asteraceae; genus Glebionis; species Glebionis coronaria. The sequence continues at coordinate 242,278 of JANFOE010000836.1, read as the reverse complement.
TACGTGCCCTTTAACTAGGATCACATCCACGGAAGTTAGGTCTAAGCATCCTTTAAATAGGAACACTAGCACTAAGAAAAGGAACAAGCGCCCTTTAACTAGGTCTGCCTCCACTAATGTGCCTACCAGTGGTAATGTCCCCAGTCACAAAGTACCTCAGAATACTAGACAACTAGAATCTAAGCCAATCACTAGTAAGAAAATCTGGAAACCTAAAGTTTTGTCTGATAGCAAATCTAAGATAACTATATCTGTACCTGCTAACTCAGAAGAACAATTAGAATCCGATACATCGTCTATGTTTGGTAAAATTTTCAGGTCGTCCAAATTATTCTTTGGTATTTGGACTCGGGGTGCTCCAAACATATGACTGGAGACCGCTCGATGCTCAAAAATTTCGTCAGCAAGTTTCTAGGAACGGTAAAATTCGGCAACGACCATATTGCAAAGATTATGGGTTATGGTGAATATCAAATTGGGAATGTCACAATTTCAAGGGTTTACTATGTAGAGGGACTTGGTCACAATCTATTTTCAGTAGGACAATTCTGCGATTCTAACCTTGAAGTGGCCTTTCGACAACATACTTGCTTCATTCGCGATCTTGCAGGAAATGATTTGTTAAAGGGTTCTCGAGGGGATAATCTATATACTTTGTCTATTCAAAACATGATGGCCGCCTCTCCTGTTTGCTTACTCTCCAAAGCATCGAAGACCAAGTCATGGTTGTGGCATCGTCGGTTATCTCATCTTAACTTTGATGCTATTAACCATTTGGCTAGAAACGAACTTGTTCGTGGTCTTCCGAAACTTAAGTTCGACAAGGATCATTTATGTTCCGCATGTTCATTGGGGAAAAGCACCAAGAAATCTTGCAAACCTAAAGCAGAAGACACCAACCAAGAACCACTATATCTTTTGCACATGGATCTTTGTGGGCCAATGCGTACAGCAAGTGTGAGTGGTAGAAAATACATCCTCGTCATAGTGGATGATTTCTCAAGGTTTACATGGGTAAAATTTTTAGCATCCAAGGATCAAGCACCAGAGTATATCATTACCTTCTTAAAGATGATCCAAGTACGTTGTAATGCTACTGTTCGCCGCATTCGGACTGATAACGGCACTGAGTTCGTTAATCAGACTCTTCGCACTTATTGTGAAAAGGTTGGTATTTCTCATGAAACATCTGTGGCTCGCACTCCACAACAAAATGGTGTCGTTGAAAGACGTAACCGTACACTTATGGAAGCTGCTCGAACTATGTTGATTTATGCGAATGCACCTTTATTTTTATGGGCAGAAGCAGTGGCAACCGCATGTTATACCCAAAACCGCTCAATCATTCGCAAACGTCATGGTAAAACTCCATATGAGCTTCTTCATGGACATAAACCCGATATTTCCTTTCTTCATGTGTTTGGTGCACTTTGCTATCCAAATACAAATAGTGAAAATCTGGGAAAACTTCAACCGAAGGCTGATATTGGAATTTTCATTGGCTATTCACCTGCAAAGAAGGCTTACCGGATTTATAACCGTCGTCTTGGCAAGATTGTAGAAACTTTGGATGTCGATTTTGATGAGCTGACAGCGATGGCTTCTGAGCAACACAGCTCTGAACCCGCTTTACACGAGATGGGAACCGGTACAATCAGTTCCGGCTTACTTCCCAACAACCCTACTTCTCCATCATTCATACCACCAACAAGGTCCGAGTGGGATAAGTTATTTCAACCTATGTTTGATGAATTCTTTGATCCACAGAGTAATGATTCTTCAGTACCCGTAGCAGTGGCTCCGATTCCCGTAGTTGTTGCTCAAGATAATGGAAATGAATCCGAGGCAACTACTGTTACTCTTGATCAAGATATACCATCCCCTACCAATTCTCAAACAACACCTGAATCATCACCCCCACTCGTTCCTAATGATGTTGAAGAAGAATTATATGATCACGATCTAGAATACGCTCACTTACAAGAGCTTCCTTTCTTTGGTTCACACATACCTGATGAACAACCTGTATTAACCACCGTCCTAACCACTGCATCGACAACATCACCTATCCCGGTACAACCAGTATCATCCACGACCACTTTAACGGTTTTGGTTACACCTCCACCAACAGAACCACCAGCTTCCTCTACATCAAATCCTTTTCTCACAATCAATGATCCGTTGATCCTGTCTCTTCAACAACAACTAGAGGCTCAAGCTACCCAAATAGCTACGTTGACAGAAAAGTTTGCTACTCCTCCAAAGGAACCGCATTCTGATGAGCCCATTCTTCAAAAACTATCAGACAAAGTGTCAAAGCTCAAAGAACAACATAAAGCATTTCGTAAAGAGAAGAAAACTCGGGATAAAGAAAACGCTGCTTTTCTCGGGTCAATTGACGAGCAGATGACCGCAATCATTCAACGCGAAGTCAAGTCTTATGTTGATCAACAATTACCACATCTGGTCGGTAATGGTCTATCTACTCTTCAAATCATGACATTGCTTCAGAAACGTCTGCTAGACTTGGGAGCTCATAAATCAAAATACAAACGCAAAGTTCTGCAATATCTCAACTACGCAATTGATGAAGAGAATCCTGCAGACACTACTGACTCTGAGTCCGATGATGAGAATGTGATATAAGAGGAAGATGACGAGGAACATGGTGAAAAGGATGATGAGAATGAGGATAAGGACGGAGATGAGGAGGATGAACAAGGAAAGGATAAGAATGGTGATGACGATAAGGACGAGGACGAGGATACAGATGATGGTCAGGATGACGATGACGATAATGACAAGGGTAATGAAGTCAGCAAGGGTGATAAGAATGACAACACTGGTACAAATGCCGACGAGACAAACAAGGATGACAATGAAACGGCCACCGAGAAAGGGTTCGAGGACATTGCAGAAACGGTTGCTGACACCACAGATAAGCCACTGGAAACAACAGTATCAGAAACTCAGCAGGCTGCTTCAGGTATATCTACTGCACCAGAATTCACTACTGATTCTCATATTGAGACTGTAGAATACATGCAAGCAGAAGAACCGACAGACACAATGCTTGAAGAAGAACATCACGATGATATACCGGTGACGCAAACTCAACCTTCCACATCCTCTACAGCTCAGCATGATGATGACATGGAAGTAGAAGATTTAAATGTTCCAGAACCGACATTTGCTGAGTCTCTTATCATTGATGATACGATACAAGAACAACTTTGGCTAACAAACGCAGCACCACATCATCCATTTGAAACTGCAACTGTAATGGAGATGACTCAATTCCTCAACAACCCTATCGACTTCTCGGCTTTTCTAAGGTACTCTCATGGGAAACCAACGATGACCCCGGATCTGATCAAAATGGCAGCTGCAAATGTGGACTTCTTTGATACCTTAAAGATCACCCATAATGAAGCAGAATATCACCTGAATGAGCTTACCAAAGCAATGAGAGCGACAACTACAGGAATTCAAACTCCCGTATTGCAACCTCTTACACCAACGGTCATCGCTAGTTCTGCCACTATCCCAATCGAGCATTTTGTCTCTCACGATCTTGAATACCTTGAAAATGGAGCAAAGAAGTATGCCACATCACTAACAATGCTCAAGGCTGTCAATTTGGAGAATGTTCCTTGGATAGAAGACAAAGTGCCTGACTCAATCTGGAGAAAGAAGCTGCTCAAATTTTATGACACCTATGCTTCACTTGGCATATCTCACTGGGACAAAAAGAAGAAGTTAGCCTATAATCACTTCCATCGTCCTAAGAGAGGTGCTTCTATCGTTTCATCTCACAGAATCAAAAGTATACTTGGGGCAACTACTCAGACGGTTTTCGGTTACGATTACTTAAATGTAATCCTGCTCAAACGTACCGATGAGAAAGAATTCCGCATTGACGAAAGTGATCTCCAGTACCTTCAACTCGAAGACATAGAAGATCTATTGCTGCTTTTGGCTCAAGAGAAAGTTGATCATCTATCACCTGATATTGTCATAGCCTTGAGTTCAAACTTTCGTCAATATGCCAGGAAAATTGTCATTCAACACCGGGTGGAAGATTTTCAACTTGGGGTAGAAAGCTATCAGAAGAAGTTAAACCTGCAACGTCCCCATACGACTCCACTTAGTAACTTCCACAAGGACAAGAAGGTCTACATGGGAACAACCAAGCCGGAAGCAGGAATCTTTTATCCGAACCAGACTGGCGTCATGCAATACATGCGATTCTCCGAACTGCACAAATTCAGTGATGGAACGCTAAAGAATGTTCGAGATGATTTGTCGGTTCTTAATTCCAACTTACCTCTTCCGGCGGTCACATACACCTGGACAGCCCAATGCCGAAAAGGATCTTCGTATGCAATCAGGAAAATTGAGGAAGTGCTAAGGAAGCGCCGATTGCTACGAAGCATAGAACGATTCGTCGGTGGACGACCATATGGAGCTCACCATCGGCTTACGGAACGAACCAATTAATTTAGGTTCGTCTCATTACAGGTCAACTCCATATGTACATTTTTGTGAATATGTTATCTTTTTACTTTATCAACTTTTGTGGCTTATTGTAGTGTTAAGGTATGATAATTTTTCAAGAATTTCTCACGAGATTCTAAATCTTTCAAAATACATCATACTAAAGCACTACAACTATCCCTTATTTAATTAAGGGGGAGCATTAACATGTTCTATGGCCAAACATCAATTTCATTTTTACCCAAAGACCGGTTAATCCATTCAATATCCCAAATATTAATGGTTAACATTTTGGATAAGGGGAGAAAATGGGATTAAGGAGACTTAAGTGATACTTGGCTAAAAGATGAAAAAGACTTAATGATAATCCAACTTAATATGTGTGAAGCACGTGTTAAGGGGGAGCGTTTTTGATGAACAAAACACCTAAGGTACAAAACTTTTGATTTCAATATCACAAGTACCTTAGGTGATTTTCAATGATTTTTCACGGTGGCAATTCCTTCCCAAAACACGCTTAATTCACGACGGATGTGGTGACAAAAGGGTGGTAGGAATAGGTTTAGTCCAATGATTCATCAGAGCCGATGGAATCTTCCCAAGGACAACTCCCTAGATAGAATTAGAAGTCCTAGGAAAGATGGAGAAAGAATGTGAACGTAGCTGAATGCCGACCAAGTACTTAAGCTAGCACTGGAACAATCACAACAAGGTGCTAGTGATGACGTATTGGTAAGCATTGAAGGGGTTGAAGAATGAAAAAGAAATGTAAAGATAAAGGGTGTAAAGAAAGAAGCCCTCCTTACAACTTTAGGCAGAAACCGGGTCAATACATATGCTATTGAGGTCATTTTTGCTAATGATTCTCGGTATTGAAGAAAGACATCATGGACCCAGTGATGCAATGCACAACCCTTCCCAGCTAACTCAAATATCTCTCAAAAGGTATTTGTTTTAATCACACGGAGATCAACACGTTATCTATTGGTTTATTCACTCCGAATAGACTGGTATTGAAAAGGTGGCACTCCTCTCCAGCCATCGCTCACTAAATCAAAACGCACAATCGAGTCTAGAGCCAAGAGATCATCAAAAGTCTCATTAGGACACTTTTCATTTATTCCTTGCTTTCTCACACACTGTGAAAAGTAAGAGATTTTCGTGAGTCCTACGCAATATTCCTGTAATATTGCCAGAACATCCGAGTAATACGTAAGTATTACAATGAAGATGGAAATCCTGCTTGAGCCAACATCAAACAAGCTCATGGTAGGTTACACGTGCGATTCTTTTAGAATCAATCTTGTGAAAAACTGGAAGGTAACAGTGGTTTAATTCTTAATTGAACTTAAACTCGTTCCAGGCCTCTTCGCATTATCATATGATCTTGCCAGAACACTCAGAGTGACTCTTTATTGACCACAGTGACGAGTGGAAATCCTTCTAGTGTCAACATCAAACAGCACTTGGTAGGTGACGTGCAAGATTCTTTATGAATTAAGCTCGTGACAACTGGAAAGCAACGATGGTGAAAATCTTAATTGAGATTCACTTGTTCCAGGTTTCATGAATTGACGACTTTTAATCACAAGGATAATTTATCCAAGTGATTCACTCTTTATGTTCGCAGTCAGCTTTGGACGGTCGAATAAAGAGAACGGGTTTACCCGCGAAATCCTGTCAGGAAGTTACTTAATTGAAACTATCCGTCACGGGTACGATATCTAATATCGTTCAACGGTCTTCACCGACCGGAGGTAAAATGCTACCGAATTAGAATAAAATGTTCAAAGCCATTTTATTCGTGTCGTTGCTGTGTACCTGTTAAAGACGGTGGCGTTGCTGTGTACCTGTTGAAGACGGTGGCGTTGCTGAGTACCAGTGAAGACGGTGGTGTTGCGGTGTACCTGTAGAAGTCGTTCCCACATGCTTATGTCTTTCTGCATCAAAGTTTAACAAAAATTCAAGAAAGTACAAGATAAAGTCTTCCGCTGCACCAAACTCTGAAACTTTCGAGAATTCAACAAAAAAGACATAAGTGTGTGGAACATGGAGTCACGAGAAGGCAAATTCACAAGAAAGGCAAAGATCGCACGTGCAAGGCCAAAAGAACATGTTCCAAGCAAAAAGGCTGATATCATTCAATACATATTCACAAAAGAAAAGAAAAAGAAAGAAAAGAAGACTACGAGCTCAAGAACAGAATCTAACATGCTAGATTAGGACTTTGTAAACTTGGAGTGACCTCCCTTTGGGGGAGATTGTTGGAAATACGTTTTACGCATTTAGAAAGTCTCGGTCACTCCAACCATGTAGTTATAGGCTCGTAGTTAAGTTAAGTAGTATTTATTTCATAGCCCGACCCATGAGCATGTTCATGGGCCGGAAGCCCAAGTCCTTTAAGGACTTGGGGTATTTAAACCTCTTTCCACTATGGAAAGAGGTGTTGGTTGTTTTATTCTTTCACTTTAATATATGTGTTTTCTTCCATTTCTCTCTCTAACTTTCTCTCTCTAGAAAAACATCAACCCCCTTGTTTCACAAGATTATCATTGTTCTACAGAGAAAGTTCCCAACTTTCTCTCACTAAACTTTTCTTTGTTTTCATCTTTTAAATTTAAGCTTTCTTTAATCTTTGTACTTTAGATTTCATTAATCTTATTCAAGTTAAGCTTTTAAGTTCTTTAATCTTCTTCTACTTTTCTTAGTTTACCTAAATCCTTGATCCGATTGTTTAATTTCATACGGTTTGGATTTGTGGATGAGTTCGTGATCAAAGTTTAATCTTTCTTGTTTCTTTTTAAGCTCTCACACGTATAAGCTATAGGCCTTCTATGCTTATTGGCTTATTGCTTGTTTTAGCTTATTGGTTTTCGGATTTCATCAATGTTTTAGTCATTCAAAAGCTTCGTTTATAAAGTTTATGATCACATGTTTTTAAAAGTTGTCAAATTTTAGCTTTTTGAGTTATTTAAAGTCCCGGTTAGAGTAGCTTATTGTATATGCTTATTGAAGTTTCTGCTTATTACTATTCTCGGATTGATTTTGTATCCATCGCAATCCAAGGGTTTATGCACATTCCGACGGTTTCATTGGTTTAGATCGCAATAACCTTTAAGGGTTTTACTTTGCGATCGGGTGGTCTTTACCCCTTATTCCGATATGGATTGCGATCGCTTATTGTGATCGCATATTCCGACGGGACTAAGGTTCTTTTTAAGTCGAAACTCTGGACAATTTTTATTTACAAAATTCCGATCTGGCATTGCGACAAAGGGTTCTTAGATATTCCGATCTGACTTTTCGATCTAGACATCATTCCGATAGCTTGCATCTTTGTATTCTGATGGATTGTTTTGACACTTATTCCGATGGAACATTCCGATCTGGGATTCCGATGGACCTGTTTTAATTGTATTCCGATAGACAAAGAGTTTTATATTCCGATAGCTTAAGGTTTTAAGTTCCAAAGTTTTTAGCAAAGTTTTTATGTGTTAGTTTAATTAAGTTTTCCAAGTATTTTTCTAATCCTTTCCTTAAGTTTTCAAGATTTTATTTTTAACTCGCCAATTTAGTTTAATCTTTCAAAGCATTTACTATTCGACACTTACTTATTTTTCATTAGTTCAAAATAGATAAACCAACCAAAACCTTTTTATTAACCAAGAACAAATCATTCCACTTAGAGCCGTGATCAATTCGAGGAGATACCGAGAACTTAATTCTGAACCCTATACAAAAAGCATTGTATCAATGGCCAACTCTCACATGTGTACAAGACCCATAGCTTACTGTATATCAATTTATTCAAGTCATTTTACCAGTTTACCATATGATTCTTTACTGTTTTATACAACCATCTAAATTAAGCAAGATTTTAACCTTGTTTCTTATAGTTTTTCATCTTTTTAAGCATGTTTATCAACACCAAATCCCCACACAATATTTTTAATCATCATTCATCATCATATACATATACATAAGTAAAAGAAATATAAGTTAACATAATCAAAAATAACAAGACGATGAGGAGGACAATCTTTATACCACCAAGTTGATGTAGGTTATGATTTGTACATGGATTGTGATGGAGAAACTTGTGGATAACCAAGACCATCATCAAGACCACCAATCTTCATAAACTCCTTGTGGAAAATCAGCCCCAAGACTCCATGTAAACTTGATAGGTGTGAAAACACCCATCCTTTTACCACTTAATTCTGGCTAAAACGAGACCAAAACACGTATTTAATATCATTTGTTTGGAATTATGCGTGGTTTTTGTGTTCATTGTGTTTTCAGAGTCAACCGGATGAATATTGAAGAAAACATGGGATTGCACGGGTTTTATCGAAGAAAAAGACTCAAGACGAAGTCTATTGTCCAAGAGATGCAAAAGATTTAAAGTCACTGTGCCTATTTGAAGATTTATCGAAGAATAGAGCCAAAGATGGAAGATTCATATATGTCGAAGAAATCGAGTCTATTAAACAAAAGATTATAAGACGAGTTGGAATTATTCACCGACACTTCTCAAAATCCAAAGTCGAAAACGTTTATTTAAAGAAGCGTGAAGACTAAAGAAGAAAAGAAGCCCGATACCAAAGCCCATTCACAAGCCCATACCAGACGCCTATATATAGGACCTTACTTCACAAAAATTAAACACTAGTTAGTCTTAGCTTTAGTTTTTCATTTCTCTAGTTTTAGAGAGAGAAAGTTCCAAACTTTCTCTCACTAAACTTTTTCTTTGTTTTCATCTTTCAAATTTAAACTTTCTTTAACCTTTGTACTTTGACTTTCATTAATCTCATTCAAGTTAAGCTTTTAAGTTCTTTAATCTTCTTCTACTTTTCTTAGTGTACCTAAATCTTTGATCCGATTGTCTCATTTCATACGGTTCGGATTTGTGGATGAGCTCGTGATAAAAGTTTAATCTTTATTGTTTCTTTTTAAGCTCTCACACGTATAAGCTATAGGCCTTCTATGCTTATTGGCTTATTGCTTGTTTTAGCTTATTGGTTTTCGGATTTCATATATGTTTTAGTCATTCAAAAGTTTCGTTTATAAAGGTTTTGATTTAACGTTTCCAAAAGTTGTCAAATTTAAGCTTTTTGAGTCGTTTAAGTTTTGGATTGGTTAGCTTATTGATTTTGCTTATTGAGGTTTTAGCTTTTCACCATTTTCGGATTAGTTTTGCCTTTCATCTCAATATAAGGGTTATACACATTCCGACGGGTGCTTATTTTGATCGCAATAACCCAGGTGTGGGTTCTACTTTGCGATCGGGTAGTAATTCCCCCTTATTCTGATCTGGATTGCGATCGCTTATTGCGATCGCACATTCTGACGGGATTTAAGGTCCTTTTTGAATCGAAACTCTGCCCAATTCTCGACAGCTACATTCCGATCTGGTACAACATTCCGATCTGAACAATATTGCGATAGGTGTGCTTAGATTTCATACATTCCGATCTAGATCATTCCGATAGCTGCACTTTGCGATTGACCATATTCCGATAGAAGTTTACCTTGACATTCCGATGGACTCCACTTTGACATTCCGATGGGTCGTTGTAGTTACATTCCGATGCTTTTGATTTTAATGCATTCCGATAGAAATAATTTTCCATATTCCGATAGAACAAGTTTTTAAGTATTAATTCAATTAAGTTTTCAAAGTATTTGTCTAATCTTTTCTTTACGTTTTCAAGCATTTACTTTTAACTTGTCAATCTAGTTTAATCTTTCAAAGCTTTAATTTTACTTTTCGACACTTACTTATTTGTCATTAGTTTAAAATAGATAAACAAACCGACACCTTTTTATTAACCAAGAACAAATCATTCCACTTAGAGCCGTGATCAATTCGAGGAGATACCGAGATATAAACCCGAACCCCATTGTAAAATCATTAATATCAAATGGCGCCGCTGCCGGCTCTTCTCGTTAAGATCAACAGTTTTTTGTGAGAACTTGGATTTTGAGATCCGTTCCCCGTGAACGTTACTTTTTCATAAAAATTTTCAAAAACACAAAAAAATATAAAATTTTCAAAAATCCTAAAAATTTAAAAAACATAAAAACCAAAAATATTTTTGCTTTGTTTTTGCCTTGTTAGTTCTTTTGCAGGTGCATGCGTACACGATCAGCGTCTTATCAAGAGCCCGAGCCTCTCGAAGACTTAGACATGGCCGGTGTACAAAACAACAACAATAACCCACCTCAAAACAATAATAATAACAATAACAATCCACCTTTAAACAACAATAATAACAACAACAATGAGCCTCTACCGGATAATCGCCCGATGGTTGAACTTCTGCAAGCACATGTAGATGGTAACAATGATCCAATTGTCATACCCGCGTTTGCAGCCAACAACTTTGAGCTCAAATCCGGTTTTATCCAGATGGTCTCTGCTCAACCATTCTTGGGGCGTACCATTGATGATCCACATGACCACATCAAGAGATTCTTGCAACTCACCAATACGGTCAAATTCAATGGTGTTCCACAAGAGGTAATCCGTTTACAACTTTTTCCCTTTTCTTTAGAGGGACAAGCCCGGCATTGGCTTGCTAAGGAACCGCCACAGAGTATTCTTACGTGGACGGATTTGGAGACCAAGTTTATCAACTACTTTTTCCCACCCTCTCGTACTACCGCTTTGCGGAATGAAATTATCAATTTTGAACAAAAGTACGATGAGTCGTTTAGTGAATCTTGGGACCGTTTCAAAGACCTTTTGAGAAAATTCCCACAACATGGTTTTACCAAAGTGCACCAAATTAATACTTTTTATAATGGTTTAAACATGAATGACCAAGATTCACTAAACAGTGCCTCAGGGGGTAATCTTTTGGCTAAGACTTCCAATGCTGCTTGGGATATCATTGAGAATAAGTCTCGTGTGCAAACCAAGAGTGTGCGGACTAATGTCGCTAGTGCTAGTACTAGTGACAGCGATAAGCGACTTGATAAAATCACTGCGCTTCTTGAATCGCTTGCTACCCAAACCGCCAGCAACACCAACAACATCAACGCTAAAAACGCTAAAGACGCTCAAGTCAATGCTGTTAGCCAACCATGTGAGATATGCGGGGGTCCTCACTCTTACACCACCTGTACTGCCACCCAAGACTACCCTTCTGAGAATGTGAATGCAGCATACGGTACCTATCCTCAACCCGTTTATCAAGCTCGTCCTCAAGGTGACCGCAACCTGCTTAGCTACCGCTCAAACAACTATCTCTCACCACCCGGTTTTACTCCTAACAATCCAAACCAACAACAAAACCTCAACCGCCCTCCTCAACAACAACAACAACAATCTCGTGGACCATACATACCACCTCACAAACAACAACAACCACCTCAAAGAAACAACCAAGTTTACCAGCAACCTGCTTATCAACCACCCGCATACAATGCTCCTCCCAACCAACCCACCGCTTTACACCAAGAAGTGGAAACCTACATGAGGACTAACGATGTGATCATGGGAAATCTTCAGCGAGAAGTGCTCAACTTAAAAGCAGACCTGGTGAAACAAGGGAACGATCTGAGAGCTGATATGAGAAACACTTTGGATAGTCAAACGAATGACTTAAAGAATATGATGGCTAGTTTCTTCCAATGTAATCAACCCTCTTCTTCGAGTACTCTTCCGAGTAACACCGTTGCGAATCCAAGAGGGGAGATGAAAGCAATCACCACTCGCAGTGGCAAAGGTACCAAGGAACCCGAGTTTCCTATACCTCCACCGGTGATTGTGACTAAGGAAAACGAGTCACCTGCTCCTATTCCTCATCCTTCTACTTCCCCAATTTCTCCGCCTCTTACTTCCACCCCTCCTCCACCCAAGGATGTGAGTGATCCTTCGATCCCAAAGCCTTCCTCTTCTTTCGATATACCTTATCCATCAAGGTTGAGGAAAGAGAAGCTCAAAAGCAAGGACGATATTCAGGTTTCGAACTTTCTAAAAATGTTTAAACAATTGAATTTTAACATCTCCTTCGCTGAGGCTCTCGCTCACATGCCTAAGTACGCGAAAATGTTCAAAGATCTTCTTATCGACAAGGAGAAGCTTCTTGATATTGCTAACACCCAACTTAATGAAAATTGCTCCGCAGTGCTCTTAAGGAAATTACCAACCAAACTTGGTGATCCGAGTCGTTTCTTAATCCCTTGTAACTTCCCGGGAGTAGAGAATTGAATGGCCCTAGCCGATCTAGGTGCCAGTATTAATCTAATGCCTCTAAGCGTTTGGAAGCAATTATCTCTCCCTGAGCTAGTCCCCACCAAAATGACTTTGGAATTAGCTAACCGTACGGTTGCTTATCCAGTGGGGATAGCCGAAGACGTCTTTATAGGATTCGACAAATTCACTTTTCCTACTGATTTCGTCGTTGTTGACTACGACATGGACCCTCGTGTGCCACTGATTGTTGGTCGTCCATTCTGGAGGACCGGTCGCACTCTCATCGATGTTGAAGCCGGTGAGATTATCATGAGAATGGGTGATGATAAAATCGTCTTCAACATGGGGAAGTTGTCTAAACAGCCTTATTCTAACGAGAGTGTTAATTGTATTGACGTTCTTGATGAGGCTTGTGAAGAACACTTTATTGATGCTTGTAAAAATATTCCTACCTCTCTTCCCAATGTTGTGACCGTTTCCTCTATTGATTCATCACTGTCTCTATTTGGAGAAAGTGATTTCTTTTGGAAAGATCTTGAAGCCACCATGGGAGATGTGAACTTAGCAAATGCCGAGTCTCCCACCGATTGGGATGAAGACATGTGTTTCTTTGAAAACCTTCTCAAAGAAGACAATCTTTCTCCACCATCTCCCACGGTTATTGCTATTGATGCTCCGACTTTGAAAACGCCTCCCATCGAAAATCCTCCGGATTTAGAACTTAAGGAGTTTCCGCCCCATCTCGAGTACGTGTTCCTTGAAGAAAACAAGAAGTCCCCTGTCATCATCGCGAAGGACTTGAAAGAAGAAGAGAAATATCGCCTCATCACCGTGCTTAAAGATCATAAGAAGGCAATCGCTTGGAAAATTTCCGACATCCGCGGAATTGATCCGAACTTTTGTACTCACAAGATTCTCATGGAAGATGACTTTAAACCCGCAATCAAGAGCCAAAGAAGGGTTAATCCTCGAATTCATGACGTCATCAAACAAGAGGTTATCAAACTTCTATATGCCGGCTTGATTTACCCTATTTCGGATTCGCCGTGGGTAAGTCCCGTCCATTGTGTCCCCAAGAAGGGCGGAATAACCGTTGTTTCCAATGAACACAACGAGTTGATTCCCACTCGTCTCGTTACTGGGTGGAGAGTTTGTATTGATTATCGCAAGCTCAATGATGCCACGAGAAAAGACCACTTTCCTCTTCCTTTCATGGATCAAATGCTCGAGCGTCTTGCGGGTAATGACTATTACTGCTTCTTAGACGGTTTCTCCGGGTATTTTCAAATTCCCATCGATCCCAAAGACCAAGAAAAGACCACATTCACTTGTCCCTACGGAACATTTGTTTACAAACGCATGCCTTTTGGTTTATGTAATGCTCCTGGGACGTTCGAAAGGTGTATGATGGCTATATTCCATGACATGGTGGAAGACACTATGGAAGTATTCAGGGATGATTTCTCGGTTTATGGCGATTCTTTCTCTGCTTGCCTTGCCAATTTAGAACGTATGCTTCAGCGGTGTGAAAACACTCGCCTTGTTCTTAATTTGGAAAATGCCATTTCATGGTAAAAGAGGGCATCGTGCTAGGACACAAGATCTCCAAAGCCGGTCTCGAAGTAGACCGTGCTAAAGTCGATGTTATCGCTAAGTTGCCTCCACCTTCAACCGTGAAGGGTGTGAGAAGTTTCCCGAGCCATGCGGGCTTCTACCGTCGATTTATCAAAGATTTTTCTCAAATCGCTCGCCCGATCACCCACCTCTTGGAAAAAGATACTCCTTTTATCTTTTCCAAAGAGTGTCTTGAAGCCTTCAACTCGCTTAAGGATAAACTAACTAAGGCACCCGTCTTGGTTACCCCTAATTGGGAGCTTCCCTTTGAGTTGATGTGCGATGCTAGTGACTATGCTATTGGTGCGGTTTTGGGCCAAAGAGTGAACAAACACTTCTAACCGATCCATTACGCTAGCAAGACAATGACTGGGGCTCAATTGCATTACACGACAACCGAAAAAGAGCTTTTAGCTGTTGTCTATGCCTTTGAAAAGTTCCGCCCCTATCTTGTCCTTTCCACCACAATCGTTTATACCGATCATTCCGCGTTGAAGTACTTGTTGACTAAACAAGATTCCAAGCCAAGACTTCTTCGCTGGGTTTTGCTACTCCAGGAATTTAAAATCGAAATTCGCGATAAAAAAGGAGCTGAAAACCTAGCCGCGGATCATGTCAGTAGACTTGAGGATCCTTACCAAGGGGATCATCCGAACAAAGAAATCAATGATTCTTTTCCCTTGGAGACCTTAATGTCTATCAACTCGACTGCTGATGAAACCCCGTGGTTTGCGGACATTGCAAACTACTTGGCGGGTGGAATTCTCGTTGACGGGTTAACATCCTAGAAAAAGAATAAGTTCTTTAACGACATTAAGACTTACTTTTGGGATGACCCGTATCTATTCAAGCAATGTGCTTACTTGATTATTCGCCGATGTGTTGATGGACCGGCAGCTTTAGAAATCCTTGACGCTTGCCACAAAGGACCCACCGGTGGTCACTTTGGACCCAACTATACCGCCAAAAAAGTGTTTGAATCGGGATTTTATTGGCCCACCATCTATCGTGACGCTCACGAGATGGTTAAACATTGTGATGCTTGCCAAAAACAAGGCAAGATCACACATAAAGACGAGATGCCTCAGAATTTCATTCAAGAATGTGAAATCTTTGATGTTTGGGGTATCGACTTTATGGGGCCATTCCCTTCTTCTAAAGGAAACAAATACATCCTTGTAGCCGTTGACTACGTCTCCAAATGGGTTGAAGCCAAAGATTTACCCACTAATGACGCAAGGATGGTTTGTAACTTTTTGAAATCGCTATTCGCTAGATTCGGTGTGCCTCGTGCCATTATTAGTGATCGCGGGACTCATTTTTGCAAAGACCAATTTGCTAGAGTCATGGCTAAGTACGGTGTAAATCATCGTCTTTCCACCGCCTACCACCCACAAACTAATGGCCAGGCTGAAATATCCAACCGAGGATTAAAGCGAATTCTGGAAAGAACCGTGGGAGAGCATCGTGCCTCATGGGCTGATAAACTTGATGATGCTTTGTGGGCTTTTCGTACCGCATATAAGACTCCGATTGGTTGTACACCATATCGTCTCGTGTACGGGAAAGCATGCCACCTCCCCATTGAGTTGGAGCACAAGGCTTACTGGGCCTTGAAGTGGGCTAATTTTGATATCAACAAAGCCGGTGACCTACGCAAGATCCAACTCAATGAGCTGAATGAACTCCGTAATGAGGCTTATGAAAATTCTTTGATCTATAAGGAGAAGACTAAGCTCATTCACGACTCTAAGATTAAGAACCACGAGTTCCAAGTTGGAGACAAATTTTTACTCTTTAACTCTCGGTTGAAAATCTTTTCGGGCAAGCTAAAATCTCGTTGGTCCGACCCATTCGCCATTGCCCAAATTTTTCCATATGGTATTCTCGAGCTCGCTCAACCTAATGGACCAAATTTTAAGGTGAATGGCCAACGAGTGAAGTTGTACTTTGGTGAGGACATCTCTCACGAGATGATTCCATCCCTCACCATGTTCCCCATGAACTAATTTTGGGTCAAGTCAGGCTCGTGACTCGGTTATCAAAAACAAGCGCTCCTCGGGAGGCAACCCGAGTATCTATCCTTTTCGTTTTAACTTCCTAAGTGTAGGGGGACCTATATAGGTGTTTGTATTTGTGTGGTGATGTGATTACAGGGATGAATGCACTTTTGGAACCTTTGAAGAACCGTGCTCCCGTGTTATCCGAAATCCGGTTCTATCTCTCAACTATCGTGATTCAATTTTCTTCATACTCACATTTGAAATTGATCACTTTAGTCGTCTCTTCCTTAACTTGAGTTAACCAACGTGCACAATGTCATAAGTGTAGGGGAGACTTTTCCCACATGCTTAAACATTGAGGAAAAATGTTTATCTTAAGTGTAGGGGGGACTTCTATCGAAGTTTTAAGTGGACTTTTTCATGAAAATGCCTTCATTTAACCGGAAAATCATCTTTTTCAATATTTTTCAAATTTTTAATTAACTGGCCATTTAGTCGTAATTTTTAATTTTTTAACGTTGCTTTCATATGTATATATCCATCAATAAAGTCAAAAATATTAATAAAGTGGTGTAGATAGTTTAGAAGTCTTCGACATATTAGGCCCGTTGCGATTATTTTGACTCAACCCGAATAGACTTATCCAAGTTTATTCTAGCTAGTATCCTTAACCATGTAGACCTTAACTGGTTTATTAGGCTAAGTATCCACGAGTCTCATTACTTGAGATTTTAAATTGTGGAGAACAAGAAATGATAGAGTCAATTATAAGTCGGTATTCCTGCACAAGCTCACTTGGTGTAATTATTTGCCTATTCTCCCATCACTTGCTAATAAATTATCTGCAATAAGTAAGGTCGTACGATTTGAAAAGTTACTTAGCTTCTAGCCCAAGATCGTTTAAAAGTTGCTCGGTAATGATAAGAGTTCATAGCCAAGGCATAACTTATGAAGCGGGGCGCGAAGATTGGCGAGTCCGAAAAGGCCCTAACAAGGCATGAGGATTCCATTATATTGCTGAAGATCCAAAGTGATGTGAAAACATTATTCCCAAAATCAATATGAAGGATCGAGACTCACGACGAAAAGCAATCAACTCCCATAAAGATCATGGAGAAGTCTATCCGAAAAGACCCTAACAAGGTATGAGGATAAATAGATCCAAGTCCGAAAAGGAGGCGGATCGTTGTATCTCAAAATCCCAATTAGAGATTGAAGAATAATCATGAAGTCGTGGTCAACAAAGTTGGAGTACCCCTCAAAAGTCTCCAAGTGAAGAAACTCTATTAACGAAGAGAAGACCATTATCTCAAGAACGTCTCTCAAGATATGAAGTATGAAGTACATGCCAAATATCGGCCCGAGAAAGGTCTCAAATCGTGAACCGAGTTATGCCAAGATATGAACTTTTTGATATCCTGAGAAGCAGTTTTAAGAGATTTTGTCCTTTAGCTAACTATTGATCAAATCATCCTACTTTGCTTTCAGCCTAAATAAACTATCGAAATAAGTCCAAAAATGCATCTTCATGATCATTCTAAGACAAAAATAAAATAAAAGAGATACACCTAGGAATAAGGGATTTTAAGCATTAAATTAAGCCATGTGTGTAAGTGTTAGAATTGCTAGCTTATAATAACAATGATCTCGTTTTTAAGCTTAGTTTGGGGAACGTGAAACTTGAGGGTGATAAATCTTCGCAGCACCGAAGCCCTAATGTATGTCCTTGATCTCTTTGCAAGTTATTTCCATCCAGTTGTTTACTTTAAAGTTTTGATTTCTCTTAGTACTATAATTTCTGTTTAGTAGTATATTAATAAGGCCAAGGTTGATTGATTATGAGAGAAGTGTAAATCTGCTTTATCGCTAAGCATTGCATGAGGGCATGGCAATGGTTAAGTGTAGGGGATTTAATAGGTGTGAAAACACCCATCCTTTTACCACTTAATTCTGGCTAAAACGAGACCAAAACACGTATTTAATATCATTTGTTTGGAATTATGCGTGGTTTTTGTGTTTATTGCGTTTTCAGAGTCAACAGGATGAATATTGAAGAAAACATGGGATTGCACGGGTTTTATCGAAGAAAAAGACTCAAGACGAAGTCTATTGTCCAAGAGATGCAAAAGATTTGAAGTCACTGTGCCTATTTGAAGATTTATCGAAGAATAGAGCCAAAGATGGAAGATTCATATATGTCGAAGAACTCGAGTCTATTAAACAAAAGATTATAAGACGAGTTGGAATTATTCACCGACACTTCTCAAAATCCAAAGTCGGAAACGTTTATTTAAAGAAGCGTGAAGACTAAAGAAGAAAAGAAGCCCGATACCAAAGCCCATTCACAAGCCCATAGCACACGCCTATATATTGGACCTTACTTCACAAAAGTTAAACACTAGTTAGTCTTAGCTTTAGTTTTTAATTTCTCTAGTTTTAGAGAGAGAAAGTTCCAAGCTTTCTCTCACTAAGCTTTTTTTTATTTTCATCTTTCAAATTTAAACTTTCTTTAACCTTTGTACTTTGAATTTCATTAATCTCATTCAAGTTAAGCTTTTAAGTTCTTTAATCTTCTTCTACTTTTCTTAGTGTACCTAAATCTTTGATCCGATTATCTCATTTCATACGGTTCGGATTTGTGGATGAGCTCGTGATAAAACTTTAATCTTTCTTGTTTCTTTTTAAGCTCTCACACGTATAAGCTATAAGCCTTCTATGCTTATTGGCTTATTGCTTGTTTTAGCTTATTGGTTTTCGGATTTCATATATGTTTTAGTCATTTAAAAGTTTCGTTTATAAAGTTTTTGATTTAACGTTTCCAAAAGTTGTCAAATTTAAGCTTTTTGAGTCGTTTAAGTTTTGGATTGGTTAGCTTATTGATTTTTCTTATTGAGGTTTTAGCTTTTCACCATTTTCGGATTAGTTTTGCCTTTCATCGCAATATAAGGGTTATACACATTCCGACGGGTGCTTATTTTGATCGCAATAACCCAGGTGTGGGTTCTACTTTGCGATCGGGTAGTAATTCCCCCTTATTCCGATCTGGATTGCGATCGCTTATTGTGATCGCACATTCCGACGGGATTTAAGGTCCTTTTTGAATCGAAACTCTGCCCAATTCTCGACAGCTACATTCCGATCTGGTACAACATTCTGATCTGAACAATATTGCGATAGGTGTGCTTAGATTTCATACATTCCGATCTAGATCATTCCGATAGCTGCACTTTGCGATTGACCATATTCCGATAGAAGTTTACCTTGACATTCCGATGGACTCCACTTTGACATTCCGATGGGTCGTTGTAGTTACATTCTGATGCTTTTGATTTTAATGCATTCCGATAGAAATAATTTTCCATATTCCGATAGAACAAGTTTTTAAGTATTAATTCAATTAAGTTTTCAAAGTATTTGTCTAATCTTTTCTTTAGGTCTTCAAGCATTTACTTTTAACTTGTCAATCTAGTTTAATCTTTCAAAGCTTTAATTTTACTCTTCGACACTTACTTATTTGTCATTAGTTTAAAATAGATAAACAAACCGACACCTTTTTATTAACCAAGAACAAATCATTCCACTTAGAGCCGTGATCAATTCGAGGAGATACCGAGACATAAACCCGAACCCCATTGCAAAATCATTAATATCAAAACTCCTCCTTGGATGTTATAAGCACCACCAATCTATAGAGCTTCAAAAGGGCTTCAACTTATGTGTAAATAACATAAGATTCCATGGTAAATTTTGATCAAAAGTGGTGTTTGATGAGGGGAAGTGGACGGCACATTTGAGGAGGGTGAGAGAGTTTGAGGTGGTTTTTGCATGTGTGTAATGGTAGAAATGAAGAAAGCTAGTGGTTTGGTGAGAAGTAGCTTACTTTGTAAGCCTAAAATGGACAAGTGTCCTTGTTACTTATAAAATGTTGACACAAAATGTGTTGGTGTGGCTCATTCTTGCCGTCCAAGAGTGGGGGATGGGGCAAGTTTATTCTTGTCTCATCCCCATTTAATTACGGGTACTCCTCAATTCTAGTTTCCTCGATTTGCGTGCCCTCGGGTCGTTTTACGAAAAACGTTTTTATAAATTATGAATCAATGGCACAAAACTAATCTAATAAAAATTGTCTCATCAAAAACGGAGTTCGAAAACGTAAATACGTAATCCTAAGGTTTCCGGTTTAGTCGTAAAGGACGTTAAAATAAAATTGTAAGTCCTAATCTCTTCTCGTAAATTTGTGAGTATATGAACCAACACAAATTTAAAACTCCAAAATAATATTCACGGATAAATTTATTTTCTGAAATGTCGGACTGTCACCAAAGACGGTGTGTGTAAACGTAAGCACGTAACGTAGAATCCTCCGGTTTAGACGTAGTCGATGCTACTTCAAGACGTAAATCCAAATTACTTCCCAAAAATAAGTGAGTTCATATTGTAACATTAAAATAATGTTTTCAAATAAATATTGAGAATAAAATATCAACCATAAATTGACGGATTGTCACAGCATTTACCCCTAAACAGGATCTTTGTCCTCCAAGATCATCTTACTACTCGCTTCTTATAGAGTTAAAGCCATGTGGGTATTTCCTCCACATTCGGTCTTTTCTTACAAGTGTAATTCATTACAATACGCGAGTTTCATCAATCATAACTACGGGAATAAGATCAGGCTAAATGTTGACTTACTTTCTCTATCCATGATGTTCACGGGTTTTTGATGAATGCAACTTTTCGCCGATCTAAACATTACTAGGAAACAATCAGATTCTCACTTACTAGACATTTTATCAAGTTTGATATACGATACCTAATTCACACAGCTCTTGAAGTCCTAGGGTAGATCCAGCTTATATGCCTTTCAAACCAAATCTTTTACATCATCCCAATGGTCCCATACAACGGGGACTTATATCCCATGATTTGTCAGATCATTAATTCATTTCTCCAAGGTTAAAAATTGTGGCATAACTTCGCTACCCATCTGGCACTTCAAGATCTACATTTCATATTCACATAACCTCTTGCCCACTACCGGCAGTCAATAATCAGATCCTAATTTCGACAATCATTTCAGATCTCGCGGGTCGGGTATTTTGTAAGGTTAAGTTCGCCATCATAGGAAACCTTAAACCTAAAAGACATGTCCAACTCACAATGGGTGTATGTCGGGTGTCTTTATCTCAACTCCTGCTTACAGATGCTCTAATATATATCCTCACAAGATTCGATCTCGATCCTAATACGATAGTTATCAATGATAATCTCTCCAAAGGAAAACGATTATACGGTCTATTACCAAAGGTCAATCATTCAAACATAGAACATCGCTTATAGTATTTTGTATCGTTACTTTACCTCGTCCCTTCGATTGGGGTGGTACACAGTACTCTCATCAAGATTCGTTCTTATTGACTTCTGAGCAAATCTCTAGAAATTCAATGCGAAGCGAGGATCTTGATAAAGATGTTAGATACAGGCACACTATGTTTACATAACTCTTTTGCATTTATCATTAACGGGAATGATATTAGCAGATTTGGTCAGTCTGTCGACGATGACCTAAATCGAATCAAATTCAGACGATGACCTTTGCAATAGCAAGATGTTTACTAATGTATGAGGCTATGTATGCCTTCATAATTTGCTATTAGTACAACTTCTTCTGATAATGATACATTAAATCAGAAATGACAAGAATAGAATACTTATACTTACATATTCCAACATAACTATATCTCACAATCTCCATATTTAGGCAACCACAAGTGGCTTTTTATACATTTTAACGCCATCGGCTTCTCAATTTTAATGGTTCACATTAGCCGCGAGCCTCTTTTATAATCTACATTATTCCTTTTTACAAACATCGTTCATATTTAAATTGTTCGGCAATTTATTTTGTATTTTCATTATTAAGAAATACATCCTAATTGGTTCTTTGTCCTTTCTATATAATGTGTCAATAATTACATTCACTTTTCTTCATATTTTCTAAGCTTCAGTTTAGTTTCAGCTATCATTTTTATCAGTTTCGCTTAATCCGACGTTTAAAGCGTCGATAATTATTACAACTAATTAAATAATAAATATTCAAATTTTATAAAATGTAAACATAAAGATATTAAATTTCTTAGTCCGTCCAATTATATGAAAATGTTCAAAATAATTTGAATTTATTTAACAAGATTTTTGTTGATTTACTGAAACAATTAGTGAGATTCGTAAATGTTCGAAAAATCTTTCGTTATACTTTGGTCAAAATTTTCTTAGTTGAAAAGCAAAAATTGTCGTTTCAAATTTCAAGATATGGTTTAAATGGGTTTCCTCAATCCTTCTTAGGTTGTCTTAAGGTATGCAAAAACATTTACCCCTAAACAGAAGTTTAGTTAAATATTTTGTGTATAAGGGAATAATCCCTTAAAATCCTTTGTTAAAACATTTGTCAAAACATATTTGCACTTTCTTTTTGGTAAAGCTAAAAGTCTTAAAAGGGCTCTTAATTTTTGAAGAGTCAATATAAATTCCATTATCTATTAATCACATAGTCAAATAATGTAAAGGTTTAAGTCTTTAATCACATATCAATTATTCAAGATACATGTTTTTATTTCTCAGTCATCTAAGGGCAATCTATTAATAATTATTAACTCATTCTTATTCTTATAAATAAACAAATAAATGGTCCTTAATGATCATGAGCATGAATTTATCAAATTACAGCCTACACACGTGATTCACCAAATATATGAATACTACATGTGTATTAGTCAATCCAAACGACATCACGTGAAACTCATAATGTCCATTACAAGTACCAGATGTAGTGATTGGAATACATAATCCTTTTTCGCAGATGCGAAGTTGATGATAACCATGCCTTGGATCAAATCTTTAAAACATACGCTAGAACCTTGTAAATGATCGAACACATCTTCCATTTCGAGTTATGGATATCGTTTTCGATTGTCAATTTACTCAGTTCACAGTAATCTATAAATATAAGGAATGATAACACCATAACTCTTCATGATGACGAGCTTGGTAGAATAAAATTTTCCTCCGACAACTCTCTCAGTTGTACGGTAATTCCTTTTAATTCAGATGGTGCTGACATACAGTGCACAAGCCATAGGTGCAGCACCGGGAATATAATCAATAGCAATTTTAACTTGACTTAATGCCAAAAGTCTAGTTAATTCATCAACAAATACTTACTAAAGTTTCAGATAACATAAACATCTTTTAATAAATTCATATTAGGTTCTTTCTAGATTATAATATCTATGACTAATTCACAACCGTTCACGGTAAAATTTTAAGTCTAAATACAGGATACGGTCATCCACCAAGAATTATTTAGATCACTTTTGATAATCAACATCTTATCATTTAGGGGTTTTCTACACGAGTTCCCATCAATTAAGACAATGTTGTCATGTCATAATCAATCAATCCATTCTACTGGCATTACCAACTTTTTCAGTTTTATTGTCGTCGATAAGATGTGAACTTCTCAAAAGACTAATAATAATAACTCATAATCCTTCGCAAATTCAAGGATATATGGAGACACAACTACCATTAAAAGAGTAAGGTCAACGCATAATCTACGCGAGAGAAATTTCAAATCAGATACAGACGAAAACATTTAACGAATATGAATATATCCCATGTTTTCATTAATTTGAGTACGCATTCGAAAGCTCCTCGTATCGTTACCCAGGTCATTCAAATGAAATCAAATCATAAGATATGATAGGAACGTCGATACATCCAGTCGGGTACCAACACTCGGTAATCAGATGCTTTTCCTAAGAATCTCACTACGGGAGAATTGGACAAGAAAGAATTGTCAATTGTCAAATAAGACAATTTCCACAGATGAGTAAATTCGACTCAGAAGATTAGATGCTACAGGCACATATGTAGGTGTCCCTAACACTATGTCCCTATTTTGCACTTCTTGCAGATCTCATAAAATTTATTCTTTCACAATCTTCAAAGAAAATGTAGTGTTTATTCATTAGTTTTATGGCGACTACTAATCAGCCTTGCATGGTCCATTCCAAATTGTATGTAGGCGCGCAACTATATACAATTTCAAGATTAACGATCCAATACTCAGTTCGTCAAAATTTTATCATCATGTTTATAAAAACATTTTCATGCTTAATTCTTAAATAAGGATCAAAAATAAATTTACAAAGATTTTCTTTGTTATGGAAATAATTAAGTTTCCAAAGTGTCTCTTAAACAACTTCATTTTGATATCAGTCACTTATAAATCTCACTTTGAATAATCCTTATTGTGATGAAAATTAAATTTTCTCAAGGGATACTGTTTTATCTTATAAAAACAATGAGTGATCTACAAAAGAGTGATGAAGAGTTGTTTACCAAGAACTAACCACAATATAATAGGAGATGAGCTTAGCCAAATAATCATGAGGTTCATGACCTTGATGGCGCTCAAAAAGATTAATCCACAACGTAACTCAAACAGAGATGAGTACTTGCTCAATGGTTGCATCACTAATGCGAACATTAGGATGAAGCAATAAAAGATAGATATCATCGATACATGTATAATTTAGCAATCAAAGGTAGTCTTTTCATTAATCACAAACAAGTCAAATTGTACCGTAACACATTACGTGTCACTATGTCATACAATTCTCAGAACTCATCCTACCAACTGATATCTCAGTTAAGTTAGGGATTTTTAAAAGATACCACAATGAATACTAATCTACAAGAGTCATTAGGTGTCCCACCTGTCCCGGAAGATCCATCGGTCCCAATTTAGAAGAAGATTTCTTCAATTTATTTCTTGGACCCTGGGCATCCTCATTAGTGGACAATGGCCTAGGAACAACCCTTAACACGAACCTACAATCAATTAAAACCTTATAATTCAATCACAGAACTTAATGACTTCCTCTTAACAATCTCATATTCCATACGGGTTAAATTTTACTTTATTCAAGTTTCAATTAACTTATACTCAATGCGATATCCTACCTCATTCTCCACTACTTTCAACCTTATTCTTTGAACATAATAGGGCAATAAAAGCTCAATATGAACAACACTTAATTCCAATCCTATAGCTCTTACAACAACAATTACCAAATGAGTCACTAGTATGAGATGACTCATACATTCAATTAGACTTCTCGGAAATGTATTAGTGGCATGAGGCTTTTAGGTAATGGTTCTAATGACAGCCTCAAGTGCAACATTCTCCCTTTCGATTTCAATTTAAGAATTGGATGACAATAAATCAGATGACATCTTTCTAGGTGGTAACGTTTTGTCAAACTCCACTCTATAAGGAAAGATCGTCATAACATCGATATCAGATTTAATCTCGCCAACTCTTCTTTAATATCACAATCAACTAATATCTACATTTCTACGAATATCAACCATTTGTTGGGATCATAAATATCCACAAATTGGTTTAGATCTAGGATAGCTAGAATTCCTACGAGAATAGCTTCGATTAATTTACTAGGGGATTTAGGGTTTCTTGTGACAATCTAAGTCGTATAAATACCTCGTATAAATATCAAAATAATCATCAAACAATCATGTAATAAAATTACATCATATATATATATATAATCCAAGTTATATATATATTAAAATAACACTTCTCAGTTTGGCCTTGTCGGTAACTCGGGAATTCTTCGGCACCGTTATAGTCAAAAGATTTTTAGACATTTTTAGAAAAATGTTTATAGTTAAAAGATTTTGAAAAGTTTTATTCAAAACCTTAGTTTTAAAAATCTATCGTTCTCTATCACTAGAGCTCTGATACCAAACTGTAACACTCCCAAATTTATACAACTCAATACATCGGAAGACTCGTTGGTGTTACGGGATAGCACATTACTCACATCATAGACAACGCATAAAAATCGCGTCGTTTATTAATAAAGCATTTCCATTCATAAAAATCAAAGTTACATAGGTCCCAAGTCATATTATTTCATACAAGTTTTACAAAGTATTTGAATGGAAAATATTGTTTAAGTGCGGGCCATGAATTCTTGTCGTTTTCCCGAGAATTACCTTCAAGTACCTGAGATAAAACATGTTAAAAGAAAAGGTCAGCGATAACGCCGAGTGAATTCATAGAGTTTAATAAAATCCATCAATATAATATCAGTATAAAATTATTCCTAAAAATCATTTTGTACAAATCATTTTAATAGGCCATAAAATAGCCAAAGTCATTTTATACAAATCTTCATCAAAATCATAATATAGGCGTTTGCCTTAAAAATCATTATACGAGCCAATGTCGTAAAAACATCATACAATACGTCTTATGACGTTGTATGAAAATAAAAACCGTTATATGAATATGGTTATGAAAACCAAAACACGAACATAATATCAATAGTATGACCCTGTATTGCTAGTCAGGCAATACATCGTAATTCGGTGCGTCTAGTAGTATTTCGTTAATTGGGATTATTATAAGCCGCATGACATTGTTACCTTACTAAACCAACAACGGGTAGCTAACCCGATACTCAATTTGCCCATCTAAAGTAGCATGTCGTCACAAAGGTCACGCTATGGAAATCTTCTCATACATAAATTCGTTTACCAATCAATGTGGCACGACGGGGATCAACCGTCAAGGCGCGAACTGGGGTGATCGTCCCCTAATAGTACTATTATATGCACAAGCGTCTACCAAATCCCGGTAGTTCACAATTCATGCTAATGGGACTTTTAGTGACATAACCTAACTTTAATAATCCATTTCATTTCATCTATCGGGTCCTTTAATCATTTATCGGGTCATACAATCGGGTCATACAATCATTCGGGTCCAAATCAATAAACAAACAATCGGGACAAATGGTGTCCTAATTTTATAAAAACTAACATGTTATCTCCCTCGCGGGTTTATAAAACATTTATAAAACATTTAAAAGAGTGCGAGGCTATGGACTCACGTTGATGCGGGAAGGCGGGTTATCGGCAATTCGGACGTACGGTACGTGCTTCAATCACGGAAACCTAGACAAATAATACTTGTCTTAGACTAATGTCCAATGAATTTATAAAAATAACAATTATGTATACATATGATGATTTTATATATATGATGATCAAGTGGGTTTACATATTCTCATTTACTCGTTTTAGTGTTATGTGTCGATAACTTTTATACTAGTTTACTAGTTTTACCTATTTACGTGTTTTAGGTCCAATAAACTTATTATAAGTTCTTTAGCTTGTATTACTCCATTTTATACTTATATTATCAGTATTTAAACTTTACAAGTTGGGCCCAAATGGGTTAAGCCCAATAAGTTCTTTTTATAAGAGTTTAACTTAATTAGTCCAATTATTAGTCCAATATGTTTACTTAGCTCGTTAATGTCCGTATGTTATATAGTTCGGGTTTTTATCGGTTTTTACTTGTTATATATGTTTATATATCAGTATATGAGTTTTATAAAGTTTACATTAGACGGGTCCAACCATCTAAGTTTTATTTAAAAAAACGTTAATTTTTACGATAATAGCCGAAAAGTCGTAAAAATCATGTTTATAGTTTTATAACTTATAAAACTTAACAAGTTACCATTTTTATAAAACGTCCACTTATTTACCCTTGTACATATTTATATAAATGTATTATATAAGTTAGTGGGTTTTTATTTTACATTTTATACAATATAATTTTGAGTGCTTATATAATAATAATAAACATTAATTCTCAAAATCTGATTTTTATTTTCATCTTCACCAAAACTGCCATATCTAGAGTTCTATATGGAGATAGAAGCTCAAATTGTTATCACATAAACTACATGATATGTGCTACATTTAACTTGTCTAAAGCTACTGTTGAATCGTCCTCTAAATATTTTCTAAAAATCGTCCAAAACAGTGAACTCAGATTTGTACTTTAAACTTGTTTTGATCATATCTCACTCATTACAATGATTCCATTGCATGGCCAACTCTCACATGTGTACAAGACCAATAGCTTACTTTATATCAATTTATTCAAGTCATTTTACCAGTTTACCATATGATTCTTTACTGTTTTATACAGCCATCTAAATTAAGCAAGATTTTAACCTTGTTTCTTATAGTTTTTCATCTTTTTAAGCATGTTTATCAACACCAAATCCCCACACAATATTTTTAATCATTATTCATCATCATATACATATACATAAGTAAAAGAAATACAAGTTTACATAATCAAAAATAACAAGAGGATGAGGAGGACAATCTTTATACCACCAAGTTGATGTAGGTTATGATTTGGACATGGATTTTGATGGAGAAACTTGTGGATAACCAAGACCATCTTCAAGACCACCAATGTTCATAAACTCCTTGTGGAAAATCAGCCCCAAGATTCCATGTAAACTCCTCCTTGGATGTTATAAGAACCACCAATCTATAGAGCTTCAAAAGGGCTTCAACTTATGTGTAAATAACATAAGATTCCATGGTAAATTTTGATCAAAAGTGGTGTTTGATGAGGGGAAGTGGACGGCACATTTGAGGAGGGTGAGAGAGTTTGAGGTGGTTTTTGCATGTGTGTAATGGTAGAAATGAAGAAAGCTAGTGGTTTTGGTGAGAAGTAGCTTACTTTGTAAGCCTAAAATGGACAAGTGTCCTTGTTACTTATAAAATGTTGACACAAAATGTGTTGGTGTGGCTCATTCTTGCCGTCCAAGAGTGGGGGTGGGGCAAGTTTATTCTTGTCTCATCCCCATTTAATTACGGGTACTCCTGGATTCTAGTTTCCTCGATTTGCGTGCCCTCGGATCGTTTTACGAAAAATGTTTTTATAAATTATGAATCAACGGCACAAAACGAATCTAATAAAAATTGTCTCATCAAAAACGGAGTTCGAAAACGTAAATACGTAATCCTAAGGTTTCCGGTTTAGTCGTAAAGGACGTTAAAATAAAATTGTATGTCCTAATCTCTTCTCGTAAATTT
Source organism: Glebionis coronaria (assembly GCA_025667525.1). NCBI lineage: Eukaryota > Viridiplantae > Streptophyta > Magnoliopsida > Asterales > Asteraceae > Glebionis > Glebionis coronaria. The sequence goes on along the minus strand of JANFOE010000836.1, from coordinate 212,962 downwards.
GTGAGTTTATGAACCAACACAAATTTAAAACTCCAAAATAATATTCACGGATAAATTTATTTTCTGAAATGTCGGACTGTCACCAAAGACGGTGTGTGTAAACGTAAGCACGTAACGTAGAATCCTCCGGTTTAGACGTAGTCGATGCTACTTAAAGACGTAAATCCAATTACTTCCCAAAAATAAGTGAGTTCATATTGTAATATTAAAATAATGTTTTCAAATAAATATTGAGAATAAAATATCAACCATAAATTGACGGATTGTCACATATGTCTTTATCAACATTCGCGTCATTACTATCTACAGTGTCGATAGGTTGCACATATATTTCACTTAATGAAGCAGGCGGAGGACTTGGATTTAAGAAGCCAACTTTGATTCTAACAAATTTATTTGTTTCACAAAATGTTCTTTTTCTGCATTAGAATCTTGAATCTTACGATGAAGTTTTTGTTCAAGAACAACATTTGCTTTTTCAAGTTTTTCAAAATATACCTCAAATTTGTCTTTTTTCTTTGAAAAATCGAGTTTGGCATCCTCAAAATATTTTGTCTTTTGAGCTAACATAGTTTCGAGCTCATGAATCTTAGAATCATACATAGAAGTTAACTGTACCTCAACCATTGGCTCATCATCATATTTGGGTCTGATATCCTCATCATTGGATGTTAGATCATTTCCTGAGCTGTTGCTGTATGCTGCTTTTCTGATTTTGTTCCGCTGCTTTCTGTGACAATCGAACAAGCATCCAATGTTTGACGATCATCGACATTGATCTCGTTGTCTGCATCAGTCTTTCATTCACCATTCTTTCAATTTTCCGTTGATGACGTGTCCTTTCAGTAATGGACTTCATTACATTACTCATGTGTTGAAAAAATGTCTCTTTGAACTCCTGAACTTTGAATCGAGTGTACTCAAAGAAGTATTTGTTTATGAACTCTCGATCATAGTTTTTAGAGACTGTTGTATCAATGAAGTACTAAAACTGATTTTCGAGAACCAAAACGGCATATATGGATTCAACCTCTTGAAATTCATCGTTGGCAAGTTGTTGTTGAAGTTTATCCGCATTGAATAGAATTATGCTTGTAAAGGTCTCAACATCTTGACCAAATACTGACATGAATACCGGTTTAAATAAAAATTCAACGCCAGTACCTCTTAAATCATTATTTGAAAGAATTTGAAGGTGTGACAGGTGTCACACCCTCAAATTGGCCCACGTGTATAATTACACGAGGATGTGACTATCATGACAACCAAGAGACATAGGTATAAGAACGACTATTAAAAGTCATTTTTCATTCATAAAACATAGAAATAAGATTAGTTCTAAGGAAATTGTTTAACACATCATGATAACATAAATTAAAGTTTCCAAATGTCATAACATTTAAATCAAGTCTCAAAGGTAAATCATGGTAATTTATTATCTCCATAGCACAACCCCATCACTCCTCCGTCTTGACACCTGAGAAAAACATTGCTAAAAGATCAACACAAAGGTCGGTGAGTTTATAGGTTTCTGTATAAGTAGTGTGATGAACCATAAGATTTTAGTTAGGCAACCGGCAAATAATCTTATAACAAATACAAGATTATCAACAAATAGCATACGTTCATGATATCCTACGTCTAAGCTCATGACACCGAAGCGTTAACCCTACCAACAAGTTTATATAAAAGAGCCCAAGCAATTACTACCACAAAGTATTCTTAACACCTCAAATGTAATTGTATCCAATTTGGTCACACAACCAACATTAGATAGGGAGGCCAATCCTAATAGATCTATCCATAACATTTGTGCTTGCAAAAATTAATTAACGGTTCATGATAGTAGGCTAAAACATCTAGGGGTATCGTTACTTAGACATCATGTAGGCACGTATGAGTTTTTATGGTACTTATGTTCATCCGTAAAAACAAGAAATGTTCTCACCCCAAAGAGTTAAATGTAAGTAAAAGTGGGGCTATAAACTCACCTCGTAAATCAAGCAAATGGATGAAAATGCAAAGAAGCTCGAGAATACGACCACGTTATCCACAACCTATATGAATGTAATGACCGTGTCACGACGACTAAAAGTTTACCAATAAAATGCATGACTTCCTATTTGTGCTTGACAATACTTTTTGTTTACGGGAAAGACACGATAATTATACCCGGCTATCAAATGGGCTCCAAAATACCTTTTATACATAATTTTCGTGTAGGCTTAATTTAACCCAATACAATGACCAACCCAACATGACATGAGTCCAAGACTCGGCCCATTAGTTATTTGACCCGCCCAGCCCAAGTTTAGTCTATACAAACAAGGTGGAGGGTAATATTAACTCTCTGTCTGTCTCACTCGTAACGCCACCACACACACACCATCCCAAAATACTCCACCGTCCCATATCTCCTCTCTCTCTCTGTTTTAACTCTTGATCCAGTTTTATCCAAGTATGATCAAATTAATTATATATCGGATTCATTTACATCAAAAGTGGTGTTCATGATCCTTTATCATTCGTTAGATGTGGGTTTTATCCCCACATCATCACTTAATCGGATTCATAGATGGTCCTAGGAGGCTTTCTTGATGATGATTCAGTGATTATTCCTTATAAAAGACAAGTCTTGATTTCTTTTCTTAAGAGAACATACTTATGTGTGAGTTTTGTTTATGACTTCAAAAATAAAGGGGTTTTACAGTTTCAAATCGTATGATCCGTTTTTATATCACAACAGTTTGATTCGAATTTAATTTAATTAAATTAGGGTTTCAAATAAATGGGGGGTTTTGTTAAATCTAGCGTTTAATTATAATTAATTATGTTTCTATACATAAAAACATGTCAATCATCATAAAGTCTGATTATAAAATTAGGGTTTCGGTTCTTGTGGGGATTGATTCGTTCGTGGGTTTTAATCAAATTGGCCTGTTAATTTATGTCTAGATTTGGTTTAATTAACGTTTGAAACAAGTTTCTAAAAATTAGGGTTTTTGACAAATTGGGGGTTTTCATATACGCGACTTAATTAGGGTTTAATTGATGTTTATGGAGGTGGAATTGCATTAATTTCGTGTTTCGATTGTCAATTGATACTTAGGGTTTCGGGCGTTTTGTTTACATGGTATTCGGTTTGTGTTCTTGGTCACTAAATGTTATTATTTGTCATCTTGTTACTGTTTTTACCAATATTAATAATGAAAGTGAATAAGGAAGGCATCAGTCATAAATTCGAGTCATTTAGTATGACTATTAGAATGGTTTCTAAATGGCTAACACTTTATTCATGTATTGTAGGTGGGTTTGGTCAAGCACAAGCTATATGTATGCACGAAATAAGGGGAAAGGATGCAAAAGACTCACAATGGAGTTTGGTTTTCGGCTTGATGATTCGGACAAAATGAGAGTGTTTGGTTCGGTTGGAAAAACAAAGCTTGCTCTTTGCTCAAAGATTTCGCCCAACACTCATTTAAATTTACCCAGATTTGTTTGTGATGTTTTGTGTTTCATTTCATGGACTGTGAAAAGACTGTATTTTATCTTGTAAATTTTGGCATAGGGTTAGTCTTCATCCGAGTTTTTAAGTCTTGTGATATGTCCAGTTTTGGCAAACTCGGTATTTGTGTTGGACACATGCTGTGAGTGGGAAATATAATAAGTTTGTCCAGGTTTTGACTTAGTTTGACTAGGTTTTTGAAATCACAGCTTCATTCTAAGGATGTTTTATCAATCACAAGTTCTTGTTTAGTCGTGCAATGTTTTTGTTACAATCATTCTAGGTTCGGGCCAACAACAAATTATATGAACAACTGATGGGCTTTTGAGGCCCATAGAAACTAACAATTTAGTTCCCGGCTCAACAGGGTTAACAACATAACATTCGACCCAAACAAAAGTGTTTAACAAAATAATATTCGACTTCGACGTGACATTAAACCATCATAGGCGTGTGAAACATAACACATGGAAACGATAACATGATTACTCAACGACATGACCTAAGTAAGGTTGGATACGTGTATTCTCGACAATTAATACGCGTTCATAACCGGCACAAACCGAATAATAAATCAAGTGGTTACAAGCAAGCACGTCTCTAGTATAATAATAAGACGCGAAAGTTTCAAGTTGTTACATTCGCTCTCCCTAAATAGGGAATTGTCCGCAAAGCAAAACAAATACAATTTAAGTCGACACCACATTAGTGAACAAATGAGGGCACTTCGCTTTGAATTGGTCCTCGCGTTCCCAAGTAAATTCAGGTCCTCTACGTGCATTACAACTTACTTTAACGATTGGTATACGGATTTGTTTGAGTCGTTTGACTTCTCATTCGATAATTTAACGGGTTCTTCTACGAAAACGAGTTTGTCTTTTAGTTGGATTTCGTCCATTGGTATGACGAGTGTCTTGTCGGATAGGCATTTCTTCAAGTTGCAAATGTGGAAAACATTATGCACACGACTAAGCTCTTGAGGTAACTCCAAATGATAGGCAACGTCACCAATGCGTTGAATAATTTCGAAGGGTCCAATATATCGTGGGTTTAGCTTTCCTCGCTTACCAAAACGGATTACACCTTTCCATGTGGCGAATTTCAACATTACTCGATCCCCGATTTTAAATTCCAACGGCTTTCGTCTTTTATCGAAGTAGCACTTTTGTCGATCACGAGCCGCTTGCATACGACTCTTGATTTGTACGATTTTCTCCGTTGTCTCGTGAATAATTTCCGGATCGGTAAGTTGTGCATTACCAACTTCCGCCCAACAAACGGGTGAACGACACTTTCGACCGTAAAGTGCTTCAAACGGTGCCGCTTTAATGCTAGTGTAGTAGCTATTGTTGTACGAAAATTCTACTAACGGTAAGTGTCGATCCCATCCGTTTCCAAAGTCGATTACACAAGCGCGAAGCATGTCTTCCAAAGTTTGGATTGTTCTTTCGCGTTGGCCATCCGTTTGAGGATGATAAGACGTACTCATGTCCAATTGCGTTCCAAATGCTTCTTGGAGAGATTGCCAAAATCTTGAGCAATATCGACCGTCTCGGTCCGATATGATAGAAATTGGTACGCCGTGCTTAGCAACGATTTCTTTCAAGTATAACCGTGCCAATTGATCCATTTTTTCGTTTTCCTTCATAGGGAGAAGTGTGCGGACTTTGTTAAACGATTAACGATGACCCAAATTGTGTCGTTCCCGCGGACGTCTTAGGAAGTTTGGTAATAAAGTCCATAGTAATTCTCTCCCATTTCCATTCCGGGATTCTAGGTTGAACTAGTAATCCGGAGGGCTTTTGGTGTTCAACCTTAACTTTGGCGCAAGTTAAGCATTTACCAACATAAGTCGCGATGTCGCCTTTCATGTTTGGCCACCAATAGAACATTTTCATGTCATGATACATTTCGTCCGATCCGGGGTGGATCGAATATTTGGACTTGTGCGATTCATGCATGATTAAAGCTCGAACATTACCGTAACGAGGTAACGAACTTCTATTGTCAAGACACAATGTTCCATCGGCACGCGGAACGAGGTTTATTAACTAGAATTTGGTTCTTGAAATTGTCTAATCGAATTGACCCGGTTTTAAGTGCGACTCAGTTGTTCTTGCTAAAAATAAAGAAAATGTCTTTGAGTAACTAAATAAAAAATGAAAGCTTTAAAAGTACTAAACTAAAATAAAGACCTTTTAAAAGTAAATGACAAAATATAAAAGAAATTAAGTAAATTTAAAACTTAATAAAATGTAAACTTTAAAAATCAAACTTTATAAAGAAGTAAACTTGAAATTAAAACACTTTGAAAATAAACTAAGACAAGACAATTTAAAAATAAAGCTAAGTAAAATATGGCGGGAAAAAAAAGTTTAAAAATAAATCAGGTATCCAAAAACAAAATAAGTCGGAATCAAAGAGATGCCAATAATTCAGAATCCCCTAAATCTAACCTAAGTCGGAAGATGCAAACAATGGACAATCCGGAAACCTAAGTTTGGATCCAATCTGGAATGTGTTGGTTAAACACAATCCGGAATACAAGAACAACACACAATCCGGAATAAAATAGAGAGTCTAATCCGGAATGAGAATCCACCACACAATCCGGGATACAAGCTTGGTCACTATCCGGAATCCGTGCTATGCTTACAATCCAGAATGTGATACTAAACTCAATTCAGAATGCGTGGTGTTGAACTAATCCGGAATCCCAAAATTAAGGCACAATCCGGAATATCTATACTCGATCTAATCCGGAATAGGTAATGTTGCACACTATTCAGAAAAACTATTTGCTAACAATTGGGGAAAAGGGTTTTAATAACCCGGATAAGGATATTAAGCTAAAACAAATAAGCAAAATTCAAATAAGCACTTAACTAAAACTTAAACCAAAATGATTTTAAGAAAAAGAAAATAAGCCACAAATCAAAAACTTTAAAAACTCTAAATAAACCAAATATTTAAAATGAACTTTTTAAAAGATTAAACTATTTAAAACACTTAATTTAAAAATAAGACAAACACACAATAAGCTATAAGAACAATAAGCTAAAACATGAAACACATGAAAAAAAATAATAACAATGGAATAAGCACATCAATAAGAAAATAAGCCTAAAGATTAAACAAACTATATGATTAACCAAATCAAAATATAAGATTTAAACACAAGAAAGGTAGAATGAGAATGATTATAAAAATCTTGAAATAAGATGACGATTAAAGATTCAAGATTACAAGATTAAAGATGAAAGCTTAAGAACATGAAATAAATCTAGAGAGAGAAAGTAATTTAATCTACTCCTAAAAACTTAAATAAAACTATCTAAATTATCTAACACCTCCTAATGAAAGATTAGGAGGGTATTTATAGGAGGAGGGGAGGAGTGTTGTTGCTTCTCTCTTTCTCTTTGTCTTTTCATCTTTTAATTTCTTCGTCTTTCTCGACTTTGTCTCGAGATTTGTCGAATAATAAAATGAACTCGTCTTATAATTTCTTCTTTTATTAGACATGGTTCTTCGACTACGTTAAACTTCCGCCTTTAGTCTTTTTCTTCGATAAATCTTCAGAATAAGCTTTTGACTTCCGTTCTTTTTGCACTCTTGATCTTTTGACTTCGTCTTTTGTCTTTTTTCGATAAAAGCCGTGGAAGCCCGTATTTTCTTCCTTTTTCATCTTTTGGTCCTAAAACACAACAAAAACACAAACCACGCATAATTCCAACTTTTACGACATTAAATACACGTTTTGGCTTGGTTTTTATTATAATTAAGTGGTAAAAGGATAAGTGTTTTCACACTTATTAAATCCCCTACACTTGACCATTGTAATGCCCTCATGCAATGCCTTAGTTACAAAGCAAGATTTATATTTTCCATCATAATTAACCCACATTGGCCTTTATTAAACACTAGAAACTAAGTAAACTTAGAAATATAGAAAATTACAAAATATTTGAAGGACGAAACAAGTAAAAAATCTAAGACTTACATTAGGGCTTTGGTGTCATGAATGTTTATCACCCTCAAGTTTCACGTTCCCCACACCAAGCTTAAAAATGAGATCATTGTTATTATAAGTTAGTAAAGCTAACACTCACTCATGTGGCTCAATTATTCACTTAGACTCCCTTATTCCTAGGTGTATCTCTTATATTTTATTGTTGTCTTGAATGATCATGAGGATGCATTGTTGACTTATTTCGATAATTTATTAAGGCTGAAAATAAAGTAGGACGATTTAATCAATAGTTAGCTAAAGGACAAAATCTTTTAAAACTGCTTCTCGAAACCTCATAAAGTTCATATCTTGGCATAACTCGTTTCACGATTTGAGACCTTTCTCGGATCGTTATTTGACACTGACTTCATACTTCGAATCTTGAGAGATGATCTTGAAATATGGTCTTCTCTTCATAATAGGAATTTCTTCACTTGAAGTTTTTGAGAGATTCTTCAAACTTGGACCACGACTTCTTCATTTTTTCTCTAATCTTATTTGGGATTTTGATATACAACGATCCCCCTCCTTTTAGGATTTGGATCTATTTATCCTCATACCTTTCTAGGGTATTCTCCATGATCTTTAGGGGAGTATTTGCTTTTCGTCGTGTGTCTCGATCCTTCATATTGATTTTTGATAAATGATTCTTCACATCACTTTGGATCTTTGGCAACAAAATGTAGCCCTCATGCCTTATTAGGGCCTTTTCGGACTCGCCAATCTTCGCATCCCGCTTTAATAAGTTATGCCTTGGCTATGAACTCTAATTAATCCCGAGCAACTTTTAAACATTCTTGGGCTAGAAGCTAAGTAACTTTTCAAATCGTACGACCTTATTTATTGCAATTATTTATTAACAAGCGATAGGAGAAAAAGCTCATAATTATCTCACATAAATTCATGAAAGAATACAAAACTTATAATTGACTCTATCATTTCTCGTTTCTCCACAATTTAAAATCTCAAGGAATGAGACTCGTGGATGCTTAGCCTATTAAATCAAAGTTTTGGGTTTTTAAGTCATCTATAGGATCTTGGAACTTCTTAGACTTTTTTCAAGTTTAGAATTTGCATTTTAAAGTTCCCTTGATAAACGACTTTCTAGGATCAATTATAACTTACGAAAAGTTCTTGTTCTTAAACCCGTATGAGTTAAGACTTTCGCATTTTAAAGTTCCCTATATAAAAGTGTAGAAAAACTTGATTTTAACATGTTAAGGATACTAGCTAGAGTAAACTCAAATAAGTAAACTCAGGCTGAGTCAAAAGATTCATGATGGGCCTAATATATCAAAGACATATAAACTTATTAAAACCACTTTGTTAAAATTTATTCTAGCAATGAAAGAAAATAACGATAACAAAGAAAAATACAACTAGGCCAAAATAGATCAAAATTTTTGAAAAATGTCGAAAAATCAATTGTCCGGTTAAAATGAGGACAAATTCATGGAAAATCCCACTTAACTTCGATAGAAGTCCCCCCCCCCCCCACTTAAGATAAACATTGTCTTCAATGTTTAAGCATGTGGGAGTAAGCTCCCCTACACTTAGGACATTGTGAATGTTGTTTAAATCTTTCTAAGTAAGAGAAAACAAAAGTGATTCCTATTTTAATAATGAAAAATATAAAATAGTGAATCAAAAGAGTTTAGGATAAAACCGGGAATACGGGAACACGGAATGACGGTTCGACAAAAGTCATCAAAAGTGGATCTTTGAAAGCACGAATCCCTGCACATCATAAGAAAGAAAACAACAAACACATACTAGGGTCTCCCCTACACTTATTATGAAAACGGATAAGAAGGATAGATCATCGAGTTGCCTCCCGAGAAGCGCTTGTTTTTGTTCACCAAGTCGTGAGCCTGACTCGACCTTGATTATAATTGTAAGAACCTTGAAGAACATCCACCAGGATCAAATACATGGTTTTCATCCATCAAATAGCACAAACTTAAGGTGAAGAGCACAAGCCAAAGAAGAGTAGGCAAGGTTCCCTTAAGCAAAGATGGAGCACGGTGGTAGAAGGTACTGAGAGGTGAAAGCATAGCTCCATATTGTCCAAAAGTCTTTCCTTTTATTTCATCAGATGGATACTGAGATGGCTTAAGAATTGTGATACCCGGATCTAACACCTTTTCCTTTAGGGGAAAATAAGACGTAGACTCAGTAGACCTTGAAGATTCGCCCATAAACTGCACAATCTCATACGAAGAAGGTGGAAAGAGAGGTGTCAAGACATAGGTACTACGAATATTGGTGTCGTACAGTTTCTTCTCCTTTGAAACGGGTTTCTTAACATCCGAAGGAGGATAAAGACCATAATCAAAGTCCAAAGGAGGAGAATCATGTTCATTCGGAAAGTAGGTGTTGAGAAAGGTGGCAAAATCTTCCTTAAATGAGTAATCATCCAAAGTAGTATCAAGAGTTAGTGGTGGAGGATCCTCATCAAAAATTGGTGCAAAATCATCCTTAGAAGACATATCATTTGAAGAATCACTCGAAAGAGTGTCAACATCATCAAAGTCATCATAAGTCGGCATGCCTTCATACTCGGAAGAAAAACATCATAATCATCCAAATCGTAACTAGAATCATCATCATAATCATCATAGATTGGTGAAGTGTCATAGATTGGTGGGGCATCCAAGTTGGAGAGAGAATCATCATCATATTCGTCCATATGGTCTTGAAAAAGTGGATTATCATAGAAAGTCTCGAAAAGAGGATTGTTATGTAGCACAAAATCATCAAGCTTAGTACTTTCCAAAGGAGTTGTAACAAGCTCGTCTTGAAGCACACCAATCATTTTCGCTGATTCTTTTCTATTGGATTTTCTTGTAATCTTCCGCATCTTAAAAACATGTTGATCATTCCCGACCCTTAGAATGAGTTCACCTTCGGCAACATCAATTAAAGCTTTTCTGATTCTCAAGAATGGCCGTCCAAGTATTAAAGGAATACGAGGATTCATTTCATAATCAACAACAACAAAATCGACCGGAAAATTGAAGGTGCCAACTTTTACAAAACATCTTCAGTAATACCAACGGGGTAAACGAGAGTTCGATTTACTAGCTCAAGAGTCATCCGTGTTGGTGTAAGATCGGGTAATGATAACTTCTCCCAAACACTTAATGGCATTAAATTGATACTTGCCCCGAGATCGGCTAAGGCATTAAATTCTTCAACTTTGTTAAATGTACAAGGTAGCACAAAACGACCGGGATATCCAAGTTTTTCCGGAAGTTCTTTAAGAAGGACTGCAGAAGAATTCTCATTCAATCGAGTATTAACAAACTCGGCCATCTTCTCCTTCTTACTAAGCAATTCCTTGAATGCTTTAACAAAATTTTGCATTTGGACAAGTGCTTCAACAAGGCTTATGTTGAAATTCATTTGGGAGATCATCTTCAAATAAGAAGTAACTTGAGCATCCTCTTTAGTGAGAAATTTTCACTTGTCTAACCGAGAAGGTAAAGGTTGAGATGTTGATAGTTGATAAGGTGAAGGGTTTTTCTTTGGTACTTCTTCCGTAAGAGGTGGAGACGGTAATGTAAAACTAGTACTAGGTGTGGTAGTAGTAGGGATAAATGGTGGTGGAGGAGGTGTAAATGGAGTAACTAGGGGAGGGATAGATGGTCCTACTAAAGTTGCTCCATTGCGTGTAGTAATAGCACTCACATTAGCTCTAGGGTTTGTTTCGGTTGTAGAAGGAAGAGCACCTTGGGGACAAAGGGTTTGAAACATTTGAACGAATTTCCTATCCGTGGACTCTTGCATTTCTTTCATGGTTCGCTCATGATCGGTTAACTTTTGTAGAATCAAGTCCATGTGTGGATTAGGTAAATTGAGCCCTTGTTGAAAACCTTGGTGTGGGTATTGGTTATATGGTTGAAAACCTTGAGGATTGAAACCTTGGTTTTGAAAGGCTTGATTCTTCATTTGATAATTGCCTTGGTTTGCATTATAGCCCCTCACATTTGCATTTTGTTGAAAGTTTGGTCTTGGTGGCCCTTGGTGTTATGGGTGGGTGGGTGTGGTCTTTGTTGAAAATCAGGTGGAGCCAAGTAATTAGTCGAGTTATAGGACAAGTGATTAACATCGACATTAGGTTTAAAATGAAGCTTCTCCGTGTTGTTGTAAGCATACACTTCCGTGTCAGATTGATCATAAGCTTTATCACAATTAGCATAAGAGTGTGGTCCACCACATGTTTTACAAGTAATATTGAGAGCATGGGCATGTTGATTAGGAGGGTTATCTCTTAAAACAAGTTGTTTTACTACTGAAGTAAGTTCCTTAAGATGATTGGTGTGACAATCCGTCAATTTATGGTTGATATTTTATTCTCAATATTTATTTGAAAACATTATTTTAATATTACAATATGAACTCACATATTTTTGGGAAGAAATTTAGATTTACGTCTTGGAGTAGCATCGACTACGTCTAAACCGGAGGATTCAACGTTACGTGCTTAAGTTTACATACAACGTTCTTGGTGACATTCTGACATTTCAGAAAATAAATTTAACCGTGAATATTATTTTGGAGTTTTAAATTTGTGTTGGTTCATAAACTCACAAATTTACGAGAAGAGATTAGGACTTACGATTTTATTTTAACGTCCTTTACGACTAAACCGGAAACCCTAGGATTACGTATTTACGTTTTCGAACTCCGTTTTTTATGAGACAATTTTTATTAGATTCGTTTTGTGCCGTTGATTCATAATTTATAAAAACGTTTTTCGTAAAACGACCCGAGGGCACGCAAATCGAGGAAACTATAATCGAGGAGTACCCGTAATTTAATGGGGATGAGACAAGTCCCACTCCAAAACCGGCCTAAATAAACTAACACCACCCATGGTGTCATTTTTGTGGACACATGTCCTCTTAGCTTACAATGTAAGCTTACAACTTACAAAAACCACTACCTAAACTACTTCACTCATTTCACACATGCAATACCACTCTTATTCTCTCCTCCCTCTCTCTCTCACTATAATTTCATGTACCACCACCACTAAACACCCTAATTTGATCAAATTTAACCATAGAATCATATGTTATTCATACATATGATGAAGCCCTTTTGAAGCTCTATTGATTGGTGGTGATTTTAACATCCAAGGAGGAGATTTCATGAAGATCAAGGGCTGATTTCTCAAGGAGTCTACAAATATTTGGTGATCCTAGAAGTGGTGTTGATATCTTCATAAGATTGGTTACCCAAAACCAAGTCTTGTTCATCATCAACCCCATCTTTTCATCAACTTGGTGGTATAAAGATTGTCCTCCTCATCCTCTTGTTATTTTGATTATGTAAACATGTATTTTATTTCCTATTGTATATGTATATGATGATTATATGATGATAAAAATGTTATGTGGGGATTTGTTGTTGATAAACATGATTAAAAAGGTGAAAAACTATAAGAAACAAGGTTAAAATCATGCTTAATTTACATGGCTGTATAAAACAGTAAAGAAACAGGTCATGGACTGATAAAATGATGAAGTAGAATGGATTTACAGTAAGATATGGGTCTTGTACACATGTGAGAGTTGGCCATGCAATGGAATCAAAGTAATGAGTGAGATATGATCAAAACAAGTTTAAGATATAAATCTGAGGTTACTGTTTTGGACGATTTTTAGAAAATACTTAAAAGATGATTCAACAGTAGCTATAGAAGAGTTAAATGTAGCACATATCATGTAGTTTATGTGATAAAAATTTGAGCTTCTATCTCCATATAGAACTCAAGATATGGCAGTTTTGGTAAAAGTGAAGATAAAAATCAGATTTTTGGAAATTAAAGAATAATACTATTATATAAGCACTCAAAATTTAAATAGTATAAAATATAAATTAAAACCTACTAACTTATAAAACTTATTTATATAAATATGTAAAAGGGTAAATGAATGAATAACTTATATAAATGGTAGTGAAATAATACTTATAAGTTATAAAACTATAAACATTGTTTTTACGACTTTTTCGGCTAATACCGTAAAAATTAACGTTTTTGTTAAATAAAACTTAGATGGTTGGACCCGTCTAATGAAAACTTTATAAAACTTATATACTGATATATAGACATGTATAACAAGTAAAAACCGATAAAACCCGAACTATAGGGCATACGGGCATTAACGAGCTAAGTAAACATATTGGACTAATCCTTAGGCTAATAATTGGACTAAACAAGATGAACACTCATAAAAAGAACTTATTGGGCTTAACCCATTTAGGTCCAACTTGTAAAGTGTAGATACTGATAATGTAAGTATAACACGGATTAATACAAGTTAAGAACTTATAATAGGCTTATTGGACCTAAAACACGTAAATAGGTAAAACGAGAAAACTAGTATAAAAGTTATCGACACATAACACAAAAATGAGTAAATGAGGATATGTAAACCCACTTGATCATCATATATATATATATAATCATCATATGTATACATAATTGATATTTTTATAAAGTCATTGGACAAACGTCTAAGACCGATTATTAATTGTCTAGGTTTCCGTGATTGAAGCACGTACCGTACGTCCGAATTGCCGATAGCCCGCCTTCCCACATCAACGTGAGTTCATAGCCTCGCACTCTTTTAAATTTTTTTATGAAATGTTTTATAAACCCGCGAGGGAGATAACATGTTAGTTTTTATAAAATAGGACACCATTTGTCCCGATTGTTTGTTTATTGATTTTGGACCCGAATGATTGAATGACCTGATTGTATGACCCGATAAATGATTAATGGACCCGATAGATGAAATAAAATTGATTATTAAAGTTAGGTTATGTCACTAAAAGTCCCATTAGCATGAATTGTGAACTACCGGGAGTTGGTAGACGCTTATGCATTTAATAGTACTATTTGGGGACGATCACCCCAGTTCGCGCCTTGACGGTTGATCCCCGTCGTGCCACATTGATTGGTAAGCGAATTTATGTATGAGAAGATTTCCATAGCGTGACCTTTGTGACGACACGCTACTTTAGATGGGCAAAATTGGTATCGGGTTAGCTACCCGTTGTTGTTTTAGTAAGGTAACAATGTCATGCGGCTTATAATAATCCAAAACTAACGAAATACTATTAGACGCACAGAATTACGATGTATTGCCTGGCTAGCAATACTGGGTCATACTATTGATATTATGTTTGTATTTTGGTTTTCATAACCATACTCATATAACGGTTTTTATTTTCATACAACGTCGTAAGACGTATTGTATGACGTTTTTACGACATTGGCTCGTATAATGATTTTTAAGGCTTTTCATAACCATACTCATATAACGGTTTTTATTTTCATACAACGTCGTAAGACGTATTGTATGACGTTTTTACGACATTGGCTCGTATAATGATTTTTAAGGCTTTTTATAACCATATTCATATAACGGTTTTATTTAATCTATACAACGTTTCAAAACGTATTGTATGATTTTTTTTACGACATTGGCTCGTATAATGATTTTTAAGGCAAATGCCTATATTATAATTTTCGATAAGGATTTGTATAAAATGACTTTGGCTATTTTATGGCCTATCAAAATGATTTGTACAAAATGATTTTCAGTAATATTCTTATACTGATATTATATTGATGGATTTTATTAAACTCTATGAATTCACTCGGCGTTATCGCTGACCTTTTCTTTTAACATGTTTTATCTCAGGTACTTGAAGGTAATTCTCGGGAAGACAACAAGAATTCATGGCCCGCACTTAAAACGATATTTTCCATTCAAATACTTTGTAAAACTTTGTATGAAATGTAATGACTTGGGACCGATGTAATTTTAATGTTTATGAATGGAAATGATTTATTATTAAACGACACGATTTTTATACGTTGTCTATGATGTGAGTAATGTGCTATCCCGTAACACCAACTAGTCTTCCGCAGTACTGAGTTGTATAAATTTGGGGTTGTTACAGTTTGGTACCAGAGCTCTCGTTATAGAGAACGAAAGATTTTTAAAACCAAGGTTTTGAATAAAACATTTCAAAATCTTTTAATTATAAACATTTTTCCCAAAATGTCTAAAAATCTTTTGACTATAACGGTGCCGAAGAATTCCCGAGTTACCGACAAGGCCAGACTGAGAAGTGTTATTTTAATATATATATATATATATATATATATATATATATATATATATATATATATATATATATATATATATATATATATATATATATATATATATATATATATATATATATATATATATATATATATATATATATATATATATATATATATATATATATGATGTAATTTTATTACATGATTTTTTGATGATTATTTTGATATTTATACGAGGTATTTATATGACGTAGATTGTCACAAGTAACCCTAAATCCCCTAGTAAATTAATCGAAGCTATTCTCGTAGGAATTCTAGCTATCCTAGATCTAAACCAAGTTGTGGATATTTATGATCCCAACAAATGGTTGATATTCGTAGAAATGTAGATATTAGTTGATTGTGACACTGAAGAAGAATTGGCGAGATTAAAACTGATATCGATGTCATGACGATCTTTTCTTATAGAGTGGATTTTGACAAAACGTTACCACCTGGAAAGATGTCATCTGATTCGTTGTCACCCAGTTCTTAAATTTGAAATCGAAAGGGTGAATGTTGCACTTGAGGCTGTCATTGGAACCATTACCCAAAAGCCTCATGCCACTAATACCTTTCCGAGAAGTCTAGTTGAATGGTCAAGTCATTTCATACTAGTGATTCATTTGATAATTGTTGTTGAAAGAGCTATAGGATTGGAAATTAAGTGTTGTTCATATCGAACTTTTATTGCACTTTGAAGGTATAAGAATAAGGTTGAAAGTATTGGAAAATAAGGTAGGATATCGAATTGAGTCTAAAATTGGTTGGAACTTGAATAAAGTAAAATTTAACCCATATGGAATATGAGATTATTAATGGAAGTCGTTAAGTTCTGTGATTAGATTATAAGGTTTTAATTGATTGTTAGTTCGTGTTAAGGGTTGTTCCTAGGCCATTGTCCACTAATGAGGATGCCCAGTGTCCAGGAAATAAATTAAAGAAACCTTCTTCTGAATTGGGACCGATGGATCTTCCGGGACAAGTGGAACACCTAATGACTCTTGTAGATTAGTATTCATTGTGGTATCTTTTAAAAATAATCCCTAACTTAACTGAGATATCAGTTGGTAGGATGAGTTCTGAGAATTGTATGACATAGTGACACGTAATGTGTTACGGTACAATTTTGACTTGTTTGTGATTAATGAAAAGACTACCTTTGATCGCTAAATTCTACATGTATCGATGTTTTGCTTCATCCTAATGTTCGCATTAGTGATGCAACCATTGAACAAGTACTCATCTCGAATTGAGTTACGTTGTGGATTATTCTCTTTGTATTCTTGAGTGCCATCGAAGTCATGAACCTCATGATTATTTGGCTAAGCTCATTTCCTATCATATCGTAGTTAATTCTTGGTGAACAAGCTTTCATCACTCTTTTGCAGATCACTCATTGTTTTTATAAAGTTAAAACGGTATCCTTTGAGAAAATTGAATTTTCATCACTATAAGGATTATTCGAAGTGAGATTTATAAGTGTTTGTTATCAAAGTAAAGTTGTTTAAGAAACGCTTTGGAAACTTCATTGTTTACATAACAAAGAAAATCTTTGTAAATTTATTATTGATTCTTATTTAAGAATTAAGCATGAAAATGTTTTTATTATAAACATGATGATAAAATTTTGACGAACTGAGTATTGCATCGTTAATCTTGAAATTGTATATAGTTGCGCGCCTACATACAATTTAGAATGGACCATGCAAGACTGACTAGTAGTCACCATAAAACTAATGAATAAACACTACAGTTTCTTTGAAGATTGTGAAAGATTTAATTTTATAAGATCTGCAAGAGGTGAAAAATAAGGACATAGTGTTAGGGACACTTCCATATGTGCCTGTAGCATCTATTCTTCTGAGTTGAACTTACTCATCCGTGGAAATTGTCTTATTTGACAATTGACAATTCTTTCTTGTCCAATTCTCCCGTAGTGAGATTCTTAGAAAAAGTATCTGATTACCGAGTGTTGATACCCGACTGGATGTATCGACGTTCCTATCATTTCTTTTGATTTGATTTCATTTGAATGACCTGGGTAACGATCCGAGGAGCTTTCGAATGCGTACTCAAATTATGAAAACATGGGATATATTCATATTCATTAAATGTTTTCGTCTGTATCTGATTTGAAATTTTCTCGCATGCGTTAACCTTACTCTTTAATTGTAGTTGTGTATCCAGATATCCTTGAACTTGTGAAGGATTATGAATTATTATTAGTCTTTTGAGAAGTTCACATCTTATCGACGGCAATGAAACTGAAAGGTTGATAATGCCGGTAGAATGGATTGATTGATTATGACATGACGACATTGATGATGGGAACTCGAGTAGAATTCCCCTAAATGATAAGATGTTGATTATCAAAAGTGATTTAAATAATTCTTGATGGATGACCATATCCTGCATTTAGACTTGAGATTATATTGTGATTGGTTGTGAATTAGTCATAGATATTATAATCTAGAAAGAACCTAATATGAATTTATTAAAAGATGTTTCGGTTATCTAAAACTTTAGGAAGTATTTGTTGATGAATTACCTAGACTTTCGCCATTAAGGCAAGTAGAAATTGGTATTTGATTATATTTCCGGTGCTGCACTTGTGGCTTGTGCACTGTACGTCAGCACCATCTAAATTAAAGGAATTACCGTACAGCTGAGAAAGTTGTCGGAGAAAGATTTTATTCTACCAAGCCTGTCATCCTGAAGAGCTATGGTGTTATCTTTCCTTATATTTATAGATTACTGTGACTGAGTAAATTGACAATCGAAAACGATATCCATAACTCGAAATGGAAGATTTGTTCGATCATTTACAAGGTTCTAGCGTATGTTTTAAAGATTTGATCCACGGCATGGTTATCATCAACTTCGCATCTGCGAAAAAGATTATCTATTCCAATCACTACATCCGGTACTTGTAATGAACATTATGAGTTTCATGTGATGTCGTTTGGATTGATCAATGCACATGTAGCATTCATAATTTGATGAATCACGTGTGTAGGCTGTAATTTGATAAATTCATACTCGTGATCATTAAGGACCATTTATTTGTTTATAAGAATAAGAATGAGTTAATAATTATTAATAGATTGCCCTTAGATGACTGAGAAATAAAAACCTGTACCTTGAATAATTAACACGTGATTAAAGACTTGAACCTTTACATGATTTAACCATGTGATTAATAGATGATGGAATATATTGACTCTTTAAAAATTAAGAGCCCTTTTAAGACTTTCAGTATTACTAAAAAGAAAATGGAAATATGTTTTGACGAATGTTTTAACAAAAGATTTTTAGGGATTATTCCCTTATACACAAACCATTTAACTAAACTTCTGTTTAGGGGTAAATGTTTGTGTATACCCCAAGATAACTTAAGAAGGACTGAGTAAAACCATTTATACCATAACCTGAAAAGTTAAACGACAATTTTTGCTTTTCAAACTAAGAAAACTTTGACCAAAGTATAAACAAAGGTTTTTCGTACATTTATGAATCTTATTAATTATTTTTGATAAATCAGCAAAAATCTTGTTAATTAAATTCAAATTTATTTTGAACATTTTACATAATTGGTCGAACTAAGACATTTAAAATTTTTAAGTTTACGTTTCATAAAAATTAAATAATTATTGTTAATTTACACGTAATAATTATCGACGCTTTAGACGTCGGATTGAGTAAAACAGATAAAGATAATAGTAAAGACGAAACTAAAACATAGAAGATATGAAGAAAGAATTTTGAAAAAAAAATACGGTTATGATATTTATTTCATCAGGAAAGGTGAACGTAGATACCGACGCATTATGTAGAAAAGACAAAGAACCAGTTAGGACATGTTCCTTAAAAATGAAGGTGCAAAATAAAGTGCCGAACAATATAAAAATAAACGATGTTTGTAAAAAGGATGATGTAGATAATAAAAGGAGTTCGCGTCTAATGTGAACCATTAAAATAAAGAAGCCAATAGCGTTAAATGTTTTAAAGGCCACTTGTGGTTGCCTAAATATGGAGGATTGTGAGATATAGTTATGTTGGAATTTGTAAGTATAAGTATTCTATTTATGTCATCTATGACTAAAAGTATCTTTGTCTGAAAAAGATGTACTGATGGCAATTATGAAGGCAGACATCGCCTCATACATTAGTAAACGTCTAGCTATTGCAAAGGTAATCATCTGAATTTGATTCGATTTAGGTCATCGTCGACAGACTGACCAAATCTGCTAATATCATTCTCGTTAATGATAAATGCAAAAGAGTTATGTAAACATAGCGTGCCTGTATCGATCATCTATATCAAGATCCTCGCTTCGCATCGAATTTCTAGAGATTTGCTCAGAAATCATTGAGAACGAACCTTGATGAGAGTACTATGTACCACCCCAATTCGAAGGGACGAGGTAAAGTAACGATACAAGGTAATATAAGTGCTGTTTTATGTTTGAATGATTGACCTTTGGTAATAGACCGTATAATCGTTTTCCTCTAGAGAGATTATCTTTGATAATCATCGTGTTTGGATTGAGAACGAATCTTGTTAGGATCTATGTTAGAGCATCTGTAAGCAAGAGTTGAGATGAAGACATCCGACATACACCCATTGTGAGTTGGACATGTCTTTTAGGTTTAAGGTTTCCTATGATGGCGAACCTAACCTTACAAAATACTCGACCCGCGAGATCTGAAATGAATGTTGAAATTAGGATTTGATTATTGAGAGCCGGTAGTGGGCAAGAGGTTATGTGAATATAAAATGTAGATCTTGAAGTGCCAAATGGGTAGCGAAGTTATGCCACAAATTTTAACCTTGGAAAAATGAATTCATGATCTGACAAATCATGGGATATAAGTCCCCGTTGTATGGGACCATTGAGATGATCTAAAAGATTGGTTTGAAAGGCATATAAGCTGGATCTACCCTAGGACTTCAACGACTGCGTGAATTATGTTTTGTATATCGAACTTGATAGAATATCTATCAAGTTAAAATCTGAATTCTTCTTAGTAATTTTTAGATCGGCGAAAAGTTGCATTCATCAAAAACCCGTGAACATCATGGATAGAGAAAGTAAGTCAACATTAAGCCTGATCTTATTCCCGTAGTTATGTTTGCTGAAACTCGCGTATTGTAATGAATTGCACTTGTGAGAAAAGACCGAATGTGGAGGAAATACCCACATGGCTTTAACTCTATAAGAAGCGAGTAGTAAGGTAAGATGATCTTTGAGGACAAAGATCCTGTTTAGGGGTAAATGTTGTGACAATCCGTCAATTTATGGTTGATATTTTATTCTCAATATTTATTTTAAAACATTATTTTAATATTACAATATGAACTCACATATTTTTGGGAAGAAATTTGGATTTACGTCTTGGAGTAGCATCGAATACGTCTAAACCGGAGGATTCAACGTTACGTGCTTACGTTTACATACACCGTTCTTGGTGACAGTCCGACATTTCAGAAAATAAATTTATCCGTGAATATTATTTTGGAGTTTTAAATTTGTGTTGGTTCATAAACTCACAAATTTACGAGAAGAGATTAGGACTTACGATTTTATTTTAACGTCCTTTACGACTAAACCGGAAACCCTAGGATTACGTATTTACGTTTTCGAACTCCGTTTTTGATGAGACAATTTTTATTAGATTTGTTTTGTGCCGTTGATTCATAATTTATAAATACGTTTTTCGTAAAATGACCCGAGGGCACGCAAATCGAGGAAACTAGAATCGAGGAGTACCCGTAATTTAATGGGGATGAGACAAGTGGGACACTTGTCCCACCCCCACTCCAAAACCGGCCTAAATAAACTAACACCACCCATGGTGTCATTTTTGTGGACACATGTCCTCTTAGCTTACAATGTAAGCTTACAACTTACAAAAACCACTACCTAAACTACTTCACTCATTTCACACATGCAATACCACTCTTATTCTCTCCTCCCTCTCTCTCTCACTATAAATTCGTGTACCATCACCACTAAACACCCTAATTTGATCAAATTTAACCATAGAATCATATGTTATTCATACATATGATGAAGCCCTTTTGAAGCTCTATTGATTGGTGGTGATTTTAACATCCAAGGAGGAGATTTCATGAAGATCAAGGGCTGATTTCTCAAGGAGTCTACAAATATTTGGTAATCCTAGAAGTGGTGTTGATATCTTCATAAGATTGGTTACCCAAAACCAAGTCTTGTTCATCATCAACCCCATCTTTTCATCAACTTGGTGGTATAAAGACTGTCCTCCTCATCTTCTTGTTATTTTGATTAGGTAAACATGTATTTTATTTCCTATTGTATATGTATATGATGATTATATGATGATAAAAATGTTATGTGGGGATTTGTTGTTGATAAACATAATTAAAAAGGTGAAAAACTATAAGAAACAAGGTTAAAATCATGCTTAATTTACATGGCTGTATAAAACAGTAAAGAAACAGGTCATGGACTGATAAAATGATGAAGTAGAATGGATTTACAGTAAGCTATGGGTCTTGTATACATGTGAGAGTTGGCCATGCAATGGAATCAAAGTAATGAGTGAGATATGATCAAAACAAGTTTAAGGTATAAATCTGAGGTTACTGTTTTGGACGATTTTTAGAAAATACTTAAAAGATGATTCAACAGTAGCTATAGTAGAGTTAAATGTAGCACATATCATTTAGTTTATGTGATAAAAATTTGAGCTTCTATCTCCATATAGAACTCAAGATATGTCAGTTTTGGTGAAAGTGAAGATAAAAATCAGATTTTTGGAAATTAAAGAATAATACTATTATATAAGCACTCAAAATTTAAATAGTATAAAATATAAATTAAAACCCACTAACTAATAAAACTTATTTATATAAATATGTAAAAGGGTAAATGAATGAATAACTTATATAAATGGTAGTGAAATAATACTTATAAGTTATAAAACTATAAACATTGTTTTTACGACTTTTTCGGCTAATACCGTAAAAATTAACGTTTTGTTAAATAAAACTTAGATGGTTGGACCCGTCTAATGAAAACATTATAAAACTTATATACTGATATATAGACATGTATAACAAGTAAAAACCGATAAAACCCGAACTATAGGGCATACGGGCATTAACGAGCTAAGTAAACATATTGGACTAATACTTGGGCTAATAATTGGACTAAACAAGATGAACACTCATAAAAAGAACTTATTGGGCTTAACCCATTTAGGCTCAACTTGTAAAGTGTAGATACTGGTAATGTAAGTATAACACGGATTAATACAAGTTAAGAACTTATAATAGGCTTATTGGACCTAAAACACGTAAATAGGTAAAACGAGAAAACTAGTATAAAAGTTATCGACACATAACACAAAAATGAGTAAATGAGGATATGTAAACCCACTTGATCATCATATATATATATAATCATCATATGTATACATAATTGATATTTTTATAAAGTCATTGGACAAACGTCTAAGACCGATTATTAATTGTCTAGGTTTCCGTGATTGAAGCACGTACCGTACGTCCGAATTGCCGATAACCCGCCTTCCCACATCAACGTGAGTTCATAGCCTCGAACTCTTTTAAATGTTTTTATGAAATGTTTTATAAACCCGCGAGGGAGATAACATGTTAGTTTTTATAAAATAGGACACCATTTGTCCCGATTGTTTGTTTATTGATTTTGGACCCGAATGATTGAATGACCCGATTGTATGACCCGATAAATGATTAATGGACCCGATAAATGAAATAAAATGGATTATTAAAGTTAGGTTATGTCACTAAAAGTCCCATTAGCATGAATTGTGAACTACCGGGAGTTGGTAGACGCTTATGCATTTAATAGTACTATTTGGGGACGATCACCCCAGTTCGCGCCTTGACGGTTGATCCCCGTCGTGCCACATTGATTGTTAAGCGAATTTATGTATGAGAAGATTTCCATAGCGTGACCTTTGTGACGACACGCTACTTTAGATGGGCAAAATTGGTATCGGGTTAGCTACCCGTTGTTGGTTTAGTAAGGTAACAATGTCATGCGGCTTATAATAATCCAAAACTAACGAAATACTATTAGACGCACAGAATTACGATGTATTGCCTGGCTAGCAATACTGGGTCATACTATTGATATTATGTTTGTGTTTTGGTTTTCATAACCATACTCATATAACGGTTTTTATTTTCATACAACGTCGTAAGACGTATTGTATGACGTTTTTACGACATTGGCTCGTATAATGATTTTTAAGGCTTTTCATAACCATACTCATATAACGGTTTTTATTTTCATACAACGTCGTAAGACGTATTGTATGACGTTTTTACGACATTGGCTCGTATAATGATTTTTAAGGCTTTTTATAACCATATTCATATAACGGTTTTATTTAATCTATACAACGTTGCAAAACGTATTGTATGATTGTTTTTACGACATTGGCTTGTATAATGATTTTTAAGGCAAATGCCTATATTATGATTTTCGATAAGCATTTGTATAAAATGACTTTGGCTATTTTATGGCCTATCAAAATGATTTGTACAAAATGATTTTCAGTAATAATCTTATACTGATATTATATTGATGGATTTTATTAAACTCTATGAATTCACTCGGCGTTATCGCTGACCTTTTCTTTTAACATGTTTTATCTCAGGTACTTGAAGGTAATTCTCGGGAAGACAACAAGAATTCATGGTCCGCACTTAAAACGATATTTTCCATTCAAATACTTTGTAAAACTTTGTATGAAATGTAATGACTTGGGACCGATGTAATTTTAATGTTTATGAATGGAAATGATTTATTATTAAACGACGCGATTTTTATGTGTTGTCTATGATGTGAGTAATGTGCTATCCCGTAACACCAACTAGTCTTCCGCTGTACTAAGTTGTATAAATTTGGGGGTGTTACAATTGGTCAACTCACTCTCACTGGCACTAGCCATAGTAGCCCTAACACTATTGGTTTAGACTTTGGCTTTGTTCTCAATGATTGCTCAAGCCTCATTCATTGATTTAACAAGAATATTACCCCCCCCCCCAGAAGAACTATTTAGTGAACCTTGGTCATTCAAAATTAATCCATTATAAAATTTATTAATTTGATGTACCTTTGTAAAACCGTGTTGTGGACACTTTCATAAAAGTTCCTTAAAACAATCCCAAGATTCACTAAACGTCTCACCGTACTTTTGTTCAAAGTTAATGATGTCATTCCGTAAAGCGGTAGTACGCGAGGGTGGGAAAAAGTAATTGATAAACTTGATCTCTATGTCCGCCCATGTTGTAATACATTGGGGTGGTTCCTTATCAAGCCAAGTCCGGGCTTGTCCCTCGAGAGAGAAAGGAAAGAGGAGCAAACGAATTGCCTCTTGTGAGACCCTATTGTATTTTACGGTATTGGTTATGTGAACAAACCTTTTGATGTGATCGTGTAGATCATCATGAGCACGGCCTAAGAAAAGTGTTGCGGAAACCATTTGAATAAAACTGGTCTTGAGCTCGAAGTTATTTGCATCAATAGCCGGAACCACAATCGCATCTTCATTGCCTTCAACATGTGATTGCAAGAGTTCGATCATTGGACGGTTATCCATTGTGTTAACAACAGGAGGCTCGATGATAACGGCTTGTATGGACTTCCTTTTGCGTGAACGGGTACGCATACACCTACAAAAGAAAAGAATAGCAAAGAAATAGAAGAAATAAAGTTAAAGTAAAAAAGACAAATCTTTGAAAAAGAAATGCTTTTAATGATTTTTAAATGATTTTGGATTTTTTGCGATTTTTAATTTTTATGGATTTTTGAAAAAATTTTGAAAATATTGCAAGAAAAATAACGTTCAAAAGTGAACGGATCCCAAAATCTAACGCGTCTCTCACCAAAAACCGTTAATCTTCACGAAAAGAGTCGGCAACGGCGCCATTTTAATAACTAGAATTTGGTTCTTGAAATTGTCTAATCGAATTGACCCGATTTTAAGTGAGACTCAGTTGTTCTTGGTAAAAATAAAGAAAATGTCGTTGAGTAACTAAATAAAAAATGAAAGCTTTAAAAGTAATAAACTAAAATAAAGACCTTTTAAAAGTAAATGACAAAATATAAAAGAAATTAAGTAAATTTAAAACTTAATAAAATGTGAACTTTAAAAATCAAAACTTTATACAGAAGTAAACTTGAAATTAAAACACTTTGAAAATAAACTAAGACAAGACAATTTAAAAATAAAGCTAAGTAAAATATGGCAGGAAAAATAAAAAGTTTAAAAATAAATTAGGTAACCAAAATCAAAATAAGTCAGAATCAAAGAGATGCACATAATTCAGAATCCCCTAAATCTAACCTAAGTCGGAACATGAAAATAATGGACAATCCGGAATCCTATGTTTGGATCCAATCCAGAATGTGTTGGTTAAACACAATCAGGAATACAAGAACAACACTCAATCCAGATAAAATGGAGAGTCTAATCCGGAATGAGAATCCACCACACAATCCGGGATACAAGCGTGGTCACTATCTGGAATCCGTTCTATGCTTACAATCCGGAATGTGATACTAAACTCAATTCTGAATGTGTGGTATTGAACTAATCTGGAATCCAAAAATTAAGGCACAATCCGGAATATCTATACTCGATCTAGTCCGGAATAGGTAATTTTGCACACTATTCGGAATAACTATTTGCTAACAATTCGGGAAAAGGGTTTTATTAACCCGGATAAGGAAATTAAGTTAAAACAAATAAGCAAAATTCAAATAAGAACTTAACTAAAACTTAAACCAAAATGACTTTAAGAAAAAGCAAATAAGCCACAAATCAAAAACTTTAAAAACTCTAAATTATCTAATTATTAAAAATGAACTTTTTTAATGATTAAACTATTTAAAACACTTAATTTAAAAATAAGACAAACACACAATAAGCTATAAGAAAAATAAGCTAAAACATAAAACACATGAAACACAATAAGAACAATGGAATAAGCACATCAATAAGCAAATAAGCATAAAGGTTAAACAAACTATATGATTAACCAAATCAAAACATAAGATTTAAAAACAAGAAAGGTAGAATGAGAAAGATTATAAAAAGCTTGAAGTAAGATGAAGATTAAAGATTCAAGATTACAAGATTAAAGATGAAAGCTTAAGAACATGAAATAAATCTAGAGAGAGAAAGTAATTTAATCTACTCCTAAAAACTTAAATAAAACTATCTAAATTATCTAACACCTCATAATGAAAGATTAGGAGGGTATTTACAGGAGGAGGGGAGGAGTGTTGTTGCCTCTCTCTTTCTCTTTGTCTTTTCGTCTTTTAATTTCTTCGTCTTTCTCGACTTTGTCTCGGGATTTGTCGAATAATAAAATGAACTCGTCTTCTAATTTCTTCTTTTATTAGACTTGGTTC
Source organism: Glebionis coronaria (assembly GCA_025667525.1). Lineage (NCBI taxonomy): Eukaryota > Viridiplantae > Streptophyta > Magnoliopsida > Asterales > Asteraceae > Glebionis > Glebionis coronaria. The sequence goes on along the minus strand of JANFOE010000836.1, from coordinate 185,822 downwards.
TTCGACTATGTTAAACTTCCGTCTTTAGTCTTTTTCTTCGATAAATCTTTAGAATAAGCTTTTGACTTCCGTTCTTTTTGCACTCTTGATCTTTTGACTTCGTCTTTTGTCTTTTTCTTCGATAAAAGCCCGTGAAAGCCCGTGTTTTCTTCCTTTTTCATCTTTTGGTCCTAAAACACAACAAAAACACAAACCACGCATAATTCCAAATTTTACGACATTAAATGCACGTTTTGGCTTGGTATTTATTATAATTAAGTGGTAAAAGGATAAGTGTTTTCACACTTATTAAGGTTCTTTGTGATCATTCCACCGGCTTCTTCTTTATCGATGTTTTATACTTTAAGGGCTTGTCATTGAGCTTCTAAGATTTTTGCGGGTATGTTTAAACCAATAGTCATCACTAAGGCTCGAACTCTTAGAGGTCGCTCACGAGGTTTTCTACTCAAGGCATCGGCTACGACATTGGCTTTTCCCGGGGTATATCGAATGTCACAATCGTAGTCCCCAAGTAGTTCCAACCAACGTCGTTGTCTCATATTGAGCTCTTTTTGGTCCAAGATGTGTTGAAGACTTTTGTGATCGGTGTACACTACACACTTAGTACCGTAGAGGTAGTGTCTCCAAATCTTGAGAGCAAAGACAACCGCGCCTAATTCCAAATCGTGAGTGGTGTAATTTTCTTCGTTCGGTTTTAGTTGTCGAGAAGCGTAAGCAATGACCTTTTTCCTTTGCATGACAACCGCTCCTAGACCTTTAATCGAAGCATCACAATATACCTCAAATTCTTAACTACCCTCGGGTAATGCGAGAATTGGCGCATCACAAAGTTTTTGCTTGAGAGTTTGGAAAGAAGTTTCTTGGTCGTCTCCCCAATTAAACTTCTTGTTTTTTGAGTCAATTCCGTTATAGACATAGCAATTTTCGAAAATCCTTCGATAAATCGTCTATAATAACCGGCAAGCCCAAGGAATTGGCGAATCTCCGTAGGTGTCGTAGGAGTCGCCCAATCCTTTACCGCTTCGATCTTAGCGCGATCCACGTGAATACCACTACTATCAATCACATGTCCAAGGAATTGTACCGTATGAATCCAAAATTGGCACTTTGAAAATTTGGCGTACAATTGTTATTGTTTCAACAATTCCAAATTTTTTTTTAAGTGTTCCTCGTGTTCTTCCTTACTACGAGAGTAGATAAGGATATCATCAATGAAAATGATCACGGATTTGTCCAAATAAGGTTTACACACGCGGTTCATAAGGTCCATGAATATCGTGGGTGCATTGGTTAACCCAAATGGCATGACATGGAATTCAATGTGACTGTATCGGGTTCAGAACACCGTCTTGGAAATGTCTTGTTCTCGAACTCTAAGTTGATGATAACCCGACCTAAGGTCAATTTTTGAATAAATGCTCGAACCTTGAAGTTGATCAAACAAATCATCGATCCTTGGTAAAGGGTAACGATTCTTTATAGTGAGTTTGTTCAATTCGCGATAGTCGATGCACATACGGAACGATCTGTCCTTCTTTTTCACAAATAAAACTGGGGCTCCCCAAGGTGAGGAACTCGGTCTTATAAATCCTTTGTCGGTAAGCTCTTTTAGTTGATCGGCTAATTCCTTCATTTTGGCCGGTGCTAAACGATATGGGGCTCTCGCAACGGGTGCGGCTCTGGGAGTTAGTTCGATGTGAAATTCTACTTGATGAAGAGGAGGTAATCCAAGTAAGTCTTCGGGAAAAACTTCGGGGAAATCACAAACAATTTGAACGTCTTCAATTTGCTTCTCCTTCGATTCGGCTTCATTTTTACTAGTAACTTGAATAAGAAAAATAGGACGACCTTCTTCGGCGTACTTTTGAGTTTTAGTACATGAGATGGCATTTAAACTAGACCGGCTTTTCGCACCATTCTTTTCACCGAGGATGGTTAAGGTTCGGATTTCGTAGGGAACACAGACTTGTTTTTCATGGCAAATTATCTCCGCATGGTACTTGGATAGCCAATCCATACCAACGATAACGTTAAAGCTTCCAAGTTCGATGGGTAGAAGATCGATGGTGAAAGGGATATTTTGTAAACTTAGCGTGCAACTCTTAAGTATAGAGTTTGTAGTAATTGATTTACCGTCGGCTAGTTCCACCTTATAATCGACGTCTAAAGGAGTGGGGTTTACGTTTAATAGTTCACTAAAAGCAATGGATGTAAAACTTCTATCGGCACCAGAATCAAATAATACGGAAGCATAGATGTTATTGATGAGGAACGTACCGGTGACCACATTGTTGTCTTGGATGGATGCCTCGGCACACAAGGCATACACACGACCGAGTGCTCCCGCTTGATTCCCATTGTTTCGGCCATTAGGATCTCCATGATTTTGTCGAGGTTGTCGATGAGCTTGGTTGTTGTTATTGTTGCCTCGAATATGATTTCCTCGGCCTTGAGTGGTAGCTTTAGGACACCTATTCTTAAAGTAACCCTTTTCTCCACAACCATAGCAAGTGACATCCGCGTATTGAGCATTTTGAGTGATCGGATTCCTTGGGTTCGTGGGCTTTGGTGCACTACGACAATCATTGGTGAAGTGACCAGGTTTCCCACAATTGTGGCACGTGCCTCCACATGCACCATTGTGGTGTTTGCCACACTTACCACAAAACGGTAGTTTTCCTTGGTAACTGGATCCACCGTTCACATTGAACACTTTTACCATATCTTGGCGTTTGTTAGGGTGGTCACCATGATTTGGGCCATGGTTTCCTTCCCATTTCCGTATATTATCACCACTTTCCAAAGTGACGGATTCCATCAAACCATCCGCCATTTCAATGGCTTCGTTCAAATCATTGGGTTTTGAAGAGATTACATCTCCTCGGATTGAAGGTGGTAGTCCAACGATGAATCTTTCCACGGCTCGTGTCTCACTTGGTATCATTTCGGGACACATCAATCTCTACTCTTGGAATCGTTGAGTGTAAGCCATCAAATTAACTCCATGTACACGGAGGTTCCACAATTCGGCTTCCAATCTTTCATTTCATTCCTAGGGCAATAATTTTTGAGAAGCATTCCCTTGAAATGAGCCCAAGGAGTAGCATTGGCCGCTTCCAAACTAACGGCTTTCACATGAATATTCCACCAAGTCAATGCACCATCAACCAAGGTGCTAGAGCTAAACTTCACTTTGTCACCTTAGGAGACATTTCTCACACTAAATTGAGATTTAAGTCTCTCAATCCATCGTGCAAGGCCAACGACGCCTTCGGTGCCATTAAAAGTGCTAGTGAAGCATAAGCAAAATTCCTTGTATGAGCACGCACGAGTAGGGGGTACCGGAATTGGCACTTGATTCGTTTCTTCTTGCGTGCTTGGATAGTCTCGTTGGCGGCAAGGGCGACGGCAACTCCATCAGCTATCATTTGGCTCAATACCGATGGGTCGATAGTGATGGTGCGGCCGGAGTCGGTTCGACTCTATTCTTGCGGGTTTTAGGTGCCATAGTCCTATAACCATAACGAAGTTCATGGGAAGGTTAGAATCACAAGTTCAACGGCTAGAGAGTACAAGTATTTCACAAAACACAATATAGCAAACAATGATATGATGATTAACAAGTTATGTAGTGCACAGAATAATTCATTCCATGATAAAAATGAGTACAAAGAAGTCAACACATAGTCTTAGGAGTTTTAAAGATTACAATCACACGAAAGGGAAAATTTGGAATAATGTGCACATAAGTAAACTAAACATAACCCTAGTAGAAATGATGCTCAAGAGCCGCGATCCTCTCGGACATGTCGATCAAATCCCTATGCAAAAGGGTACGCAATGATCCAATATCATAGTGTTAGTCCTCAATCCTCCTAGCAAGTCCCGTATAACGGTCGGGTGGGGTGGGGCATTCCTCCCTAGATCCGCGATAACCGCCTCATAGCAAGCCTCGAGTCTCACCAATGACTCGTAAGATAGTCCACCCATGTTGCGAAGCACATGTGTCACCTTGCTTCGCAAGGTAGCAAGTCTAGTAAAACGGTGAGGGGGCATTCCACGTGGCTCGGTGGCTGCGGAGCATTCGGCTCCATTAAAGCTGCAAGGTGGGGTGGCATGGGCATAGTGGGTCGAAAGGGGCATCGTGCCCTGGGGGCACTCCCACGGATGGTGGCTTTGGAGACTTGCGTGTAGTGCGAGTAGAGTCCAAATGTAAAACCCGCTTTAAAAAGTCCTCGAACGTTAATTATGGACAATCATAGATTTAAGTTAAAACGTTACGTAATTATTATTCTAGAAAATAAATAATAGTGTTAAATCAAGTATTACGAAAACATAAAGTATACATGACGTAAAATAAATGTCGTAAACGAAGCGAAACGAAAACATAAAGTATACATGTATAGGGCTTGGGTTGCATTTCTAATAACAAGACAAAAGGGATGGGCTTTAGCCGACCACAGTAACAAAAACGAAGGGTTACCCCTTTGTGTTGTCACAACAGTAACTCTAAACAAAAAAAAAAAAGAAATGGGAAGAAGATTAGGGTTTCTTCCTGTTTATGGCCGCCGGGTATAGAACAAACAACAAGGGGGATTCGGCATGGTTTCTAAAAGAATTAATGCATGTTCATCCTTAATCATCAAGTTCTATAACGGTAACCATTCCAACTCTTGAAATCCAGTTTATATCACAAATTCAGGGATCTTAATGATCTACTCAAATGAAAAAAATAAAACAAATCTTGATTGAATCTATTAGAGGGGTGTCGTGTTTTGGTTGATACATGAATACCGAGACACTAAGTCTTGGTATGTGTATGGTCTATGGCAGCCGTGACCCAAAAAGGGGTTATGGTTCTTAAGTTTACGCAGCCGCGAATAAGGAAACCCCAAACATGGGAGTAATCAAGCAACAAGGGTCGGGTTGTGGTTTGATTCATGAAACCGAGATAATAAGGTTTCGGTGGCCCTTTCACTGCCCAGCCGTGACCCACACAGGGGCGGCTCGGGGCTGTGTTCGACCAACCGATGCCAAACAACGCATTCGAGTGTTTAGAATTTCTAACGATGTGTTTGGGATTAAACTTAGTGGAAAACATTTTAATACAGCGGGAATTGACACATAAGCAGTGGGATTATAATGGTTTATCAGTGGGAGAAATTTAGGATAGAAATGTGTGGCCTTGAAATAAGATTAGCGACAGATTAGCGACGACTTTTCCGTCGCAGCTTTCGTGACAGTTTTAGATCAGCTTTTAGTCACAGCTTTAAGCGACAGAAAATTATGTCGCTAATTCAGTTAGGCAGAATTTTAATACTATTGGCTTGATTTTAGTGCGACCGAGAAGGGGTATCTCGGTAGGCTCGGGACTATATTAAAATAATAAAAATGAGGATTTTGATTATACCCTTTAATCATTTTTGTTTAAAAAAATGTTTTAATGATTTATTTATTAGATTAAAATTATTATATTAAATTAATTTTATAAAATTAAAAGGGTATAATATTATTAAATGATTTTATTCATTTGGAAATCTTTATAATTTAGAAACTTATATTTATAGCAAGTTATTATTTTTAGAAGTAATGCGCAGTAACTAGAAATACAGGATATATACTAATCATTAAACATTTAAAGAACGGTCAGATTTATCAGAAATACACCGGACTATCAGATTCAACCAGATTATATATAAACAGTAATACAAGAATAAAATAAATTAAACTAAGAACAGTTAAGAATCAGTAACAGTAAACAATAATCAGACAACTTATTACGCGTCCTTTATTCTTGTAGTAACCGTGAAGTCGGAGTAGATCTTTCAGCTTTCATTCTTGTTTCATTACGGGACACGAGGTATGTAGGATTGTAAATCTTGCTTATGTTCTTAGAGAGAGAAAGAGATAGAGAGATGGTGAGAACACACACACTTAGAGAGAGAAAGTGAAAGAAAAACACTTTTCTACTATGTGTAAAAATAAGGAACACACACCCTTTCCAACAAAGGAGAGGGTTTATATACCCAAGCCTTGTAATGGGCTTGGGCTTACACGTTTGGGCCGGCCTACACATGTTGTAGGCTAGGCTTGGACTTGTTTGATAAATAAAGAAGGTTAACTAAACTACGAGCTATTAAATGGACTATCGTTGGAGTGACCGATCCTTCTTAATACGTAAAACGTATTTCCAACAATCTCCCCCTAAGGGAGGTCACTCCAAACAAGGGCGTTACCCAAGTTACAATAATAAAATAAACCTAGCATACTATGCTTGTCTTGAGCTCGTAGTCTTCGTCTTTCTTTTTCTTTTTCTTTTCTGGTGAACATGCTGATGTGATCTTTGATATCAATCTTGAGAATTAATCTCTTGCCTTGATCTCGTGCATCCATCACTTGTGATCTTCGCCTCTTCGTGACACCATGTCCCACATACTTATACCTTCGTAATTCTTGAAAGCTTCAGAGTTTGATTCAGCGGAAGACTTAACTTTTAGGCTTTCTTGAATTAAATGAGATATTAAGTGCATAAAGTATAAGCATGCGGGGACGACTTCTTCTTGGATTCCGCAACGCCACCGTCTTCAAATGTCGCAACATAAGTAGACACGAACGAAATGGCTTTGAAAATTTCATTCTAAATCGGTAGCATTTTACCTCCGGTCGGTGAAGACCGTTGGACGATATTAGATATCGTACCCGTGACGGATAGTTTCAATTAAGTAACTTCCTGACAGGATTTCGCAGGTAAACCCGTTCTCTTTATTCGACCGTCCAAAGCTGACTGCGAACATAAAGAGTGAATCATTTGGATAATAATATCCGCATGATTTGAAGCCGTCAATTCATGTTCCTGGAACAAGTGAAATTCAATTAAGAACCGCACCATCATTGCTTTCCAGTTGTCACGAGCTTGATTCGTATAGAATCTTGCAAGTTACCTACCAAGTGTTGTTTGAGGTTAACACTAGAAGGATTTCCACTCATCACTGTGAACACTAAGGTATCACTCTGAGTGTTTTGGAAAGATCACTAAGATATTGCGTAGAGGCCTGGAACATGTTTAAATTCAGTTAAGAATTAAACAGCTGTTGCTTTCCAGTTATCACAAGTTTGATTCATAAAGAATCGCACAAGTCACCTACCATGAGCTTTTTGATATTCGCTCAAGAAGGATTTCCATCTTCATTGTAAATACTTTCGTATTACTCGGATGTTCAGGCAAGATCATGAAGATTTTGCGTAGGACTCTTAAAATCTTTCTTACTTTTCACAGTGTGTGAAGAAGCAAGGAAATATGAAAGTGTGTCCTAATGAGATATTTATTGATCTCAAATGGATCTAGACTCGATCGTGCATTTTGGATTTTAGTGATCGGAGGCTGGAGAGGAGTGCCACCTTTTCAATACCAATTTACTCGGAGTGAATAAATCGCTAGATAATGTGTTGTCTCCGTGTGATTAAAACAAATACCTTTTGAGAGATATCTGAGTCAGCTAGGATGGGTTGTGCATTGCATCACTGGGTCCATGATGTCTGTCTTCAATATCGAGAATCATTAAAATGATCTCAATAGCATATGTGTTGACCCGGTTTCTGCCTAAAGTTGTAAGGAGGGCTTCTTTCTTTACACCCTTTATCTTTACAATTCTTTTTCATTCTTCAACCCCTTCAATGCTTACCAATACGTCATCACTAGCACCTTGTTGTGATTGTTCCAGTGCTAACTTAAGTACTTGGTCGGCATTCAGCTACGTTCACAATCTTTCTCCATCTTTCCTAAGGACTACTATTTCTAGCTATGGAATGTCCTTGGGAAGATTCCTCCGGTTCTAGAGAAATCATTGGACTTAACCTATCCTACCATCCTTATGTCACCACAATCTTCATCATCGTGAAATAAATGGGTTTTGGGTAAGTATATGTCACCATGAAAATCCATTTTGATATAGCAAATCCATTTTGCTCCCCCTTAACATATGCCACGATATTCGAAAACATTTCGCATATGTAGATATGAGCCAGCATATTAAGTCAAACCATTTGTGATAATATCCCATATTAAATCACATTTTCTCCCCCATATTAAAAATATTAACCCAATCGATGTTTTTAATATCAATTGATTTAAGGAAGTTTTAACAAAGGTTTTGGGAAGAAAAATGCAAGTCCATTTTATCTTCATGATATCAAACGCATGAGATATGATACCGATTTGTAACATGATCACATATTCACCATATTAGAAAAGAATTGACAAGGTTGGACCTGATAGATGAGAACATCATATGATAAGATCAAATGGTTCTTGTCAGCATATGGTGGTCGCCTCGTCACGTCTGAAGTCATCTCTTGACACCACATGTACGATTGGTATTCTTGTCTTGACACCAACTTGTGAACTTGGCACTTTCGGCATCAAAGATTCTGAATGCTTGACAATTGTTCCCCTCAATTGTTGACCCGTGTTCTTTCGAAAGAGCTGTAGTCGTCGGTTGATTAGTCGCATCGTCGAGTATGTAGATACCAATTGTATATTGCGATGGTTGTAGAGATGATAGCTTCATAAAAACAAGACTTCTCTTGTTTTAACAAATAAATGCACTGAAACGTACATAGATTTGTGTTAGACCAAGTTATAAAGTAAACTTGATCCCTTACAAGGTTTTAAAGTAAACCTTGCCCGAGAAAATTAATTCCCGTTGTGAGCCAAAGCTTTCATAAGAAATACTTGACTTTAATGTGAAAACCGGGTTGCAGTCAGAAATAACTACAAGCCATTTAGGCATGTTTTATGAAATATTTACAACTTTTATACGAACTCTATTTATGGCGCCGTGCCGATATTAATCAACATTTCTAAGGCCGTAAATATTATCGTACCAAAAGACATGCCTTTGAAAAATAAAGTAAAAATATTTTTGGATTTTTCTAGATTTTTCAATTTTTATGGTTTTTATATGGTTTTATATTTTTGTATTTTGCTTTTGTGGATTAAATTATAAACAATATATACAAATGATCACCAAGGATACGGAGAATAGTTTTACCAAGACTATTTTTTCGCTTCATCTGCTAGTTCCTTTAGAGTCTCAGGCGAGAAGGTTCTCATTCCTAGCTTGTCGGCCAAAAATTCAATTCGAGCGCGATCTAAAGCCTTCGTGAAAATATCCGCCAATTGATACTCAGATCGGACAAAGTAAAGCTCTATTACTCAATTTTCCACTTGCTCCTTGATGAAGTGGTAGAGAATGTCAATATGCTTCGACCGGGAGAACTGAACATTGTCGCAGCATAAGGCAATTGCACTTTTGTTGTCGCAGTACATCGGAATCTTGTTGAAACCTAGACCATAGTCGGTTAATTGCGATCTCATCCAAAGAATTTGAGCACAGCAACCGGACATAGCTATGTATTCTGCTTCCGTACTTGAAATTGCAGCGCTTTTCTGCCTTTTCGATGCCCAACTGAGTAGTCGATCTCCTAGTAGTTGCAAAGTTCCACTCGTGCTACGCCTAGTATCTTGACAACCCGCGTGATCCGCATCTGCATATGCCATTAGTGCAATAGAAGAGTCCTTCGAATACCAAAGTCCCCGATTAATGGTTCCTTTAAGATATCGAAAGATCCTTTTAACAGTAGCTAAGTGTAACTCAGTAGGCCTAGTTTGATACCTGGCACACATACATATAGCAAACTGAAGATCAGGTCGACTGGCTGTGATATACAGAAGAGTACCGATCATTCCACGATAAAGTGTCGGATCAACGGTAACTCCATGTGGATCTGCATCAAGCTTAGTTCGTTCCACCATTGGAGTATCCACGGGGTCGCAAGATTCCATCTTATACTTCTTAAGCGATTCAAGGGCATACTTGGATTGATTGATAAAGATGCCTCTGGGACTCTGAGATATCTGAAGACCTAAGAAGAATTATACCTTGCCCATCATTGACATCTTAAACTTGGAAGACATGAGTGTCCTAAACTCATCGGATAAGGTTTGGGTCGAGGCTGCAAATATAATATCATCAACATATATTTGTACCATAATCATATCTTTTACTCGTTTCTGAATAAACAGCGTGGGATCCACCTTGCCTTTAGCGAAGCCTTGGGTAATGAGGAATTGTGAAAAAAGATCATACCATGCGCGAGGAGCTTGCTTCAACCCATAGAGAGCCTTCTTAAGCTTGTACACATGATTAGGATAATTAGGATTCACAAAACCATCCGGTTGTTGAACATAGACCTCTTCCTTGAGTTCACCATTAAGAAATGCCGTCTTCACATCCATCTGATAGACGATCATATTCATATGGGCTGCATAAGCGAGGAATAGTCTAATAGATTCCAAACGGGCAACAGGTGCAAAGGATTCCATAAAGTCGATGCCCAATAATTGCTTGTATCCACGAGCTACTAGTCGAGCTTTGCTCTTCAATATTCCGCCTAACTCATCGAGTTTCACCTTATAAACCCATTTCAAAGTGAGTAACTGCACTTGATCCGGGCATGGGACAAGTTCCCATACTTCAAGACGTATAAATTCATTAAGTTCTTCTTGCATAGCTTCTATCCAACATGATTGAGTAAAAGCTTATTGCCATGTCATAGGTTCAACTTCAGTGAGAAAAGCATCAAAGTGACAAAACATTGCACTTTCTTGTAACTGACTTCGTGTGGATACCGGACGATTAGGGTCACCAATAATAGAATCTATAGGATGATCCTTTGTCCACTTGCTGTCATGTTCACGAATCCGTGGATTGGAGTAAACTGTAGAAGAAGCTTCCTCTGAGGTGGACGACCCGGCTTGATTAGGGTCGGGAATAGGTACACCAAAGAATGGAAGTTCACGCATTTGAGCGAATTCCAAATCGTGATCATCATCATCCTCTTCATCATCAATAGGCATGATATGGGTAGTTGAAACATGTGTTGGTTGAGAATTACTTGTTGAAGGTATATCTTGACCAATAGTAGGTTCAGATGTGTCTGATTATGCTTCGGTTGCTGGAGTGACAACTTCGGTTACCGGAGCTATTACCTCAGGTTCTAGAGCAACAATGGTTGGAGGAGTAAAGAATTCATCAAAGAACGGTTGAAACAACGTATCCCATTCATTCCTAGTAGGTGGTGTAAATGATGATGAAGTAGGGTTATTTGGGACAAGACCAGAACTAATGTTACTGGGTCCCATTTCATGAAGTGCGGGTTCAGAGCTCCTTTGCTCAGAAGCCATTGCTGTCAGCTCATCAAAATCAACATTCATAGTTTCGAGGATCTTGAGAGAGTTACGGTTGTAGATTCGGTATGCCTTCTTTGCGGGTGCGTAACCAATGAAAATACCAATATCAGCCTTAGGTTGAAGTTTTCCCAAATTGTCACCATCATTATTTGGATAGCAAAGAGAACCAAATACATGAAGATATGATAAATCTGGTACTTTTTCATGGAGAAGCTCATAAGGTGTTTTACCATGGCGTTTACGAATTAGTGACCGGTTTTGGGTGTACACTGCTGTAGATACTGCTTCTGCCCATAAAAACAATGGAGCCTTTGCGTAAATTAACATCGTTCGAGCAGCTTCCATAAGTGTGCGATTTCGCCTTTCAACGACACCGTTTTGTTGTGGAGTGCGTGCAACGGATGTTTCATGAGATATGCCAACTTCTTCATAATAATCACGCAAAATTTGATTCACAAATTCGGTTCCATTATCTGTACGAATGCGTCGGACAGTAGTGTTGAGACGCACTTGAATCATCTTGAGAAATCCGATGATGAATTTAGGTGCCTCATTTTTTGCTTTAAGAAATTTCACCCATGTAAACCGAGAGTAATCATTGACAATGACGAGGATGTACTTTTTGCCACTAAGACTTTCAATACGCATTGGTCCACAAAGATCCATATGCAACAGATAAAGTTTCTCTTGGTTGGTGTCTTCAGTCTTGGGTTTGTAAGACTTCTTAGTGCTTTTCCCCATTGTACACGCGGAACACAAATGATCCTTGTGAAATGATAGTTTAGGAAGACCACGAACAAGTTCGTTTTTCGCCAAGTGATTAATAGCGTCAAAGTTAAGATGAGATAACCGTCGATGCCATAACCATGACTTAGTCTTCGATGGTTTGGAGAGAAGACATACGGGAGAAGCGGCCATCATGTCTTGTAGAGATAAAGTATACAAATTATTCCCTTGAGTACCTTTCAATAAATCAACCCCTTCCAAATTACGAATGAAGCAGGTATGCTCTCGAAAAGCAACTTCTAGGTTTGCATCACAAAATTGTCCCACAGAAAATAAGTCGTGACCAAGACCTTCCACGTAATACACTCTTGAAATTATAACATTCCCAATATGATATTCACCGTAACCCATTATCTTTGCAATATGATCATTTCCAAATCGAACCGTACCAAGAAACTTGCTGACGAAATTTCTGAGCTGAGAGCGATCTCCGGTCATATGCTTGGAGCAACCAGAGTCCAAATACCAGAGAACAATTTGGACCACCTGTTTTCAATCACAACAGTAGACAATGCATTGGAAACTATTGGTTCCGGAGTGTTAGCAGATACAGATATGTTATTATCATAATTGCTAACATTTTTGTTATCCTTAGATTTCCTGCATTTTCTAATGTGAGTTTTAGCATTTACAGGTTTTACTGTTCCAATTTTCTGAGGTTTTGGAGTATTAGCGGGCACTACAGTGGGAGTAGACCTATTTAAAGGGCGCTTTGTTCCTACAGTAGTGTTGGTGTTCCTATTTAAAGGACACGCTTGTGTTTTGGTAGCCTTGGTACTCCTAGTTAAAGGGCACGCTTTCTTCGCTTTAGTGGGAGTGATCCTAGTCAAAGGGCACGTATTTCCTACTATAGTGAAAGTTCTACCAGTGGGGCGCCACATCCAACCAACTTGGGTTAACACTTTCCCAGTGGGTTTCCATTCTAATCCATGTTTCCGGGCATACATCTCATTCACATGGTCAATAAGGCAAGAATCATGACGACTAGAAAACATACATTCATTGCAATTCCAACATTTCAAATTAGAATTCACACTAGGCTTAGAACGCTGCACAACCACAAAGCCTTTAGGTTTAGCTACATGATTCTTTTTATTCAAAACAGAAATAACATTCCTAGGATGGGCTTCTACTTTCTTCTTCACTTGACTACTAGATGGGGGCACGATCCTATCATTCTTCTTGTTTCTTTTAAGCTTAGATCTTTGAGCCTTAGTAGTGGTGCTTACTCCTGTAGAAGGCAACACGGGAATATTAGAAGCTGGTTTTGATTCCGCCTTAACTTTAGTGACCAAAGTTTGAGATGGTTTAGTCTTAGGGCCCTTGTTAAGTGGTGTGACGGCTATTAGGTTCCTTTTGATTGCACTAGAGGATGCTGCTGAGACAGTGGCTGCGTTATCCACAACATTCTTACCTTTTAGAGTACGAAGTGTTTCCTTTAACTCAGCCAAGACCAGATTCTTATCACAAATTTGTTCACTCAAATCAGATATTTCCACCGACTTTCGATTCAGTTGTTCAATCAATGATTGATTCTGTGCAGTGATATTAGCACATGTGGGCTTTACTGAATCGAAGAGTCGTGTATTTTTCTATTTTAAGTTATCAACTTTGGACAAAATCTTGGAAACTCGATTATCTAGATCAAGTTTAAGATTCTCAGCGGCCTCAAGTACGTTCACACAGTTTTCTCCTTAGATTTCTCTATGGCTATCGGCAAAGACTTAGCAACCTTGTCACTTGGCTGACGCTGTTTTGATTGTAAATTCAATCGAAAATTCTTTTCAAAGTTTGCATCATCGATATTAACACCTTCGAATGATGTTTCAAAGATTTCTTGAATAAATTGTTGCTTGCATTCAAGCGAAATACAATGTGTTTGAATCTCATCAAAACGTTTTGAAAGCGAAGAATATGAATCTTGAAGCTTTAAAAATTCAGCATCAGATTCGTGACAAGTACTATCTACCACATTATCCACAGATTCAACAATATGCACAATAGAATCATTATCAACACATTTATTCACACAGACGGAAACAATATCATGAGACATCACTTGCTTCAGAAGCTGATCATTTTGGCTTGAAACTCGTTCTATTTCAAGTAAACTGTTTTCATAAGCATCATCCATTTCATTGAAAACACGTTTAACTTCTTCTATTTCCAAATACAAATCTGGATCAAGATTGCTAAGACAAGCTTTAACATTCTTTACAAACGGAATAATTTCGTCTCGGAACGTAGCTCTAGTGTGCTCAAAGTTCCATTCACCTTCCGTTATGGCCGAAGCCGTCGTACGTTCCAAAATGACCTTGTCAAAATCGGCTAAGTGTTGGTGTACCGCATTTAAGTTAACGGACGGCTTACTTACCGGTGGAATTAACTTCGTTAAATCCTTTTTGACAAGTGTAGGAGACGTACTAGGAGGGTTTTCATTTGACAAACTTTGGGGCACAAGAACTGTCAATTCAGCTAATTCCTTTTGTAAGCGAATGCGGGTCTTTTTAGAAAATTGATCTTTGTTATGTTGATCATAATCAATTGTATGGAATTTTGAAAGCATTTTAGAATGAGTTTCATCCGCAAGTGACTGTGTCGCGTCAGAACTACGAACAAAAGGTGCTTCTTTCGATTTGCCAATTATGGTCATATCATAAAAACCGGGAATATATTCCTGAGCTTGTTTTGCATAACCGGGATTAGGTGGTAAATCTTGAAGACGCTTAAGTTCGAATTCTTGAAATGATTTAGTTAAAAGATGAACCTTTTCTGTGGAAGCGTATTGTTTTAAAAGCTGTTGTTCCTTGAATTTAAGAAGTTTGGTAGCATTAATTTCTGATTCAACCTTTTTAGACTCGAGAGTTTCGAAATCCATTTTAAGTTTCTGAAAATCATTGACAACCGACTCTTTTGCTTTTAATTCATTGGAAAGATTAGCTTTTAATGATTCTATTACTTTCAAGTGTTCAATCTTTTCAAAACGAAATTGGTCAAATTCAGAACATGTTATTTTCTCTGCTTGAGGGACCATTTCAAAAGCTTTGACCTTTTCTTTATGCAACACAAGCTCAGCAGTTAGGGTGGAATTGGTATCTACGGATTGTCTGAGGGCCATATGCATTTGATCAATAATATGTTTAGGCGCCATTACCAAATCATGTTGAGCATAAGATTCCATACCCGTCGTAGCATTTGGTTGAGGTTCACTCAAATGTGTAGAATTGGGTACCACATCATTTGAGTTACTAGTTCCCGAATGCTGTTCGAGGTTGTCATTTTCATGCCCAACTTGATGTTGGTTATCATCAATATTATTAGATGTGGTTGGTACCTCACTGATGACATCAGAACCGTAGTGAGAGAGATTAGCAACGAGAGCAGCTTGGGCAGAGTGAATGTCATCACAATCCGAATCGTATGCATCAAGATCGTCCGCTTGATAAGCTGCATTAGAAGTAGAAACGAATGCAATGCCTTCAGTATCTGCTGCCCCTGGGTCTGCAAGAAATTCCAACTCCTCTGAATTCAAAATCTTCCCCTTAGACTGAGCATCAACCAAATACATCTTCTCACGAAACCATGCATCATCCCTCCTTCTTTTCGGCTGAGTGCTCCCCTAGCCATATGACCTTGTCCTCGGCAATTGTAGCAAGTCACAACCTTTTTAGGACCAATGGGACTTCCATTTCCACTAGCTTGAGAATTCACAGCTTGATTGTTCCCAGTCCTTGTAGGAGGTCCATATGAATTTTGCCTTCCCTGAATAGGTTGCATTGTTACTTGACCATCTTGAATAGTAGCTTGTTGTCGAGGATTTGAGGAGGTGCGGAGCTGATTGTTTGTTGGTGGAAATCCTCTAGTTGCAACAAGTTTTGACAAATAGGCTGTGAGATGGTTTAGAACATCAGCTGGCGTATCATTTGGAGTAAAGACCGGTGCTTGGAATGGTGGAAGTTCATTAGAGTATAAATCTTGTGCTGGTTGTGCTTCTATAGGAAAATATCCTTGCTGAGGAGTATAGCCCATTGGAGAAGTGTTGGATTGTGATGGTGATGTTTGATATGGTGGTTGCTGTTGAAAAGATTGTTGATGAACACTTTGTTGATATTCTTATTGTGGCATCATTGGTGGTTGATAAGATGGTTGCTGATAGATGTGTGGTGGTGGCTGCTGCAAGTATGATGGTTGTTGATAAGTATAAGCCATGTTTTGTTGAGAAGCATACATTGCAAGTGGATCATGAACTTGAGGTGTAGACAACCGAGCCTCGATCACATGGCATTCGTGTTGTTGAAGAAAAGCTTGAAGTTGATCCACATTGGTGTTATGCAAGTCCTTAGCCAATTTAACATCCGTCACGTATTTTTTCCATTCTGAAGGAAGAGTGTTCAAATACTTGGTGTTCAATTGAAAGGTAGGAATTGTCATGCCATAGATATTGAGCTCATTCAACAATAGGGTAAATCTCAGATAGTAATCATTGAGAGTCTCCCCTGGCACATAGGCAAACTTATCAAAAGTATCATAAAGCTTACACTCTCGTTCTTGTTTAGTTAACGAGGTGCCTTGCATTAGAACCCGAATTCTATCCCATAACTCTTTGGCAACTTTGTTTTTGCTGACGAGTTTGTAGACATCTGGAGGAAGGGCTTGGAGAATGATGTTTGTTGCATACTTATCACATTTATCTTGAATCTTCATATCTCCA
The DNA here is from genome assembly GCA_025667525.1 of Glebionis coronaria. Taxonomy (NCBI): domain Eukaryota; kingdom Viridiplantae; phylum Streptophyta; class Magnoliopsida; order Asterales; family Asteraceae; genus Glebionis; species Glebionis coronaria. Next base: position 169,074 of record JANFOE010000836.1, on the reverse strand, counting down.
GTCAACTCACCCGTTGTGCGAGGACGAGTAGTCCTACCTTCCGTCACGGTACCATAATCTAATGGTCCATTGAGCACCGATGCCCAAATTAGATGTCCATTCTCCTTGTTCAACATATAAAGTTCCATTCGGGAAGCCCATTCCTCATACATAGTCTTCACCAACATTGGTGGACGATTATCCGTACCCGATAGGATGGACTTATCCGTAAGAGATGTGTACTCCATTTCAATAAGTGAAGATTTACAAACGTTGATCGATCAATGAAAGAAAGTAAAGGTGTTTGTTGTTGTGAGTTGAAGTCGAGAAACAATGTTAAAATCCCCTAAAATATGTCCTCGATAAACCAAAAATTCCAAGTCCAAATTACACACGAAATAATTTTTGTTATCGGAATGTTGATCGGAATAGTGATCGGAATATCAGTCGGAATAGTGATCGGAATAAACTCTAATCGGAATAACCTTGATCGGAAAGTACCTAATCGTAATAAACCAAATCGGAATACCTTGATCGGAATACCAAATCTGAATACCAATCGGAATGTACCTAATCGGAATAACAAATCTGAATGTACCTAATCGGAATGTACCTAATCTGAATACCAAATCTGAATACCAATCGGAATGCCGTGATCGGAATACCAAATCTGAATACCAATCGGAATACCTAATCGGAATGTTCCCAAAATCGGAATCCCTAAACCCTATTTCGATTACAGTGATCGGAATGTACTATAAACCCTTTTCCGATGACCAGATCGGAATAATGCCCACTTTTCTCGGACAAAACTCAATCAATTCGTGATTTTAAGCCAAAAAATGATCAAAACACCAAAAATTTTTGTGTTTTTAGCCAAAGTAACTATACCAAATCCCTACCACAACTATGTAGAAGATGTGTATCAAGAAAAAACCATCAAAAATACAAAAACAATTTTTGGACGTGTGAAAATGGATCAAAAATGGCGAGATAATCAAGAACACAAACACATGAACAATACAATCATCCCATGGCTCTTGATACCATTTTTAGGATTGTAAATCTTGCTTATGTTTTTAGAGAGAGAAAGAGATAGAGAGATGGTGAGAACACACACACTTAGAGAGAGAAAGTGAAAGAAAAACACTTTTCAACTATGTGTAAAAATGAGGAACACACACCCTCTCTAACAAAGGAGAGGGTTTATATACCCAAGCCTTATAATGGGCTTGGGCTTACACGTTTGGGCCGGCCTACACATGTTGTAGGCTAGGCTTGGACTTGTTTGATAAATAAAGAAGGTTAACTAAACTACGAGCTATTACATGGACTATCGTTGGAGTGACCGATCCTTCTTAATACGTAAAACGTATTTCCAACAAGGTACGGATTTTTCGTCCTTTCAGTAAGGACTTCCCTTCTATGCATGATTAGGATTTCCCGTCTGCAGCCAAATGTTTTCCCTAGTACATGTTATTAAATATCTGAAATTATTTTAATAACTAAGATATTGCCTGATCCTATATACAAGCATGACCAGTCAGTAGTACTAGTTACGGAGGTACCGTAACCGTGACACTTGAGGCACCGGTGTCATGACTCACCTGCGGGAGAGTGATATCCCGCAGCGTTCCACTCAGTTCAGCTTGGCCATTTTATCAGTATTATTAGTGGGGCGTATGGATGCATCCTAGGCTATCAGTTTATAGTTTATCAGGTGAATGTGGTGTGTGCTCTACATCCTTCACATTGGAGCTGATCCCTCCACCCAGCACATTATTTAGAGGTCACCCATCTACAGCATGACGAGGTCACCCCTCCAGTTATTCATGCAAAAGTTGTTACAACACATGACCTATATAAGCTCCTGGCAATTAAAATACAGTAAATGCATGTTTTCAGATTTAAGCAGATAACAGTTCAGCTTTATTATTTATATATCAGACTTATCAGATTATACGCAGATTTCTACTACAGCTTTACTTATCAATCTTACAGCTCCAGTATTTTATCATCTGTTTCATTTCAGTATTTCTATCATGATTTGTATCTGTTCACTGAGGGTTATGCTCAGCCGTAGTTCTTTTCATGTTCTAACGGTAGGTACACCAGGACGCTCTTAGGATTCTGAGAGCATGTGCATTTGGATGGAAGCTATCCAGACTTCTTACTTTATGCACTTCTTACATTATTCTACTTATTTGGACATTGTTTAGTCCTTTCCTTTAGTATTTACTTTTCATGTTTTGAGCTTATGTTTGGATTACCGAATGTTTGGTTCCGGTATATCCTTTATGGTCAGTTAATGTTTTAGGACATTTACCTTATGCTTTGATGACATGTCATAAATACACGTAACGGTACACTTATCCAAGTGTGGTGTTACAATCATGGTATCAGAGCTTTAGGTTCGACCTGTAGGCTCTAAAACTTGACCTGTGACTAGTGGGTAGTCACCAGGAAACTTCCCATATTTTGGCGTTGTTATCTTTCATATTTCTCATGCATTTATCAGTCAGTTTTCTTTAGTTATCAGTCAGTTTTCTTAGAATTTTGACTAAGTAAAAGGTTGGTACAGGACTGGCCATATTTAGTCGCATGTGATTTTCTACGAATTTTGTTTTGGTGAACCGACCCATAGGCGTGCACTCTTTCCCGTTTAGATTTTTGTATTGATGGACTGACCATAGGCGTTCATCCTTAACCATGTCAGATTCATGTTTTTAGTCGAATATTAATTGGTGAACCAGCCCATATACGTTCACCAATGTTCAAATCAAATTTCATGCTTGTCATTCGAATGTTGTCTTGTGAACCGATCCATAGTTGTTCACATTTGTCATATCATGACATTTGATAAAATCTGTACAAATATAAATTGGACTACAGCCAACCATATTTAGCCCCGGATTGTACATATTAATACATGACAGTTCTTAGAAAATTTTGACAGAACCGCCCATACTAAGTCACATGCTTCCTACTTATGAACACTATGGATTAAACCATAACTATCCACATCAGTTGATGTTAAACCTCAGTTGATTATTCTTCTATGTTCTTTGTATCAGTCAAGTTTATACTCTCACGTGAATGACTTTTTCATGCTGACTAAGTTCATGTATCCTCATGAGGATTATGTTATCAGTAGGGTGATGATGTTTTCTTACTAAGACACGGAAGGATTTCAGTAAAATCTTGTTTCATGATAAATCATGTTTGCTGTTCATCAGTCATGTCTTCATGTTGACCATTGTTGAAATTTCGTTGAATCATATTCTTGAAAATCTATAAACCAGCATTAAGTCAACGTAGGAATTGTCAGCCTATTATGTTACTTAGTTCAGTTCAGTTACTACCGTTTAAATCAATTTAATTCTTTGATCATGTCAGACAAGCGACACCAGTATCGATCATCCCATAAAATTTCCACCTGTGCCATGTACAATATTCCTTATGTACCCCATGTACAGTGTCTCAGTTATACTCCATGTATTTCATATGTACTCCACGTACAGTGTATCAGATATGCTCCATGTGTAGTATTTATTTTGTACTTCATGTACAGTAGTCGAGGTGTACTCCATGTACCCTACTCTATGGATATTGGTCATAGATCCTCAATCATCTCAGGCGTTTCCACTTGTCGATATTCTACCAGATGTTGATGCTTCTTGTGAGTTGAAGATTTTACCAGATACTGATGCTGCGAACACTTTGAAGACCTCACAAATGCTAATGCTTCTGATACTTTGAAGATTTCTCAAGATGCGGATGCTGTTTATACTATGAAGACTCTGCGGAACAAGGACGAAAACTATAAATTTGAAATTTCTGACAAGAATAAAAACTTTAACCATCAGACACTACCATCCTATCCCATGCTTTTACTTTCTCAGCTAGATCTCACACTTCACTTAGCTAACCTTCATTCAGAAGAGTGGGAACCGGTACCCAGCCGGCCACTCACCAAAATAGTTACAGGAATTCCAGTCGTAATAATGACCGTCGTGAAACTGACAAACAAAGTGGTAACGACAACCACCGTGCTTATATTCATCAGTCAGTGGCCATCAGAACTCTAGAACGGACATGACCAGAAATACAGAGGTCAGTAGTCTAACCGGTCCGCCAACCCTAGTAGTTACCAAAAAATTTTAACATTATTCACAGTCACCGTTAAAACACATATCTAGACAACATTCAGAACACAAGTCTCAAGTATCATTTCGGAAGACACTTGTTAGGACACCAGTCATGGTACATGTCATACGAATATCTTTTCAAAGTACGAGTCAGAACTCATAACTCCGTATGTTTTCTAAAACCAGGCCCTCAGAAATTCAGGGCACCCTCCAAGGGAGTATACCCGTTCTTTTATGTCACGCGTAAATCAGACCATTAAAATTCAGTTACCGCCACGGGAGTATTGCCCATATTAGGCATGGAGTGTTCATTCTGTGGGGTTACAGACGAACACATTCAGCGAGATCTGCCAAGTTTACTTCACGTGTTCATATGTCAGCTTTATCGTAAATCAGGTAGTACCTACCTCCCAGTTAGAAAAGATTCCACCGTATCACCCATATTTATTCAAATTTTCCTTTTAGTTGACGACGAGATCCGTATCACAAACTCCTGAACATGTTCATTATATCTTCTGCCAGAAAAATCAGTACAAGTTGTTTCTGCCTTACAAGCGCGTGACTTATCAGTCTATAGCTACGATGACTTTCTAGCCACCAGTTATAATCCACTTCTGAAGTTCTTTAAATTCATGACCAGCAGATTACTCTAGAGTTCCCAGACATAATTTTAGAAAGTTTTTTAGAAATTCCTTTCTAACCACGAGACAGAATTCTACATCGAGCTTGTCTCAAGAACAGAACCTATTTTCAAAACTCCTTGTTGCAGGGCTGCAGCTAAGTTAAAAGAGTCGCATCATTTGCTGCAAGAATTACCGGAATGAGGCTTTATTCGCCCTGGTGCACCACCAGGAAGAGCACCGTTTCTGTCTATCAGGAATAAGGCCGGTATCATGAGATTATGTATCGACCACTGAAATTTTTTACAAGATCACCATTCTTAGTCAATGTTCATTTCATAAATAGCAGGTTTATCTGATCTGCTACGAAGTCTTAAACATTTTTCAGAACAATTTCCGATCATGGTATCATCAGTGGCGAGAGAAAGAACATGATGTTTCCAAGACTGCTTTTGCACACGTTATGGTCTCTCCAAATTTTGATTTATACTTCTGAGCTCCCAAATGCTCCAACTATAGTATGAAATTGATGAATAAAATATTTCCATAGATTCTCGGACAAAATTGTCAGTATATTCATTGATAACTTTCTGAACTGCTAAATTCTAGAGAAGAACACGAGAAACATCTTCTCACAGTTGTATAGATTCTCCGAAAGGAGAAAAATTATATACGCAACTTCCAAGATATGAATCCCAGTAGAGCAAGGTGGCATTTCTGGACCACATTATTTCAGCAGCAAGACAATTCAGAAACCCTGCGAAGGTGAAGGCCATCACCAGATGGTCAAGACCGACGCTTGTGACTAAAAAAATAAAAAAACAATTCTAGAACTCAATGGACTACTACCGCAGAAATTGCTGACAGTTCTCACGATTAGCTTTTCATGACCAAGCTTACGCATAAAGGAGATGACCTACACTAAAATTTTGTATTCCATCAGATCCTATGCTAGTAAAGGTCTAGTTACCGGGACTCATACCTTTCCGTGAATATCCACTTAGGTTCCACAAAAATGTACCAAAAATTCCAGGCAGGACTTTGATAGATAAATTATAAAATGTTGAGGCAGCTATGTTCATATCTAATGTCTGCCATGCCAGCAGGTTTAAGATAGAATGCTGTAATGCTATCGAGTTATTACTACCAGTAGATATACTGGACTGAAAGGAGACAAGACTCCATGGAGATTATTATCAGCTTACCACAGACTCAGAAAAAGTATGATACTATATAAGTCATTGTTGACCATGTAATCAGCCTACGTGTTTTCTTTCATCCGAAAGGATTACGTAGTAGCGGACCTGCAGTAACTCATACGATTTCAAGGTATTCCGTCGACCATCATATCTGACAGAATTCATGTTCACGATCACATGTATGTTTACGTTCACGTTTATTTTCACTTACACGTTTACGTCTCATTCGCAGTATGATGCTGTTTCAGTTCATGTTTTGTGCTACCTCATGATTTAAGCTCACGTTAGCGTTCATAACATTTTTCAGGTTCAAGTTCGTGTGCCATTTCGCGATACACATTTCACAGTTTATTTCCGAATACGGTTACAGAAAGCTTGAGAAACCAGAATCAATTTTTGCACAGCTATTCCATAACCAAGCAGACGTTTCACATCTCAGGCCGTGTCGTTCGGTATTCCTTCCTCAGTCAGCATACGTTCAGGATCTGCTCTAGTATCACGTCCATAATATGTTTTCACATATCACATTGATAGGTGTGTAAACACCCATCCTTTTACCACTTAATTCTGGCTAAAACGAGACCAAAACACGTATTTAATATCATTTGTTTGGAATTATGCGTGGTTTTTGTGTTTATTGTGTTTTCAGAGCCATCCGGATGATTATTGAAGAAAACATGGGATTGCACGGGATTTATCGAAGAAAAAGACTCAAGATGAAGTCTATTGTCCAAGAGATGCAAAAGATTTGAAGTCACTGGGCCTATTTGACGATTTATCGAAGAAAAGGACCAAAGATGGAAGATTTACATAAGTCGAAGAAACTCAAGTCTATTAAACGAAGAAATTAAAAGACGAGTTGAATTTAATCGACGACAAATCCCGAATCAGAATCGAAAACGGAAACTTTTCTGAAAAGACGAAAAAGACAAGAAGAACGGGAGAAAGCCCACTCACCAACCAAAAGACAAGGCTATAAATAGCCCTCCCCTCACACATTTAGGCCAGAGCTTTTAGTTAGTTTTTGTTTTCTTCTTCCCCACTCTTTCTCCTTCCTGTTTCGTAGCATCACCATCACCACTAGGGTGATTGGTGATTTTGATCTTTGTTCTTCCAATCTTGTTATTTTAATCCTTGTTTCGTCTTGTTAAAACATTAATCATTTAATACAAGTCTTGTTTAATCTTTCTATTTCATCTTGTTCATCATCATCTTTATCCTCAAGTTCTTAAGTTTTTATTTTCTTGATTTGATCTTCAAAAGTTGTTGGGATTTGTGTTTTTCTTGATGGGATTTGTAGTTTATGGTTAGTAGATGCTTTGAGTGTAGTTTTATTTAAGATTTGGTTAAAAATTTGGTGATTTTTGGATTAAAACGATTTTCCTTGTTCTTCGGGTACTGTTTCTGTGTCTGGGTTTCCCAGACTTCCGAACGAAGCAAAAGTTCCGGATGAGCTTGAACTTCCGAACGAAGTAAAAGTTCCGGATGAGCTTGAAGTTCCGAATGAACATTAAAAGTTCCGAATGAGTTTTGTTTTCAAAAGTTCCGAGTCAATTAAAAGTTCCGAATGAGTTTTGTTTTAAAAGTTTCGAATCAGAAGAAACTTCCGAATGAACAGTAAGTTCCGAATGAACAGTAACTTCCGAATGAACCTAAGTTCCGAATCAAAGACTTCCGAGTGAAAAGTTCCGGATGAACCAAAACCTTCCGAATCAGTAGAAACTTCCGAATGAAGTGAAAGTTCCGAATGAACCTAAAAGTTCCGAATGAAGGCTAACTTCCGAATGAACAGTAACTTCCGAACCAACTTCTTTATCAAAAGTTCCGGATGAAGGTTAAAACTTCCGAATCAATTTCTTGTTAGTGTTACTGTTTTACTGTTTATCTATTTCCTTACTTTTATTTCACAACTTATATTTTATACTTCAACTTTAACTTTAATTTTAATTTTAATCTTAATTTCAATTTTAATTCAAATCTTTATTAATTGTCATTATAGTAATTGTATTTGATCTAAATTTTCATTTAAACTTTTTATTATATTAGAAAACTAAACCCTTTTATTTAGTAACCAAGAACAATCATTCCACTTAAGACCGAGATCAATTCGAGAGGACTGTGAGAAATTAGAACCCATACAAAATCATTGTATCACACATTCATGATATATTTCAGGCACAGCGTTCCTTTTATGATCGCGAACCACGTTCACAATTGCTTACATAGCACGTTCACAATTGTTCACGTAGTTCGCCCCTTTATGTTTTCAACAGCTTTCCCAAAGATATAAATGTTATCTTTTCAGGATACTTGTTCGTACCAGTTCATGTATACGACATGCTATAGCTTATTCATTCTATCAGATTCAGAAAATCCATCTTAAGTATGGAACCATAAACTATTCAGCATTTATCAGGACAGGGTCATCAAGACCAAGATTTTTCATCATGTTTAGACCTTTGAAGGAATCGTTTCGAGCAGGAGGCCACTTGAAACGGAGGATTCCATCCGGACCTCTCATCCTTTTCCTTCAATAGATTCAGATAAGTTCTTTAAGACATGTTACGTTCCATGTTCTCTTCAGCCATGTCATGTTCCAGGTTCACTTCAGTCATGTCATGTTTATGCCCTTTCAGCAGCAGTATGTTCTAAATCAAGGATGAATGATCCTTCAGCTTATATGTCTTTTCAGCCTTCATGTTCTTTCAGCATATGTGTACTTTCAGCTTTTATAACTTCATCGGCTTACTACCTTTATTTCAAATACGAATTTCTCCTTTTTAGAGGGGAAGAAGTGTAAAACCACAACACTATCGCATCCTTAATTCGAGGATGAATTATTTTTTTTAGAGGGGAAGAATTGTAAAACCCGCTTTAAAAAGTCCTCAAACGTTTATTACGGACAATCATAGATTTAATTTAAAACGTTACGTAATTATTATTTAGAAAATAAATAATAGTGTTAAATCAAGTATTACGAAAACATAAAGTATACATGACGTAAAATAAATGTCGTAAACGAAGCGAAACGAAAACATAAAGTATACATGTATAGGGCTTGGGTTGCATTTCTAATAACAAGAAAAAAGGGATGGGCTTGAGCCCACCACAGTAACAAAAACGGGGGGTTACCCCTTTGTGTTGTCACAATAGTAACTCTAAACAAAAATAAGAAACAGGAAGAAGATTAGGGTTTCTTCCTGTGTATGGACGCCGGGTATAGAACAAACAACAAGGGGGATTCGGCATGGTTTCTTCAAGAATTAATGCATGTTCATCCTTAATCATCAAGTTCTATAACGATAACCATTCCAACTCTTGAAATCCAGTTCATATCACAAATTTAGGGATCTTAATGATCTACTCAAATGAAAAAAAAATGAATCATGACTGAATCTATAAGAGAGGTGTCGTGTTTTGGTTGATACATGAATACCGAGACACCAGGTCTCAGTATGTGTATGGTCTGTGTAACACCCCATTTTGGAATGGAATATTACGCATAATCATGGCGTGTCATCAAAGCATACAAGGATAAATGTCTAAGCATTATTCAACCATAAAAGGGAAATGCCGGAATCAAACATCGGTATCCCAAAGTAAAGCTCATCACACACAAACATAAATACTGTAAAAGGAAAGGACGAAACAATGTCCATAACAACTGTATCAAAGTAAAGGAAATGCATAAAGTAAAGAAAGACAGTAAAGCTTCCAGTCCATATGCACCTACGTTTGAGATCTACGAGCGTCCCTGAGTACCTGCCGTTTTGGGAACATGAAAAGGAAAACGGCTGAGCAAGACGCTCAGTGCACGGATGTACAATAAAGCATGATATAGGATAAGCATGTAACATATAACAGCGGAAGACTAAGTACTGAGTAACTGGTTAAGTAACAAGAAAACTGGTTTTATAGTTTGAAAAGCCTTATGTTTAACCTGTGAAAACTGTTTTAACATATATATACCATAGCCCATATAGGTCATGAAAAGGTCACGTGCATGAATACTTGGAGGGGTGACCTCATCATGCTGATTAGAGGGGATGCCTCTAATCAATATACTGATTTGGGTAGGAGGGATCAACTCCTTGTGAAGGGTGCAAGGCACACACCACATTCACCATGATAAACTGAATAAAACATGTAACTAGGATGCACCCATACGCCCCACCTGATATAATAATATGGCCAAAACTGAAAGGGACGCCACGAGCAATCACTCCGCCGTGGGGAAGTCATAACATCGGTGCCTCCAATGCTATGGTTATGGTACCTCCATAACTAGGTGAAACTGGTCATGCTTGTATATGGCTATAGTTTATGCTAAATTAACATAAGCAGTTCAAAACAATAAAACAAATGCTGGGGAAAACAGTTGGCTGCATACGGGGAAATCCTAATAAGGAAAGAATGTCCATACTGAAAGGACGGGAATCCGTACCTCAAGTCCAGTGAATGAACGGAAGAAAGACTCCTACTTCTGGATCACTAACGCTACATGAATACACACGTGTATAAGTATCGATTCACTGATTACGTACTGGGTTTTGTGTCTCATGTTAGCTGATTTGGTATGTTTTAGGTCATGGTTCACTGTTTAAAGCCTTAAACTGTGTTTATCTTGTATTCTGATTTATCTGATTAAGTATTACTGGTGATTCATGTATTAATATACTTACTGTATAATAATAAGTAACTTTCCAAAAATAGCAGGTTTCCAAAAATAGAAAGTTTCCAAAAATAGAAAGTTTCCAAAAATAGAAAGTTTCCAAAAATAGAAAGTTTACAAAAATAGAATTTACTGCTTAAAATAGATTAGTTTCTAAAAATAGAAAGTTTCCAAAAATAGATCAGCTGCCTTAATTAAATAAGTTTCCATATATAGAAGGTTTCCATAATTAGATTAGCTGCCTGAAATAGATTGATTTCCATATATAGAAGGTTTCCATAATTAGATTAGTTGCCTTATTTAATTAAGTTTCTATAAATAGAAGTTTCCATAATTAGAATTAAGCTGATTACATAAGCTAACATATAAGTCTAAGTGTTATAAGCTTATTCTTAAGTCATATGATATAGTGTATAGTTTAATTATTATTTCATGTATTTTAATTAAACTATAGGTTAAGCATTTTAATTAAAGTACAACATGTTTTAATTAAAATGAAATGAAAATACTTAGGTTAAAATGTGTATTATTATTAATAATAATATAACCTAAGTCATGTCTAAATTAATTAATTATAGGTATGTTTTAATAATTAATTAATTATAACTTATAACATAAAATACTTAGGTTAAATTAATGTCATGATAAACTAATAATTAAAATAACCTAAGTCATGATTTAATTAATATTTCATGTTATTAATTAATTATATCCTAAGTTCATGATTCATAAAAATTAACATGTAGCATGAATCATGATTTAACCAACGAACCATGAATCGGGTATGAATTCGACACCGTACCCCGGGCCAAACCCGGGGCACACGTGTCCCCTTGCTGCCGTGGGTCCCACATGAGCCAACCAAGACCAAAAATGGTCTTGGTGGTGGCGGCAATAGCAAACCAAACCCCCCTCGGGTTTGTTTGCTAGGCGGCCAAACATAACACCCCTTTTAAATCATTCTTTGATTTTATTTAATACCAAAACATGTTAGATCAATGATTAATTACCTTGTTTTAATAAGAAAAATAATAACATGTTCATGAAAATAATCAAAGATCAAAAGAATTAAAAAGAATTAAAAAGAAGGGTTAGAAAGGTATACCATTATGTAGCTTGGAAAAAGGATGAACAAATACGGATTCTAACACTTGTTTTTAAGATCAAAATCAAACAAACACCCCCTTATGGTGATGTGAAGGTGGCGGCACCAAGAGAGCAAAAAGGAGAGGAGAAAAACTCTTTTAGGGTTTTTGTTTATTTCTTGTAAAATGAAAAGTGAAAACATGTTTTACTCTTTACCCCCCTTTACTTGTAAAGTCCATGGGCTAAGCCCATTTCTTGTATATGAGCCGTGGGTATGGGGGCCCCACATGGGGTACCCGTACCTTCCTCGTGTCCCGATGTTTCGTGTTCGTTCGTGGTTAAACGTGCTCGTGTTTAAAGTGTTTCTGTTTAATCTAACGTGTCGTTTATCATAAACTTAACGCTCGTAAATATATTATAAGTATTTACGTAATTATTTTAGTTAGTATTTTAAATGGTGATCATGATTTAATTATGTTCACGTGATATATTATTAACTGTTTATCATGAGTTCGTACGTAATCGATACTTGTCATGTCATACACGTATGCACTTGCTTGATTATAAGCACATGAATGTGATCAATACTAACTGAGGTAAGTTTTAATCTAGAACGTACGATCTTAAGGGCACTATTCATGGTAAAAGCATGCGGGTTTTACAATTCTTCCCCCCTAAAAAGAATAATTCGTCCCTGAATTATAGATAAAGTAAGCTGAAAAGAAGTGACATACCCGAACTCAAAATATGAAGTGAGGGTAAGAAGCCCGGATAGACTCCTCTGTTTCCCAAGTGGCTTCCCGCTCGGTATGGTCCCTCCAAAGGATTTTGACGAATGGAATCGTCTTCCTTCTCATGACTCGTTCTTGCCTGTCGAGTACTCGTTTGGGTTCTTCTATAAACGTGAGATCTTCACGTATCTGTTCCAGTGGATACTGAACCATGTGAAGGGGATGATAATTGTACCCTCTGAGTAAGGACACATGGAACACGTTATGCACGTGCGAAAGCTGAGGAGGTAACGCCAATCGGTAAGATACTTCGCCGATTCGTTCAACGATATCAAATGGTCCGATGAACCGAGGACTGAGTTTTCCTTTGATCCCGAAGCGTTTAACACCACGTGCCGGCGAAACCTTGAGGAAGACGTGATCTCCCACATTAAAATGTATGTCCCTACGATGCTTATCGGCGTAACTCTTCTGACGTGAACGCGCTTCCTGCAGCTTCTGTTTAGCTACCTCAATCTTCTCATTGGTCATTTCTATAATCTCTGGTCCTTCGAGTGTTCGCTCTCCCACTTGATCCCAGCAAGTTGGAGCGCGACACTTTCTGCCATACAACATTTCGAAAGGAGCACATTTGATACTTGCGTGCCAGCTGTTGTTGTATGCAAACTCGACTAAACAGATGTAATCGTCCCAATCACCTGTCCATTCCAACGCACACGACCTTAACATATCTTCCAATGTCTGAATTGTTCGCTCCGATTGTCCGTCCGTTTGAGGATGAAAGGCTGTGCTCAGCTTAAGTTGTGTACCCCAAGCTTTTTGCAGACCTTTCCAGAATCGCGACGTGAAACGAGGATCTCTGTCTGAGACGATGCTGGAGGGAGTGCCGTGGAGTCTCATGATCTCCCTTCTGTAAGTATCTGCGAGTTTACTTACCGGATCTTCCTTGCGTATCGGTAAGAAATGAGCTGATTTGGTGAGTCGATCAACGATGACCCAAATAGCATCGTGCCTCTTCTTGGTAGGCGGAAGACCGGTAACAAAATCCATGGTGATTTTGTCCCACTTCCACTCTGGAATATCCAACGGTTGAAGGAGACCGCCAGATCGCTGATGTTCAATCTTAACCTGCTGACAGGTAAGACATTTGGAGACATACGTGGCTACATCCTGTTTCATACCACTCCACCAAAAGTGCTGTCTGATGTCATGGTACATTTTTGTCGACCCAGGATGTATAGAAAATGGGGAGCTATGAGCTTCAGCTAACAATGCTTCCTGGAGTTCTTGATTGTCAGGAACACAAAGTCTCGTGCCCTGCCAAATGATACCGTCTGCGTCCATTCTGAATTCCGTCTGCTTCTCTAAATTCTGAATTATCGCCCAAATCTCTCCATCATCCTTCTGCGCTTCCTTGATCCTAGTCAGTAACTCAGGTTCTACTCTAAGATTCGCCCAGTATCCGTGCTGCCCACGTACCATGATTTCTGAAATGTGTATAATGCAAGTTCGTTTTCTCAGTTCTTAACTAATAGAAAGTCCAATCAATATCAAATTTATAATTGTTTTTGGTTGTTCAAGCTTGCTTGGTAATCTATTGCTAATTCAAACAACACTAAGTAAAAATGAAAAATATAAACCTACTTATATGTAAAACAAATTGCAAATTCCAAATTTTATTCAAGTAAAATATAAAAATGCAAAATATAAAACTATAAGGACTGAAAATGTAATTTCTATGAAATGAAAATGCTTGAAATGTAAATTCTAAAAGTTATAAGGACTAAAAATGTAAAACAGTTAACTATAAGGACTAAACTTGTAAAGACTTTAACAAACTAACCAAATTTAAACAAACTAACAAACTTTAAAACTGAAATTTAACAACTAACAAATTCCAGGGACTAACTTTTGCAAATACCACAAAATAAGGAAGATTAGCTAGGTTTAGAAACAGTTTAAACTTCTAGGGACTAAAATGCAATTAACCAAACTTTTTAAGTAAAAACGGGCACAAAGAAAGAATAAGCTCGTTTGAGCTTATTTCTCAACCAATTAAGCTGAAACAACTTGCAAACAACTTCAAATCCAAATCAAGAAACGTGTGTTCAAGGGAAATAGCTAAAAGTCCAAAATAAGCAAAAGAGTGCTTATCAATAAGCTCAAAATAAGCTATAGCCTAATCCAAACATCCACAACTTGATTTTTTTATCAAAACTGATTAAGCACTTGATTTAAGGAAGGGGAAATCAAATTAGAACAATTTTCATCCAGTAATAAGCTAGATATCTGAAAATAAGCTCAAATGAACCTATGTTGACCAAACGTTGACCAAATTTTGGAAAAAGCTCAAAATTTCAAAACTTCATATCCAATGCTAACTAAATGAATTGGTGAAAGAAAACAGCTACTTTTATGAAGTGGATAATGAGAACTAGCAAAACAGTAAGCCTTTTACATCAGAGAATGACAAATGCTCAAGCTTGAGCTAAAAAGCTGTTTTCTAGCTTATTTCTGAATACTGTAGAATTTCCTTTTAAAGTCTGAAAGATTATGTTATAAGCTAAGTCTGGAAACAAATTTGAACAAATTTCATCAAGGAACTAAAGAGAACTAGGCAAATGAAATGGACAAGTTTCAAAACCAAAGCTGAAAACAAGTATAACCCAAACTATTTGATTACCAATTGCCTGTTTGACTATTTTATTTACTTGCAAATGACTCAAAACTACTTGTTACCACCTAATGAGTAGAAACAAACTTCTAAACAACAATTTCTAACACTTAAAATCTGATTCAAAGCTACTCCCAAACACTCCTTCAAAGGTTTTAATCAAACTTTTTCAAAGACTTTATGAGTTATGGTTAAGACTGATACAAAAGCTATAGCAGACTTGTTTTGGTGATCAAAATGAAAGCTAATGAGACTGAAATCAAGCAAGTATATCAACTAGAACTCAATTAAGGTGATTAGCTACAAAGTTACTGAAATTTAGCTAAAAACTACCAAACTGAACTCAAGTGAATAGGAATGAAGTAACTGAACTATATCACTCAAACACAATCAAACAACAACTTTTCAAGTATAATCAGGCAGCCATCAAAGTTATCTAAGAAATGAGCAGGCAAGGACTTGTTTAGAGGAACTTAAAACAGAAGCTATGAAACCTATTGTAGAGGTCCTTTGGGAAGAAGAGGAGCGCTGAGCTCTCTTGCCCTAGTGATACCACCACCTATCACTAGCTATCAACTCAAATCAACAATCTAAACAGCTACAATTCATCAATCTGCCATGAAAACTTCAAGATCAATGGAAAGAACTTGAACTCTGATCAAACAGCAACAAAACTCCACCAATGTAAGCTATGATCAATGGTTGATCATAACTAACATCAAACAGCAACTAGTATATCCAAGATCAACAAAATTCAACAGGAATTTGAGAAACAGAATTTGGCGGGAAAAAAGAAATTTGAATTTTATTGAGTGATTTCTGTTACAAAAGTAGTTACAAGGTTCTAACTAACTAACTGACTCAAGAGTTTGTCAGACTCTTGAGTAGTTAGGTGTAAAGGAGGGAAAAAGTGAAAAGAGAAATTTAGAGAACTATGTGTTTACAAATTTAAGCTACTACTAAAAATGAGGTACAAGCTAAGTATTTATAGGCAAGAAAGGGAGATTCTGTTGGAGTTGTGACGTGTTTGGGCCAATCATTGCTTGACACGTGGAGGAATTCTGCAAATCCTCTTTGAAGGTGATGAACACATTTTGGGGGTTTTTGATTCAATGGATTATTTGTTAATTGGATAACACCATTGGATTCGTCTCTTCAAAACGAGCAAAATTGGTGTTTTGATCTTTACTTGAAATGCCTTCTATCAAAATCCCGTTTCTGGAAATGTTTTTGTTGAAGGAGAAGGACACGTGTCATCTTCTTATTGGTTGAAAAAGTGTGTTGCGGATTACACTGTTGTGATCTTGCATTAATTGTGGCGGCTGTAAGTGGGACTTAATTACTTGATCCGTGTGAACCCTTTCCTTGTTTCTTATTGGTTGAGAGCTAAAGCACATGGATTAAACATGCAATACTTTCCAAACTTGGCAAATTAAGTCCCTTGACTTGGCAGATTGCTATTTAGGGCTAATATCTTCATTCCTTTGACATTTTTGACCCTTCAACTTTGATTCTTCAACAAAATGGCCCTTTGACTTGAGTTGACTTTGTAGTTGACCAAATTTGACTTTAATCTTGACTTTCCATAATTTGCACTTTAAGTCCTTCAACTTTCACAAATTGTCAAGATAGGTCCTTGAACTTCAAAGTCTTGTCACTTTTGATCCTCTTTTGTCTTTTTCATCCATTTGAGCTTGGTTTTTCCTTGTTTGCTTGAAATTGTATCCTTTTACCTACATAAGATCACACAAACACAAACATACCACATAACACTGCTTTTTACAATATAAAAGGGTATTTTGCTTCATGTTTTAGGGTTATTTGTTGATAAAAGGATATGAGTTTAAGCTCATATCAAATTCCCCTACACTTGAGCATTGCCATGTCCTCATGCAATATTATATTTCAAGGTTTAAAAATTTACATTTCCCTCATAATTAATCCACCTTGGCCATATGAGATGCATCTACACTACTCTAAACTAAATGATGCATGATTTTGACTTTTAACAATGCAATGGATCAAAATACAATTCTATCTATATCTTTTTGATTTTTCTTGAAATGGTTTTGATGGAAATAACTCATAAAGAACTCAATGACTTGGATTAGGGCTTGGGTACCATGGACACTTATCACCCTCAAGTTTCACTTTCCCCATACCAAGCTAGTAAATGGGATCATTGCATTCACAAGTAAAAAGTGCATCAACTTATTCATGACAATTAAATGTGGAACCGGTTATTATTTGAGCAAATTGCTTGTGGGCAAATTTGTCATTATTCAAGCGTGAAATATAAGAAGTGTAAAATCCAAAAATAAGGAAGGACGGTTTTAATCCTAAGTAATCCTCTCATCCATTACTTGAAAAACCGCTCACAATTAATACAAGTCCGTATTAAGAATAATAAGTCATTCGCCTTATGTGTAAAATCCTCATGCCATGCTTTCATAAGTAACTACACACTCGCTAAGGAAAGAAAAATAAAACTCACGCAATAATTTACATCCGCATCTTTTTGAGATTTTGGATCTTCAACCCCGCAACCCGTCAAGGTAATATTGGATTGGAGCAATCTATTGAATCCCCGCAACCCGTCAAGGTAATATTGGAACTCAATAGTCACTATAATTAACACCACACTGCCCCTCTTGGGAGTCTTGCATTATTTTTTTTTTTTTTTTTTTTTTTTTTTTTTTTTTTCTAGCCACTCATTTTTTTCATAAGCCGCTCTTATTTTTCTTTATTCCTCACCAAGAAATTTGCAAAGAAGAAAAGGAAAAACACCCGCTAAATATGGAGCATGACACAAGTCTAGTACACATAAAACGTGCTAACTTAGAATCTTAAGACGTACTCATATCAACCATAAATTATTAGCCAAAAATGCATAAGAGATTACGAACCAATTAAAACCGTACTTGATTATTTATTAACAATTATATACAAGCGAAGAAAATAGAGGCAAAGAAGAGAAGGGTTTAGCCACAAGTAATTGCCATGAAGTCTATCTAGCCCTTTTACACTTGCTTCAACTCTATCATTTCCCATTCTCCACAAATTTAAAATTTCAAAGAATGAAATTGGTGGAAGCTTAGCCTAATAGACCAATGAAGGACTACATGGTTAAGGATACTAGCTAGAGAATGCCAAAATAAGCAAACTCGGATTGAGTCAAAATATCCATGGCGGGCCTAATATGTCAAAGAAGTCTAAATTTGTTAAAACCATGTTTTATTATATTTTTCCTTTTTTATATATTTTTGATGAAAAATAAAAGAAGAAATATATACAATGCAAATGTGTTATGAAAAATGAAAAATGATTAATGCAAAAATTATGAATGCATATTTTTGGTGGCCAAAGTAGATCAAAAATTTGAAAAATGTTGAAAATTCAATTTTCCATGTTATCATGCAAGACAATGACAAGTTCTAGGTAAGGTCACTTCGATAGAAGACCCCCCTACACTTAAGCTAAACATTGTCCTCAATGTTTAAGAGCATGGAAGTATTAAAACTTCCCCTACACTTATGACAATGAATGGACTTTGCTTAACCCAAGTTAAGGAAAGGACTACTATTAGTGAAATCAAGTTTAAGCACAACGTGTCAATGAAAAATCACTAAAGTAACGAAGTGAACCGGATACAAGGGCCTCCTCCATAAGCTCCAAAGCATGAGATGAGTGAGCAACCCTAAAAACAAGCATGAAGACAAAAGAAGGTCTCCCCTACACTTATCTCCAATTCTATGCCTTTATTTCTAACCTACAACACTCTAACCTAGTTATACGATGCTTGAGTTAATGAGTCTCTAGCTCGACTCGTCCCTCAATGAATTAATTCATGGGGAAAATGGGGACCTCTTGGACCATTTCAACGGAAATGTCCTCCCCAAAGTAATGCTTAACACGGTGACCATTCACTTTAAAATTTGGACCATCGGGTTGGGACAACTCAAGAGTTCCATATGGAAACACTTGAGCAATAGTGAATGGACCGGACCATCTCGACTTAAGCTTGCCCGCAAAAAGCTTCAATCTTGAGTTAAAGAGGAGAACCGGCTCTCCAACTTTGAACTCACGATTCTTAATCTTAGCATCATGCAATTTCTTAGTCTTTTCCTTATATAGCAAAGAATTCTCATAGGCATTGGCTCTCAACTCATCCATCTCATTGAGTTGATCTTTCCTATGTGAACCGGCTTGGTTTAAATCAAAGTTAGCCCACTTGAGAGCCCAAGATGCCTTATGTTCTAACTCAAATGGGAGGTGGCACGCTTTTCCATAGACAAGCCTATAAGGAGTACAACCAATTGGTGTCTTAAAAGCCGTCCTAAACGCCCACAAAGCATCATCAAGCTTATCCGACCAAGAAGCTCTATGCTCTCCCACCGTTCTCTCTAAAATTCTCTTTAAACCACGATTTGTGACCTCGGTTTGACCATTTGTTTGAGGGTGATACGCGGTAGAAAGTCTATGATTCACTCCATATTTCTTCATAACTCTCGTGAATTGATCATTACAAAAGTGCGTACCACGATCACTTATGATGGCCCGAGGTACACCAAATCTAGCAAACAATTGTTTTAAAAACTTTACAACCACTCTAGCATCATTAGTAGGTAAGGCTTTAGCCTCCACCCACTTGGACACATAATCCACCGCCACAAGTATATACTTGTTTCCCTTAGAGGATGGAAAAGGTCCCATGAAATCTATTCCCCATACATCAAATATCTCACATTCTTGGATAAAATTTTGTGGCATCTCATCACGTTGTGTAATTTTTCCTTGTCTTTGACAAACATCACAAAATTTCACCATCTCTTGAGCATCCTTGTAAATGGAAGGCCAATAGTAACCCGAATCAAAGACTTTCTTGGCGGTGTAGTTAGGCCCAAAATGTCCACCCGTAGGTCCTTTATGACATGCCTCTAAAATTTTAAATGCCTCGGGCCCATCTACACACCGTCTAATGATTTGGTCCGCACATTGCCTAAAAAGATATGGATCATCCCAAAAGTAATACTTAACTTCCTTAAGAAACTTTTTCTTTTGTTGGTAAGTAAGACCTTCAATAAGCACATTGCCCACAAGATAGTTTGCAATATCCGCAAACCAAGGTGTGGCATCCTCTTGGGAAGAGATAGACATGAGCTCCTCTAAAGGAAAGGATTCATTGATTTCTTGATGTGGGAAATCTCCTTGAAAAGGATGCTCAAGTCTACTCAAATGATCCGCCGCTAAATTCTCGGCCCCTTTTTTTATCACGAATCTCTATCTTAAACTCTTGAAGCAACAAAACCCATCTCAAAAGCCTAGGCTTAGCATCTTGTTTTGTCATAAGATACTTGAGAGCGGAATGATCCGTATACACTATGGTCTTGGAAAGCACAAGGTATGGTCTAAACTTCTCAAAAGCATATACTATAGCAAGCAACTCTTTTTCCGTGGTAGTGTAATGAAGTTGTGCACCGGTCATGGTTTTACTCGCATAGTGTATAGGTTGGAAATGCTTATTAACTCTTTGTCCTAAGACGGCCCCCACCGCATAATCACTAGCATCACACATAAGCTCAAAAGGTAATTCCCAATTTGGAGAAACCAAAACGGGAGCCTTTGTCAATTTTTCCTTAAGTGTCTCAAAAGATTCTAAACAAGCTTGGTCAAAAATGAAAGGAGCCTCTTTCTCCAAGAGATGAGTCATCGGTCTAGCTATCTTAGAAAAATCTTGTATAAAGCGCCTATAAAAACCCGCATGACCTAAGAAACTCCTCACACCTTTAACCGAGGTGGGTGGGGGAAGCTTAGCAATCACATCAATTTTGGCTCGATCAACTTCTAATCCCTTATTGGATATCTTGTGTCCTAAAACAATCCCTTCTTTCACCATAAAGTGACATTTCTCCCAATTAAGCACCAAACGTGTTTCCTCACAACGCTTAAGCATTCTCTCAAGATTGGTGAGACACGAGCTAAAGGAGTTCCCAAATACGGAAAAGTCATCCATAAAAACCTCCATGGTTTGCTCTATCATATCATGGAAAATTGCCATCATGCACCTTTGAAACGTCCCCGGTGCATTACATAGGCCAAAAGGCATCCTCTTGTAAGCAAATGTACCGTATGGACAAGTGAATGTGGTCTTTTCTTGATCCTTAGGGTCAATTGGGATTTGGAAATAACCCGAAAAGCCATCAAGAAAACAATAGTACTCATTTCCCGCTAAGCGTTCAAGCATTTGATCCATAAAGGGAAGCGGGAAATGGTCTTTCCTAGTTGCCTCATTGAGTTTTCTATAATCAATGCAAACTCTCCAACCGGTTACAAGTCTCGTGGGAATAAGCTCATTGTTCTCATTAGGCACCACGGTGATTCCACCCTTCTTTGGAACACAATGAACCGGGCTAACCCATGGAGAGTCGGAAATGGGGTAAATCATACCCGCATCTAAGAGCTTAATCACTTCTTTCTTAATAACCTCATGTATTTTTGGGTTAACTCTCCTTTGGTTTTGAATGGCGGGTTTATAATCATCCTCCATAAGGATTTTGTGAGTACAAAAATGTGGATCAATTCCCCTTATGTCGGATATTTTCCATGCTAAAGCTTTCTTATGTTTCTTAAGGACTTCAATAAGTTGCTCCTTCTCATCCTCTTTCAATTCCTTAGCAATAATCACCGGTAATTGGTCTTTTCCTTCTAAGAAAGCGTATTCTAAGTGGGATGGAAGTTCCTTAAGTTCAATGGGAGGTGGACTCTCTATGGAAGGTTTCACTATGGAAGGTTCCTCAATGGTAATCTCTTGTGGAATAGGGGAAGGAATAGGGTCCTCGTTGAGCAAGTTTTGGATTGTAAGAATATCTTCTTCCCAATTAATGGGAGACTCATCATCACCAAGAAAGTTGGACTCAAATTCCTCCAAGAGGAAATCACTCTCTCCAAAAGGTGTTAAAGAGGGAGCAATAGAGGCCACGGTTTCAACATGTGGAATCTCATCACTAGCATTCTTACAAGCATCATGAAAGTGTTCATTACACACTTCATCTAACACATCCACAATGTTAATCGTCTCACAAGGTCTAGACTCCTTAACCTCTTTTCTATCACAAACTTTCCCTAACTTAAACACCACTTTCTCATCCTCTACTCTCATAATTAATTCTCCTTCCGCCACATCTATCAAAGTACGACCCGTTCTCAAAAACGGTCTACCAACAATCAAAGGCACTCTAGGATCCATGTCATAATCGACCACTACAAAGTCGGCCGGAAAGGTAAACTTATCCACACCTACAAACACATCTTCCGCTATACCTACGGGGTGAGCTATGGTTCGGTTGGCTAGTTCAAGAGTCATCCTAGTGGGGGTGAGCTCGGGAAGAGAGAGTTGTTTCCAAACCGATAAAGGCATGAGATTTATGCTTGCCCCTAAATCCGCCAAAGCCATGCAATTTTCAACACCGGGAAAATTACAAGGTATCAAGAAGCGTCCCGGATCTCCAAGTTTGGTTGGTAAGGTTTTAAGTAACACCGCGGAACAATTTTCATTAAGTGATGTGTTGGGCAAGTCAACCAATTTTTCTTTGTTTGAGAGCAAATCCTTGAACATCTTAGCAAACTTTGGCATATAAGCAAGAGCTTCCGCAAAGGATATGTTGATATTGAGTTGCTTGAACATCCTTAAGAAATTGGACACTTGTATGTCATCTTTGTTCTTTAACTTGTCCTTTTTCAACCTTGAAGGGTATGGAAGAGTGGGTTTGGGTGTAGGTGGAATAGGTGTTGTAGTGGAAGATTTGTCTTTGTGAGCCTCTTCATTGGGAAGTGTGGAAGGTAAAGGAGAAGTATGAGGTGGTTGAGAAGGTGTGTTTGAGTGAATAGGAGCACTTTGAGGAGGTGGAGTAGAAGTAGAAGGCTTATTACAAGTAGGAGCACAAGTGGGTTGAACAATAGTAGGTTTAGGAGGTGAAGGATCCTTTGTTGTTGTACCACTTCTTGTTGTAATGGCATTGACATTGGCCCTAGGATTTGTTTGTGTGTTGGAAGGTAAAGCTCCTTGTGGTCTTTGATTTAATGCCATGAAAAGCTTATTGAATTGGTCATTCATTTTCTTGTCCATAGCTTGTAATTTCTTTTCAGTCTCTTGATTCATCTTTTGCAAAAGATCCATTGTGTTTAACTCTTGTGGCACATAACCTTGAAAACCTTGAGGTTGGAAAGGTAAAGGTTGGGAGTTAAAACCTTGATTTGGTGGATAAAAGGTACTTGCTTGAGGTTGAAATTGATTTGGTGCCTTGTAGTTATTTCCTTGGTATGGTTGTCTTTGCCCTTGATTCCTTGCTAAAATTTGAGGAGGATTTTGTGGAATTTGGGTGGGTGGTTGGGGTGGAAAGCCGGGTGGAGTAAGGTAATTTTGGGATTTGTAAGAAAGGTTATTTGGATTGATGTTAGGCTTGAAGTGTTCACGGTGTTCCTCTTGGTAAGCATAGCATTCCCCTTGATAACCTTGTACCTTGTCACATTGTTCATAAGAGTGTGGGCCTCCACAAGTAACACAAGAAATGGCGATGGCATTCACATTGTTTGAGGAATTGTTCAATGTCATGCTCTTAAAAGTTTGAAGCATGTCTTGTTGTGCTTGCAAATGCCTCTCACTTTCTCTATCCATCCTTTGAAAAATAGCTTCTTGAAACTTGAGGAGTTGGTTGTCAAAAGGGATTTGAGAAGTGTTTTGGATAACATGAACTCTTTCCTCAAATGGATCATTGGTTTGAACCATTGCCTTAGTCTCAATAATGGTCAAAGCCTCTTGGTATGTCTTGAAATGAATACTCCCTCCCGCGGAAGCATTTAGTGAATCTTGATGGTGAGGTTTAAGGCCATTATAGAAGGTATTGATTTGGGTTAGATCATCCATTCCATGATTAGGGCATCGCCTCAACAACTCACTATACTCTTCCCAAGCATCACCAAAGGATTGACTAGGTTTTTGTGTAAAGCCCATAATCAAATTTCTCAAAGCCATAGTCTTTTGTGGAGGAAAGAATTTGTTCAAAAACTTAGTGGTAAAATCATCCCATGTGGTGATACTATCGGGTGGTTGGGTGTCTAACCAATGCTTAGCACTCCTATCTAAGGAAAATGACACTAACATCAATCTAATGACCTCATGTGGAACCCCATTATGCTTAATGGTGTTGCAAAGTGAAAGGAATCTCTTAAGGTGAGCATGGGGATCCTCATTTTGTTTCCCAAAGAAAGGTGATGCAGCAACCATATTGATCATAGATGTATGTAGCTCAAATGTGTTAGCGGGAAAGTCGGGAATCTTAATGGCACTAACATATCCATGAACGTTGGATTGCATACGTTCATACAAAGTACGGTTATCAACAGCCATGGCTTCTTGTGGTGATGACAAAGCACGATTCTCGTGATCGGCTTGGTGAACGGTGGTGGTCTTACTCTTTCTCTTTTTCTTCCTTTTCGGAGGAAGAGGTTGTACACCAATCGGTATTTGTGCACGCCCGCGAGTGAGCATGCAACTCAATACGAGGAATGAGAGAGAAGCTCTCGTGTGACTTTGAAAAGAATAAGATTATCCTCTTCGAGTTTCGATATTAAATATCCACAAGAAAGTAACAATATATGTAATACTACTTTGGGTGCAAGACCCTCAATGAAGCTTTCCTTCTTAGAATACTCCCAAGTGAACGGGGGGTTAGGTGGCGCGAAGCACTTAAGTACCTATTGACCCTTAGATGGCATTTTATAGCACATCGCCTTTCTATTCACTTAAATGTTCGTATTCTTCGAATTATTGCTTATTGAGAGTATTTATCTATTCTTGCTTTATTTTGTTTGATCGATACGCGTGTCAAGGACCGGAGCGCCCCTCAACACGGTGTATTGCCTCGGCAATACTTATGGAAGATATGTAAATTGATTGTTCTTATACGTATACGTATTTACTTATAATAATATATGGAAAATATTTTTGTATTTATGAGTTTTTAAAGGAAAATACTATATGTACATAAAAACCGAGAGAATCCAATAATATATATTTTTGGGTGCAATCTCTTAGGAAAAAGATTGCTTTTTGGATTTTTTAAATTTTTTTGGTCAATTCTTTAGGAAAAGAATTGTTTTGTTAATTTTTTAGTTTTTATATATTTTTATATTTTTGATTTTTTATTTGTTTTTGATTTATGATACGTAAAAATAACGTTCACCAAGTGAACGGATCCCAAAAGCCAATGAAAACCGTCAATCGATAGTCTCTCGTGTAGTCAAAGAACCGGCAGCGGCGCCATTTGAAATGTGTATAATGCAAGTTCGTTTTCTCAGTTCTTAACTAATAGAAAGTCCAATCAATATCAAATTTATAATTGTTTTTGGTTGTTCAAGCTTGCTTGGTAATCTATTGCTAATTCAAACAACACTAAGTAAAAATGAAAAATATAAACCTACTTATATGTAAAACAAATTGCAAATTCCAAATTTTATTCAAGTAAAATATAAAAATGCAAAATATAAAACTATAAGGACTGAAAATGTAATTTCTATGAAATGAAAATGCTTGAAATGTAAATTCTAAAAGTTATAAGGACTAAAAATGTAAAACAGTTAACTATAAGGACTAAACTTGTAAAGACTTTAACAAACTAACCAAATTTAAACAAACTAACAAACTTTAAAACTGAAATTTAACAACTAACAAATTCCAGGGACTAACTTTTGCAAATACCACAAAATAAGGAAGATTAGCTAGGTTTAGAAACAGTTTAAACTTCTAGGGACTAAAATGCAATTAACCAAACTTTTTAAGTAAAAACGGGCACAAAGAAAGAATAAGCTCGTTTGAGCTTATTTCTCAACCAATTAAGCTGAAACAACTTGCAAACAACTTCAAATCCAAATCAAGAAACGTGTGTTCAAGGGAAATAGCTAAAAGTCCAAAATAAGCAAAAGAGTGCTTATCAATAAGCTCAAAATAAGCTATAGCCTAATCCAAACATCCACAACTTGATTTTTTTATCAAAACTGATTAAGCACTTGATTTAAGGAAGGGGAAATCAAATTAGAACAATTTTCATCCAGTAATAAGCTAGATATCTGAAAATAAGCTCAAATGAACCTATGTTGACCAAACGTTGACCAAATTTTGGAAAAAGCTCAAAATTTCAAAACTTCATATCCAATGCTAACTAAATGAATTGGTGAAAGAAAAAAGCTACTTTTATGAAGTGGATAATGAGAACTAGCAAAACAGTAAGCCTTTTACATCAGAGAATGACAAATGCTCAAGCTTGAGCTAAAAAGCTGTTTTCTAGCTTATTTCTGAATACTGTAGAATTTCCTTTTAAAGTCTGAAAGATTATGTTATAAGCTAAGTCTGGAAACAAATTTGAACAAATTTCATCAAGGAACTAAAGAGAACTAGGCAAATGAAATGGACAAGTTTCAAAACCAAAGCTGAAAACAAGTATAACCCAAACTATTTGATTACCAATTGCCTGTTTGACTATTTTATTTACTTGCAAATGACTCAAAACTACTTGTTACCACCTAATGAGTAGAAACAAACTTCTAAACAACAATTTCTAACACTTAAAATCTGATTCAAAGCTACTCCCAAACACTCCTTAAAAGGTTTTAATCAAACTTTTTCAAAGACTTTATGAGTTATGGTTAAGACTGATACAAAAGCTATAGCAGACTTGTTTTGGTGATCAAAATGAAAGCTAATGAGACTGAAATCAAGCAAGTATATCAACTAGAACTCAATTAAGGTGATTAGCTACAAAGTTACTGAAATTTAGCTAAAAACTACCAAACTGAACTCAAGTGAATAGGAATGAAGTAACTGAACTATATCACTCAAACACAATCAAACAACAACTTTTCAAGTATAATCAGGCAGCCATCAAAGTTATCTAAGAAATGAGCAGGCAAGGACTTGTTTAGAGGAACTTAAAACAGAAGCTATGAAACCTATTGTAGAGGTCCTTTGGGAAGAAGAGGAGCGCTGAGCTCTCTTGCCCTAGTGATACCACCACCTATCACTAGCTATCAACTCAAATCAACAATCTAAACAGCTACAATTCATCAATCTGCCATGAAAACTTCAAGATCAATGGAAAGAACTTGAACTCTGATCAAACAGCAACAAAACTCCACCAATGTAAGCTATGATCAATGGTTGATCATAACTAACATCAAACAGCAACTAGTATATCCAAGATCAACAAAATTCAACAGGAATTTGAGAAACAGAATTTGGCGGGAAAAAAGAAATTTGAATTTTATTGAGTGATTTCTGTTACAAAAGTAGTTACAAGGTTCTAACTAACTAACTGACTCAAGAGTTTGTCAGACTCTTGAGTAGTTAGGTGTAAAGGAGGGAAAAAGTGAAAAGAGAAATTTAGAGAACTATGTGTTTACAAATTTAAGCTACTACTAAAAATGAGGTACAAGCTAAGTATTTATAGGCAAGAAAGGGAGATTCTGTTGGAGTTGTGACGTGTTTGGGCCAATCATTGCTTGACACGTGGAGGAATTCTGCAAATCCTCTTTGAAGGTGATGAACACATTTTGGGGGTTTTTGATTCAATGGATTATTTGTTAATTGGATAACACCATTGGATTCGTCTCTTCAAAACGAGCAAAATTGGTGTTTTGATCTTTACTTGAAATGCCTTCTATCAAAATCCCGTTTCTGGAAATGTTTTTGTTGAAGGAGAAGGACACGTGTCATCTTCTTATTGGTTGAAAAAGTGTGTTGCGGATTACACTGTTGTGATCTTGCATTAATTGTGGCGGCTGTAAGTGGGACTTAATTACTTGATCCGTGTGAACCCTTTCCTTGTTTCTTATTGGTTGAGAGCTAAAGCACATGGATTAAACATGCAATACTTTCCAAACTTGGCAAATTAAGTCCCTTGACTTGGCAGATTGCTATTTAGGGCTAATATCTTCATTCCTTTGACATTTTTGACCCTTCAACTTTGATTCTTCAACAAAATGGCCCTTTGACTTGAGTTGACTTTGTAGTTGACCAAATTTGACTTTAATCTTGACTTTCCATAATTTGCACTTTAAGTCCTTCAACTTTCACAAATTGTCAAGATAGGTCCTTGAACTTCAAAGTCTTGTCACTTTTGATCCTCTTTTGTCTTTTTCATCCATTTGAGCTTGGTTTTTCCTTGTTTGCTTGAAATTGTATCCTTTTACCTACATAAGATCACACAAACACAAACATACCACATAACACTGCTTTTTACAATATAAAAGGGTATTTTGCTTCATGTTTTAGGGTTATTTGTTGATAAAAGGATATGAGTTTAAGCTCATATCAATTTCGATGTCAAGCCGCTCCAAGTCCCTTATGTTTTGTTCCTTGATCTCAATGCCGTTTATCATTCCGGACTTTCTGCTGAGTGCATCTGGTACTACATTAGCTTTCCCGGGATGATACTGTAGGTTAATATCATAATCCTTCAACAGTTCCAACCATCTCCTTTGTCTCATGTTCAATTCTCGCTGTGTGAAGATATACTTCAAGCTCTTGTGATCCGTGAAAATGTCGCATGATTCTCCGTATAAGTAATGCCTCCATATCTTCAATGCGAACACCACTGCAGCAAGTTCCAGGTCATGCGTAGGTTAGTTTTCTTCATAGGGCTTAAGCTGCCGTGAAGCATACGCGATCACTTTCCCATGTTGCATGAGAACACAGCCCAGTCCCTTCCCCGATGCATCGCTATAGATCTGAAATCCACCTGTACCAGATGGGAGAGTAAGAATAGGTGCAGATACTAACTTCTGCTTTAGGTCTTCGAAGCTCTTCTCTCGTTCTTCCGTCCAGACGAATTTCTCTCCTTTTCGCATCAGTTTGGTGAGAGGCAATGCCAGGCGGGAAAAGTTCTCCACGAATGTTCGATAATATCCAGCTAAGCCTAAGAAGCTGCGGACTTCTGTCGCTGATGTTGGTCTTGGCCATTTAGTGATAGCCTCAACCTTCGCTGGGTCCATAGTGATCCCTTCTGTTGATACAATGTGACCTAAGAATGCCACCTTGTTTAACCAGAACTCACACTTGGAGAATTTCGCATACAGCTGCTTCTGACGAAGAATCTGTAGTACAGTACGGAGATGATCTTCGTGTTCCTCCGTGGACTTTGAGAATATCAAGATGTCATCGATGAATACAATGACAAATTTATCAAGGAATTCATGGAAGATTCTGTTCATCAGATCCATGAATACTGCTGGAGCGTTAGTCAGGCCGAATGGCATGACCACGAACTCATAATGGTCATAGCGGGTACGAAAAGCAGTCTTGGCAATATCCTGCTCTTTAACCCTTAGCTGATGGTAGCCTGACCTTAGATCGATCTTAGAGAAGTGTTTGGCTCCTTGAAGTTGGTCAAACAGATCGTCTATACGTGGCAGTGGATATCTGTTGCGGATGGTAATCTTATTAAGTTCACGGTAGTCAATGCAAAGTCGCATGCTGTCGTCCTTCTTCTTAACGAACAAGACCGGTGCGCCCCATGGAGATGCGCTCGGTCTAATGAACCCTCGTTCAAGAAGTTCCTGCAGTTGGTCCTTCAGTTCTTTTAGCTCTATGGGAGCCATACGATACGGAGCCTTAGAGATTGGCTCAGCTCCTGGAACAAGGTCGATGTTGAACTCCACTTCTCTTGCAGGTGGTATGCCTGGAAGTTCATCTGGGAAGACGTCTTGAAATTCCTTAACTACTGGTTGATCCTGAATCGATGGGGATTCAGCATCCATGTCATGAACCGTAGCGAGATAACCTTCGCAGCCATGTGACAGTAATGCACGTGCTTGCAAGGTAGATATGACTTGTACAGACCGTCCGGGTATGAACCCGTTATGGATGTACTCTGGTGCATTAATGTCGCTGAAGATCACTCTATATGAGTGGCAGTCTATGGTAGCATGGTGCTTGGTTAGCCAATCCATGCCGAGAATCATATCGAACTCAATCATGTCTAGAGGAAGTGCATCTACTGCACGAACTTTATCGTCAAACTCTAGAGGAAGACTCTTGTATGCATGAGTTATTAATACAGAGTCCCTCAGAGGCGTGGAAATGGTAAGCTTATTTTCTAATGGCAAGGGAAGTGTTCTGATGTTCTTAGCATAAGTAGTGGAAACAACTGAATGAGTGGCACCCGTGTCGAAAAGAACACATGCAGCCTGGCCGTACATATACAAAATTCCAGTAATGGTACCTGTAGATTTGTTTGCCTGATCGCGCGATGTCGTGTAGACACGCCCAGTGGTAGGAGGCGGTTTAGTATCAGCATGACCCGAAGTACCCTCCATTTCACCCTTACGGCAATCTCTCATACGATGGCCAGGGAGGCCGCACTTGTAGCACGCGTCGGAGTCACGACGACATGGGCCAGGGTGTCTGCGATGGCAAGTGCTGCAAAGAGGATGAGTGAATCCTCCAGCAGGAGTCCTTGCTTGCTGAGGGCCTGCTGATGACAGAACGTGTTAAGAATAAGGTATATGCACGAGTATAAGACGTAAACGTCGTAAGATGCTTACCAGTGTTAGCTGAACGGTTAGGCTGAGAACCCCTGTGGTTCTGGTCCCTTCCGTTACCGTGGTTCCTGGTAGAGTTTAATATAGTGTCAGCATGAGAGATATAACATGAAATCATAAGAAGATGCGTAAATAGTAGGACCTGCTGTTGTTGGAGTGTCCCGCATTGTTACGGTAATTATCATTACCGTTGCGCCTTTCCACAACAGAACGGTCGTTAGAGTGATCGTTTCCTTTGGGCTGATTGGGCTGCTGCTGAGTAGCCGGCTGAGACCGGTCCCCAGTTTTCTGCCTGGAAGATACAGTTTAAGAGATGATTATAGAACATATAACGATAGGATGCGGTCTGGTTAACGCTAGAACATGAAATGTTTTACCTCTTGTCGGGTCTTTCAGCTTCCCCGAACGCATCGCGTTCCTGCAACATCTCAAGCTTCCTTGCTGCGTCGGCCACTTGTGCTACTGTATTGAACGTAGCACATACTAGATTATTCGCGACCGAGGTGCGAAGTGCCCACCTAAAATGGTGTGCCTGCTCCTCAGGAGTACCAGCCGCTGCTCCTAGAAAACCAGCTAGGCGAAGAAAGCGCTGCATGAATTCGTTGCTATTCTCGCCCTGTCTCTAACGTATCCCGTGGTATTCTCGCTTGAGTTTGTCCTGCTCTGCCTTAGGAAAGAACTGTTCCATCACTCTCTCCTTGAATTGGGCCCATGTCAAACCAGCGACCCATTCATCACCTCCTTCTGACTGCGTCAAAGCTAGCCACCAGTTGAGTACATCGCCTTCAAACCTGTAGCACGCCAATCTTGCCTTGAAGGCGGGGTCACATCCCATAGCATTGAAGATTTTCTCAATGTGAGTCAGCCAGCTTTCAGCATCGCTAGGGCTATCAGTCTTTTCAAAAGCTCTAGGACGGAGCTTGTTAAATCTTTCCAACCATACCGCTAGAGTCACTGGGGGAGGAGGAGGAGGAGGTGCCTGATTCTGCGGCTGCTGATTATTGGCAGCTTGGACTTCAGCACGAATGTCATTCCTCAGTTGAGGAAGTAAGGCTTGCATGGCAGCCTGAATTGCAGCATTGAGCTGCTCTTGCTCGCGTGTGAGAACCATCTGACAGTATAACATAAAACATATGATTAACAGTTCAAACATAAAATATAAAAAAAAAAAATTTATGCCAAAATTTCACGAGAAAAATTTTATGCAAGAAAATCTTTGTATGAATGCATGATGCAGTTTTATGAAAACTTTTGATGCTCGAGAGTGAACGCCTTCGGTCAGTTCACTCAAAATAAAAGACATATCGAGGGGACGCCTATGGGTCGGTCCCAAATCTAAAAGTTTCGATAAAACACATGCGACTAAATAGGGCCAGTCCTGTACCAACCATTACTTAGTCAAAAACCCTGTAACAATGACATGTATAAGTATGCTTAAAAATGATGAATGCATGAAAACAACTGTCAGTTCTAGGAAGACCGTAGTGACTACCCACTAATCACAGGTCATATTTGAGAGCCTACAGGTCGAAGCCTTGGCTTTGATACCATAATTGTAACACCCCATTTTGGAAATGGAATATTACGCATAATCATGGCGTGTCATCAAAGCATACAAGGATAAATGTCTAAGCATTATTCAACCATAAAAGGGAAATACCGGAATCAAACATCGGTATCCCAAAGTAAAGCTGATCACACACAAACATAAATACTGTAAAAGGAAAGGACGAAACAATGTCCATAGCAACTGTATCAAAGTAAAGGAAATGCATAAAGTAAAGAAAGACAGTAAAGCTTCCAGTCCATATGCACCTACGTTTGAGATCTACGAGCGTCCCTGAGTACCTGCCGTTTTGGGAACATGAAAAGGAAAACGGCTGAGCAAGACGCTCAGTGCACGGATGTACAATAAAGCATGATATAGGATAAGCATGTAACATATAACAGCGGAAGACTAAGTACTGAGTAACTGGTTAAGTAACAAGAAAATTGGTTTTATAGTTTGAAAAGCCTTATGTTTAACCTGTGAAAACTGTTTTAACATATATATACCATAGCCCATATAGGTCATGAAAAGGTCACGTGCATGAATACTTGGAGGGGTGACCTTATCATGCTGATTAGAGGGGATGCCTCTAATCAATATACTGATTTGGGTAGGAGGGATCAACTCCTTGTGAAGGGTGCAAGGCACACACCACATTCACCATGATAAACTGAATAAAACATGTAACTAGGATGCACCCATACGCCCCACCTGATATAATAATATGGCCAAAACTGAAAGGGACGCCACGAGCAATCACTCCGCCGTGGGGAAGTCATATCATCGGTGCCTCCAATGCTATGGTTATGGTACCTCCATAACTAGGTGAAACTGGTCATGCTTGTATATGGCTATAGTTTATGCTAAATTAACATAAGCAGTTCAAAACAATAAAACAAATGCTGGGGAAAACAGTTGGCTGCATACGGGGAAATCCTAATAAGGAAAGAATGTCCATACTGAAAGGACGGGAATCCGTACCTCAAGTCCAGTGAATGAACGGAAGAAAGACTCCTACTTCTGGATCACTAACGCTACATGAATACACACGTGTATAAGTATCGATTCACTGATTACGTACTGGGTTTTGTGTCTCATGTTAGCTGATTTGGTATGTTTTAGGTCATGGTTCACTGTTTAAAGCCTTAAACTGTGTTTATCTTGTATTCTGATTTATCTGATTAAGTATTACTGGTGATTCATGTATTAATATACTTACTGTATAATAATAAGTAACTTTCCAAAAATAGCAGGTTTCCAAAGTAGAAAGTTTCCAAAAATAGAAAGTTTCCAAAAATAGAAAGTTTCCAAAAATAGAAAGTTTCCAAAAATAGAAAGTTTCCAAAAATAGAATTTACTACTTAAAATAGATTAGTTTCTAAAAATAGAAAGTTTCCAAAAATAGATCAGCTGCCTTAATTAAATAAGTTTCCATATATAGAAGGTTTCCATAATTAGATTAGCTGCCTGAAATAGATTGATTTCCATATATAGAAGGTTTCCATAATTAGATTAGTTGCCTTATTTAATTAAGTTTCTATAAATAGAAGTTTCCATAATTAGAATTAAGCTGATTACATAAGCTAACATATAAGTCTAAGTGTTATAAGCTTATTCTTAAGTCATATGATATAGTGTATAGTTTAATTATTATTTCATGTATTTTAATTAAACTATAGGTTAAGCATTTTAATTAAAGTACAACATGTTTTAATTAAAATGAAATGAAAATACTTAGGTTAAAATGTGTATTATTATTAATAATAATATAACCTAAGTCATGTCTAAATTAATTAATTATAGGCATGTTTTAATAATTAATTAATTATAACTTATAACATAAAATACTTAGGTTAAATTAATGTCATGATAAACTAATAATTAAAATAACCTAAGTCATGATTTAATTAATATTTCATGTTATTAATTAATTATATCCTAAGTTCATGATTCATAAAAATTAACATGTAGCATGAATCATGATTTAACCAACGAACCATGAATCGGGTATGAATTCGACACCGTACCCCGGGCCAAACCCGGGGCACACGTGTCCCCTTGCTGCCGTGGGTCCCACATGAGCCAACCAAGACCAAAAATGGTCTTGGTGGTGGCGGCAATAGCAAACCAAACCCCCCTCGGGTTTGTTTGCTAGGCGGCCAAACATAACACCCCTTTTAAATCATTCTTTGATTTTATTTAATACCAAAACATGTTAGATCAATGATTAATTACCTTGTTTTAATAAGAAAAATAATAACATGTTCATGAAAATAATCAAAGATCAAAAGAATTAAAAAGAATTAAAAAGAAGGGTTAGAAAGGTATACCACTATGTAGCTTGGAAAAAGGATGAACAAATACGGATTCTAACACTTGTTTTTAAGATCAAAATCAAACAAACACCCCCTTATGGTGATGTGAAGGTGGCGGCACCAAGAGAGCAAAAAGGAGAGGAGAAAAACTCTTTTAGGGTTTTTGTTTATTTCTTGTAAAATGAAAAGTGAAAACATGTTTTACTCTTTACCCCCCTTTACTTGTAAAGTCCATGGGCTAAGCCCATTTCTTGTATATGAGCCGTGGGTATGGGGGCCCCACATGGGGTACCCGTACCTTCCTCGTGTCCCGATGTTTCGTGTTCGTTCGTGGTTAAACGTGCTCGTGTTTAAAGTGTTTCTGTTTAATCTAACGTGTCGTTTATCGTAAACTTAACGCTCGTAAATATATTATAAGTATTTACGTAATTATTTTAGTTAGTATTTTAAATGGTGATCATGATTTAATTATGTTCACGTAATATATATTATTAACTGTTTATCATGAGTTCGTACGTAATCGATACTTGTCATGTCATACACGTATGCACTTGCTTGATTATAAGCACATGAATGTGATCAATACTAACTGAGGTAAGTTTTAATCTAGAACGTACGATCTTAAGGGCACTATTCATGGTAAAAGCATGCGGGTTTTACAGTCTGTGGCAGCCGTGACCCACAAAGGGGTTATGGTTCTTGAGTTTGCCCAGCCACGAACAAGGAAACCCCAAACAGGGGGGTAATCAAGCAACAAGGGTCGGGTTGTGGTTTGATTCATGAAACCGAGACCATAAGGTCTCGGTGGCCCTTTCTCTGCCCAGCCGTGACCCACACAGGGGCGGCTCGGGGCTGTGTTCGACCACCCGACACCAAACTACGCATTCGAGTGTTTAGAATTACTAACGGGGTGTTTGGGATTAAACTCAGTGGAAAACATTTTTAAAACAGTGGGAATTGACACATAAGCAGTGGGATTATAATGGTTGATCAGTGGGAGAAATTTAGGATAGAAATGAGTGACCTTGAAATCAGATTAGCGACAGATTAGCGACGACTTTTCCGTCGCAGCTTTCGTGGCAGTTTTCGGTTGGCTTTTAGTCACAACTTTAAGCGACAGGAAATTCTGTCGCTAATTCAGTTAGGCAGAATTTTAATACTATTGGCTTGATTTTAGTGTGACCGAGAAGGGATATCTCGGTAGGCTCGAGACTATATTAAAATAATAAAAATGAAGATTTTGATTATACCCTTTAATCATTTTTGTTTAAAAAATGTTTTAATGCTTTATTTATTAGATTAAAACTATTATATTAAATTAGTTTTATAAAATTAAAAGGGTATAATATTATTAATTAATTTTCTTCATTTGGAAATCTTTCTAATTTAGAAACTTATATTTATATCAGGTTATTATTTTAGCAGTAATGCGCAGTAACTAGAAATACAGGATATATACTAATCATTAAACATTTAAAGAACGGTCAGATTTATCAAAAATACACCGGAATATCAGATTCAACCAGATTATATATAAACGGTAATACAAGAACAAAACAAATTAAACTAAGAAAAGATAAGAATCAGTAACAGTAAACAATAATCAGACAACTTATTACGCGTCCGTTATTCTTCTAGTAACCGTGAAGTCGGAGTAGATCTTTCAGCTTTCATTCTTGTTTCATTACGGGACACGAGGTACGGATTTTCCGTCCTTTTAGTAAGGCCTTCCCTTTTATACATGATTAGGATTTCCTGTCTGCAGCCAAATGTTTTCTAATACAAGGATTTTGTATGTATAAAAATTAAGTTCGTTGAAATCGGTCTCGGTGTCTAATCGAATTATTACTGGTTTAAGTGCGACCAGTCGTCTTTTGGTGGAAAACAATAATTTGTCGTTGTAGTGAAATTAAATGTGCAAAACATTAAAAGTAAATGACGGGTAATTAAAACTAAAACTAATTAAAACGTAAATGGTGCAATATTAAAACTTTTAAAAGTAAATGACGAGAAATTAAATGACGTAAAATTAAAACTCGACAAAAAGTAAATTAGACAATGTAATAAAAATGAAAATTTGAAATCTTAAAATAATGCAAACTTAAAAATTAAACTAAGACAAAATATTAAAACAAAACCAAATCCGTCGGAATCCACCTATCGGAATCCGATCTGAATACCGATCGGAATGTAAGCCGTCGGAATGCACTTACCACTCTAGCGGAATGATGATCGGAATTTGAGAAGAGAATCTATCAGAATGAATAAAAAACAAACTGCCGGAATACTAAAAAGAAAATCTGTCAGAATACTCTCCCATCGGAATGTTGCTTCTGTCGGAATATGGCTGTCAAAAATTTGGTAGCATTCCGTCGCAATACGGCCTTAAGCCCCGTCGCAATATACGATCGCAATGAGCGATCGCAATTTTGATCAGAATAAGGGGGAGTATCGC
Source organism: Glebionis coronaria (assembly GCA_025667525.1). Taxonomy (NCBI): domain Eukaryota; kingdom Viridiplantae; phylum Streptophyta; class Magnoliopsida; order Asterales; family Asteraceae; genus Glebionis; species Glebionis coronaria. The sequence continues at coordinate 132,055 of JANFOE010000836.1, read as the reverse complement.
AATACGGATCGCAATGTAGAAACCCTTGTGGATTTTGCGATCGCAACAAGCAGTCGGAATCCAAATCCCCTTTCAGATGGAATGAAATTCGCAAAAAGCAAACCAAATAAGCATTTAGAAAATAAGCAAATACCAAAAACTAAACCAAAGCAATAATAAGACGAACAAGATAAGCTACAAATTTAAAGACTTTCAAGACACAAAATAAGCAAACTTTTTAAACAAACTTTAAAAAGATAAAACTTTTAAGAAAACTTTAAAACTAATAAACTAAATACAAAAATAAACCAATAAGCATGTCAAGCTCAAAGCTTAAATCGTATGAAAGCCTAGATAGGAATAAAAAGGTAAACTTTTTATTCAAATAAGCAATAAGATCAAGCAAAATGAATGCTTAATCTGATTCACTATCAAATCAAAAACAAGAAAAGTAGAATAAGAATAATAATTAAAAGCTTGATTAAAGGAAAATAAAGATTCAACAACAAAATTAAAAGACTTACTTGAATTAAAGGCAAGAAATTTAAGGTTCAAGACAAGGAAATTAAAACGACAATTAAGTAAATGACATGAAAATTAAAGGTGCAAGTAATTAAAGGTGGAGAGCTAAGTTGTCAAATTCGCTAACACCTCCTAATGTGATATTAGGAGGGTATTTATAGGAGATTAGGGAGGTAAGCATGTGTTGGAAGCTTCCTTCTTTCTTTCTTTCTAGTCTTTTCGTCTTCTAAATTCTTCGACTTTTTCGACTTTGTCTCGGGATTAATTAAACTCGTCTTGTAATTTCTTCATTAATTAGACTTGAGTTCTTCGGCTTGATTAAACTTCCGTCTTTATAATTTTCTTCGATAAATCTTCAGAATAGGCCTTGGACTTCCGTTCTTTTTGCACTCTTGATCTTTTGACTTTATCTTTTGTCTTTTTCTTCGATAAAAGCCCGTGAAAGCCCGTGTTTTCCTCCCTTTTTCACATTTTGATCCTAAATCACAACAAAAACACAAACCACGCATAATTCCGACATTTACGACATAAAATACACGTTTTGGCTTGGTCATTATTATAATTAAATGGTAAAAGGATAAGTGTTTTCACACTTATTGAATCCCCTACACTTGACCATTGCAATGTCCTCATGGAATGTATTAATTACAAAGAAAGTTTTACATTTTCCATCACAATCAATCCACATTGGCCTTTATTAAAGAGATAGAAAATTACAAAATATTCAAAAGAATAAAACAAGTAAAAAGATCAAAAACTTACCTTAGGGTTTTGGAATATCGTGAATGTTTATCATCCTCATGTATCACGTTCCCCAAACCAAGCTTAAAAACGAGATCATTGTTATTATAAGTTAGCAAACTAACACAAACTCATGTGGGCCAGTTATTTACTTAAACTCCCTTATTCCTAGGTGTATCTCTTATATTTTATTATTGTCTTGAATGATCACAATGATGCATTGTTGACTTATTTTGATAATTATTTAGGCTGAAAATAAAGTAGGGCGATTTAATCAATAGTTAGCTAAAGGACAAAATCTTTGAAAACTGCTTCTCGGGACCTCTTAAAGTTCATATCTTGGCATAACTCGCTTCACGATTTGAGACCTTTCTCGGACCGATATTTGGCAGCGACTTCATACTTCGAGTCTTGAGAGACGTTCTTGAAATTATGGTCTTCTCTTCATAATAGGAATTTCTTCACTTGAAGTTTTTGAGAGATTCTCCATACTTGGACCACGACTTCTTCATTTTTCTCCAATCTTTATTTTGGATTTTGATATACAACGATCCGCCTCCTTTTAGGACTTGGATCTATTTATTCTCATACCTTGCTAGGGTCTTTTCGGATAGACTTCTCATGATCTTTAGGGGAGTTTTTGCTTTTCGTCGTGTGTCTCGATCCTTCATATTGATTTTTGATAAATGATTCTTCACATCACTTGGGATCTTTAGCAACAAAATGTATCCCTCATGCCTTGTTAGGGCCTTTTCGGACTCGCCAATCTAAGCATCCCGCTTCAATAAGTTATGCCTTGGCTATGAACTCTAATTAATACCGAGCAACTTTTAAACGATCTTGTGCTAGAAGCTAAGTAACTTTTCAAATCAGCAAGCGATGGGAGAAAAAGCTCATAATCAACTCATATAAATTCATGAAAGAATACTAAACTTATAATTGACTCTATCATCTCTCGTTCTCCACAATTTAAAATCTTAAGGAATGAGACTCGTGGATGCTTAGCCTATTAAATCAAAGTTTTCGGTTTTCAAGTCATCTATAGGATCTTGCAATTTCTTAGACTCTTTCAAGTTTAGAATTCGCATTTTAAAGTTCCCTTGATAAACGACTTTCTAGGATCAATTATAGGATCTTGCGAAAAGTTCTTGTTCTTAAACCGTAAGAGTTAAGACTTTCGCGTTTTAAAGCTCCCTATATAAAAGCCTAGCAAAACTTGACTTAAACATGTTAAGGATACTAGCTAGAGTAAACTTAGATAAGTAAACTCGGGTTGAGTCAAAAGATTCACAACGTTTGAAAATTAAAACCACTTTATTATAATTTATTCTAGCAAAGAAAGTAAATAACTATACAAAAATAAAAACAATTAGGCCAAAATAGATCAAAAATTTTGAAAAATGTCGAAAAATCACTTTTCCGGTTAAAATGAGGACAAATAGAAGGAAAAGCCCACTTAACTTCGATAGAAGTCCCCCCTACACTTAATATAAACATTGTCCTCAATGTTTAAGCATGTGGGAGTAAACTCCCCTACACTTAGGACATTATTCACGTTGTTTAAATCTCGCTAAAGAAGAGACAACTAAGGTGATTCCTATTTTAGTATTGAAGAATATAAAATAGAGAATCAAAAGAGTTTAGGATAGAATCGGGAAGACGGGTACACGGAATCACGGGTCGTCAAAAGTCATCAAGAATGGATCTTTGAAAGCTCGAATCCCTGCACATGATAAGAAAGAAAACAACAAACACATACTATGGTCTCCCCCTACACTTATTATAAAAACAAAGAAAAAGGATAGATACTGCGGGTTGCCTCCCGAGAAGCGCTTGTTTTTGTTAACCGAGTCGTGAGCCTGACTCGACCTTGAATATCATGGTAAGAAGCTTGAAAGACATCCATCGGGATCAAATACATGGTTTTCATCCATCAAATAGCACAAGCTTAAGGCGAACAAGGAAAGCCAAAGAAGAGTAGGCAAGGTTACCTTAAGCAGTTGTTAGCACGGTGGTAGACAGTATGATGCAGCACAAGCATATCTCCATGGTTTCCAAAAGTCTTTCCTTTTATTTCATCAGATGGATACTGAGATGGCTTAAAATTGCAATACCGGGATCGAACACTTTTTCCTTTAGGGGAAAATAAAACTCAGGCTTAGTAGACCTCAAAGAAGATCCGATCATAAATTGCATAATCTCATCCTCAGAAGGTGGATAGAGAGGTGTCAAGACATAAGTACTGCGGATATCGGTGTCTTCCGGCTTCTTCTCCTTTGAAACGGGTTTCTTCATATCCGAAGGAGGATAAAGACAAAAATCAAAGTCCAAAGGAGGAGCATCACTCTCATTGGGGAAGTAGGTATTGAGAAAAGTAGCAAAGTCTTCCTCAAATGAGTAGTCATCCAAAGTAGGATCAAGCATTGTTGGTGGAGGATATTCATCAAAAGTAGGTGTAAGGTTATCATGTGAAGAATCACTCGAAAGAGTATCGACATCCTCAAAGTCATCATAAGTTGGCATGTCTTTATACTCAGAAGAAAAATCATCAGTCAGAACTAGAATCATCATCATAGTCATCATAAATTGGAGGAGACTGATGAATTGGTGGAGGATTAAAACTGGAGAGAGAATCATCCACATCAACTTGGAAAAGTGGATTGTCATAGCAAGAATCGAACAGAGGATTGTTGTAGACGACAAAATCATCAAGCACATTAATCATATTCGCTGATTCTCTTCCATTTGATTTGGTTGTGATCTTCCCCATTTTAAAAACTTATGCATCATTCCCGACTCTTAAGATTAACTCACCTTCGGCAACATCGACTAAGGCTTTTCCGGTTCTCAAGAATGGCCGACTAAGTATTAACGGAATACGAGGGTCCATTTCATAATCAACAACAACAAAGTCGACCGGAAAAGGGAAGGTACCAACTTTAACAAACACATCTTCGGCAATACCAACGGGGTAAGCGAGAGTGCGATTTGCTAGCTCAAGAGTCATCTTTGTTGGTGTAAGGTCAGGTAATGATAGTGTTTTCCAAACACTTAAAGGCATCAGATTTATACTTGCCCCGAGATCGGCTAAGGCAGTAAATTCTTCGGTTTTGTTGAAAATGCAAGGCAACACAAAACGACCTGGATCTCCAAGTTTCTCCAGAAGTTCTCTAAGACGGATTGCAGAACAACTTTCATTCAATCGAGTATTAACAAACTCGGCCATCTTCTCCTTCTTATTAAGCAATTCCTTAAACATCTTAACAAATTGCGGCATTTGGGCTAGAGCTTCAACAAGGATAAAGGTGATGGTCAATCCCGAAATCTTCTTCAAAAAGTTCGATACTTGAATGTCATCCTTGGTGAGCAATTTGCTCTTGTCTAATCGAGATGGATAAGGAATGTTGGGTTTATAGGTGGAAGGTGGGGCTGGTGAAGGGTTTTTCTTGGGTACTTCTTTAGTAAGAGGTGGAGACAGTAATGGAGAACTAATACTAGGCGTGGGAGTAGGCGGAGTAAATGGTGGTGGAGGAGATGTAGATGGAGTAACTGGGGGAGGGATAGATGGTCCTACTAAGGTTGATCCACTGTGTGTAGTAATAGCACTCACATTCGCTCTTAGGTTGGTGACTGTATTAGAAGGAAGAGAGCCCAAAGTAGAGGGTTGAGTACTTGGAAAGAAACTAGCCATCATATTCTTTAAATCATTCGTTTGATTGTTGAAGGAGGTTTGCATATCATCTCGAAGCTCGGTTCTAATATCATTCCCTTGCTTAGTGATATCTCCTTTCAAGTTGATGATTTGGCTTTGCATATTCTTGATTTGCTCTCCTTGGGTCCTTATGAAAGTTTCCACATCTTGATTAATGGGTGGGGCTTGTTGAGCGGGTGGGTGATAAGGCTTAGAAGCTCGACGTGGGTTTGGGTTGCTTCTATTAAAGTTGTTGGCGTTGTGGTTTTGAGGAGAAAAATCGGGTGCAAGAAAGTTGTTAGAACGGTAACTTAGCAAGTTACGATCACCTTGAGGTCGGGCTTGGTAATTTTCCGTTGAATAGTTACCATAAGTCGCATACACGTTTTCCGGATAGTCATGAGTAGAAATACAATCAGTATATGAATGAGGACCCTCGCAAATCTCACAAGAAGTTGCAACAGCTTTAACTTGTTGTTGTTGATTTGTAGCCAAAAGTTGCATGTTTATGCTCATTTCGACCATTGCGCGTGTCAATTCGGTGATATCAGGGTTTGAAGAAGTAGAAGAAACATTTACTCTCGGGTTATTCCTTGAAGATGCGGATGAATCCCAATTCTTGTGATGAGTAGTCATGTTCTCTATAAGCTCTCTACACTCCTCAGGTCTTCTTTTCATAAATGTGCCACCGGCGGCTGCATTAATCGTATCACGATCACGAAAAGTTAAACCATTGTAGAAAGTATCAATTAAGGTGACATGGAGCATGTTGTGGTGTGGACATCGATCGATTAAAACATTATATCGTTCCCAAGCATCAAAAAGTGATTCATCAGGTTCTTGAATAAATCCACTAATTTGATTTCGAAGGCTCGTGACCATGGATGGTGGAAAGTAGCGCGACAAAAATCGTTGAGTCATCTCGTCCCATGTATGAATTGAATTCTTCGGAAGACGATCAAACCATTTTTCGGCATGGTGGGATAAGGTGTGTGGAAATAGGTGAAGGCGAAGAAAATCCATAGTGACCCCGGGCAACTTCATGCTTTGAGTAACGGCAATGAACTTGTCGAGGTGTTTGTTGGCATCATCATCTGGCAATCCACGAAATGGACAAGTGTTTTGAACTTGTTGGATCATGTGATGCTTCAACGAAAACTCTGGAACCGTAATTTGCATCGGCGCAATCGGTCCTCCTCGTCCATTCATCGTAGGTTGACACAACTCCTCCATCGTTCGAAGGTCGGGTGGGGAAACATTGTTGTTATTATTCATGTTGGGGTAGGGTGGATTATTGTTGTTGTGCACACCAGCCATATCTAAATCTTCACGAGTCTCGGGCTCAGAATAAGTTGAAGATCTAGTACGCATGCACGATACCAAAGAAATAGAGAATATATATGTACGTGTAAAAATAAAATTAAAAATCTTTTTGGATTTTTGAAATTTTTTAATTTTTATGGATTTTTGAAAATTTTTGAGCAAGAAAAATAACGTTCACGAGTGAAGAATCCCAAAATTCAACGCGTCTCTCACAGAAAACCGTTAATCTTTACGAAAAGATCCAGCAGCGGCGCCATTTAATACAAGGATTTTGTATGTATAAAAATTAAGTTCGTTGAAATCGGTCTCGGTGTCTAATCGAATTGATTACTAGTTTAAGTGCGACTCAGTCGTCTTTTGGTGGAAAACAATAATTTGTCGTTGTAGTGAAATTAAATGTGCAGAAAGTTAAAAGTAAATGACGGGTAATTAAAACTAAAACTAATTAAAACGTAAATGGTGCAATATTAAAACTTTTAAAAGTAAATGACGAGAAATTAAATGACGTAAAATTAAAACTCGACAAAAAGTAAATTAGACAATGTAATAAAAACGAAAATTTGAAAACTTAAAATGATGCAAACTTAAAAATTAAACTAAGACAAAACATTAAAACAAAACCAAATCCGTCGGAATCCACCTATCGGAATGTAAGCCGTCGGAATGCACTTACCACTCTATCGGAATGACGATCGGAATGTGAGAAGAGAATCTATCGGAATGAATAAAAAACAAACTGTCGGAATACTAAAAAGAAAATCTGTCGGAATACTCTCCCATCGGAATGTTGCTTCTGTCGGAATATGGCTGTCAAAAATTTGGCAGCATTCCGTCGCAATACAGCCTTAAGCCCTGTCGCAATATACGATCGCAATGAGCGATCGCAATCTTGATCGGAATAAGGGGGAGTACCGCAATACGGATCGCAATGTAGAAACCCTTGTGGTTTTTGCGATCGTAACAAGCAGTCGGAATCCAAATCCCCTTTCAGATGGAATGAAATTCGCAATAAGAAAACCAAATAAGCACTTAGAAAATAAGCAAATACCAAAAACTAAACCAAAGAAATAATAAGACGTACAAAATAAGCTACAAATTTAAAGACTTTCAAGACACAAAATAAGCAAACTTTTTAAACAAACTTTAAAAAGATAATACTTTTAAGAAAACTTTAAAAACTAATAAGCTAAATACAAAAATAAGCCAATAAGCATGTCAAGCTCAAAGCTTAAATCGTATGAAAGCCTAGATAGGAATACAAAGGTAAACTTTTTATTCAAATAAGCAATAAGATCAAGCAAAATGAATGCTTAATCCGAATCAATATCAAATAAAAAACAAGGAAAGTAGAATAAGAATGATAATTAAAAGCTTGATTAAAGGAAAATAAATATTCAACAACAAAATTAAAAGACTTACTTGAATTAAAGGCAAGAAACTTTAGGTTCAAGACAAGGAAATTAAAATGACAATTAAGTAAATGACATGAAAATTAAAGGTGCAAGTAATTAAAGGTGGAGAGCTAAGTTGTCAAATTAGCTAATACCTCCTAATGTGATATTAGGAGGGTATTTATAGGAGATTAGGGAGGTAAACATGTGTTGGAAGCTTTCTTCTTTCTTTCTTTCTCGTCTTTTCGTCTTCTAAATTCTTCGACTTTTTCGACTTTGTCTCGGGATTAATTAAACTCGTCCTGTAATTTCTTCATTAATTAGACTTGAGTTCTTCGGCTTGATTAAACTTCCGTCTTTAGACTTTTCTTCGATAAATCTTCAGAATAGGCCTTGGACTTCCGTTCTTTTTGCACTCTTGATCTTTTGACTTCGTATTTTGTCTTTTTCTTCGATATAAGCCCGTGAAAGCCCGTGTTTTCCTCCCTTTTCACATTTTGATCCTAAATCACAACAAAAACACAAACCACGTATAATTCCGACATTTACGACATAAAATACACGTTTTGGCTTGGTCATTATTATAATTAAGTGGTAAAAGGATAAGTGTTTTCACACTTATTATTTTCCCCAGTACATGTTATAAAATATCTGAAATTATTTTAATAACTAAGATATTGCATGAGCCTTATATACAAGCATGACCAGTCAGTAGTACTAGTTACGGAGGTACCGTAACCGTGACACTTGAGGCACCGGTGTCATGAATCACCTGCGGGAGAGTGATATCCCGCAGCGTTCCACTCAATTCAGCTTGGCCATTTTATCAGTATTATTAGTGGGGCGTATGGATGCATCCTAGGCTATCAGTTTAGAGTTTATCAAGTGAATGTGGTGTGTGCTCTACATCCTTCACATTTGAGTTGATCCCTCCACCCAGCACATTTAGAGGTCACCCCTCTAGTTATTCATGCAACGGTTGTTACAGCACATGACCTATATAAGCTCTTGGCAATTAAAATACAATAAATGCATGTTTTCTTATTTAAGCAGATAACAGTTCAGCTTTATTATTTATATATCAAACTTATCAGATTATACACAGATTTCCACTACAGCTTTACTTATCAATCTTACAGCTCCAATATTTTATCATCTGTTTCATTTCAGTATTTCTTATCATGCTTTGTATCCGTTCACTGAGCGTTATGCTCAGTCGTAGTTCTTTTCATGTTCTAACGGCAGGTACACCAGGACGCTCTTAGGATTCTGAGAGCATGTGCATTTGGATGGAAGCTATCCAGACTTCTTAATTTATGCACTTCTTACATTATTCTGCTTATTTGGACATTGTTTAGTCCTTTCCTTCAGTATTTACTTTTCATGTTTTGAGCTTATGTTTGGATTACCGATGTTTGATTCCGGTATATCCTTTATGGTCAGTTAATGTTTTAGGACATTTACCTTATGCTTTGATGACACTCCATAAATACACGTAACGGTCCACTTATCCAAGTCGGGTGTTACACCAAATGTATTGCGGCTAATCTCTTCCGAAACATAGAGGATCTCACGGACATCCTCGCGATACGGTGTTGGCGAGGGGCCCTTTGGACATGAGAGGATGAGGTGGATGGAGGAATCATCTCCTTGCCACGCCTCGTGTAGCAAATGAGTGGTGGTGGTGATGAGCGAGTAGGTGCTCGAACAATCGGCTCTCCTCGAGTGGATGACAAAGGTAAGGCACCACTAGTGGAGGACTCTCCAATGGTCACGCGTCGTGCTCCATTCGTGGATGAACTCACGAGGTACAACGAATCTTCGGGCGAGGTAGACATGTCATTGCCAATTTAAGAAAAGGCATGTGTAAGAATAAATCAATTTTGCAATATGTTGTAACTTTAATTTGTCATGGCAGACACCATTGATGAGATGGCATTTATACATGATCTCATCGTTCTTTTCGGGCTTTAAATGCATAAAAATGTCATAAACTACCATATATATGCTTGTGTTTGTTTACTTGTGTATTTTAGGTATTGATATCGTGAAAAAGACAAAAGATCACAAGATACAAGGAAAAACAGACACGAGAAACGAAGCCGAACAAAGAACCGGGCCCTAATTCATGAAGAAGTCAACAAATACCCTTGAAGACTTGAAGACATACAAGATTGATCCTCATTTATTGAAGAAATGACACTTAAAACCCTTGTATATTAATAATTACAAGATTGGTCCCTTAAGTTTGTCAAAATTACACAAATGGTCCTTCAACTTTCAAGAAATGGCAAGATTGGTCCCTCAACAATTCCAAATTGTCAATTATAGTCCCTCATCAAGCCAAAGATACATTGAAGGCCTTTGAAGATCAAGAATGTCCAAGATCAGCCCTTGAAATATCTCAAAATGTCAAAAACAACCCTTGTAAACCTTTTTCCAAAAGTTTGTGCCAAAACTGCCAAAGTGTGAAAGTTATTTACAAAGGAAAATCGTTTTTAGGGCTGAAATACTTGTTTTACCAAAAATCCCAAAACACAAGGGCCAAATGTGGGCAAATGAAACATTCAAATGTTTATTGCGCCAAACAACTTTCCATCCCACAAAAAACGGATCAAACGTGTTACTGTTCACTTTTCACCACCCAGAATTACCTCACTTAAAACAAAGGGTAATTTGCAATTACCTTGGCACACGTTTGATTCACCTCACCTTAAACACATCCCAACCTCAAAACCCTCACTCCCACTCACCAAGAGACCCCACCATTCAACACGTCACCCAATCAGAATGCAACTTACCCTCCAAGTAATCCTATGTGGCAAAATCAACAGCCAAGACTCTTTGCTTGATCACAAAGCTAAAATGAATGTTTGGGATCACTTTGGACAGCTCATCAACAACAAACTGCCTCAAGGACTTAAGGGCATTTTAGAGAATTCACCTCTAGGGTTTGAGAATAGTGTAGCCTGGCATTTGTCTATAAAAGGAGACCTCAACATGTGAGAGTCCCTTTGTTCCAGTCTTACTCTTTAAACATTGTAATTCCTTTTTAAAATTTATAAAAGTTGGTATTTTGAGAAAATTGTAATTCCTTTTTATGTTTTTGAAAGTTGGTGTTGTTTAAAGGGTGATTCTGAGTTCCATTGATTGTTATAAGTGTGCTTGAACCTTTTGGATCAAGGACGTTTATGTTTGGTAAGGTTTTTCAAGTTTGAAAAAGCTTGAAAGAAGGTTCTGATTTTGCTTATTTTTGTGTACTAACCCTTAACCATAAGCTATAAGCTCTTGCAAGCTTGTTGACACCAAGCTTGTGAAGGGATTAGAGCCCTTGGTTGAGTTGTTTGCTGCTTGTGTTGAAGACATCAAGTCCTTGAGTTTCTGCTTTGAAACATCAACCAAGGCATTCATCATCTTTCTTATTGAAGTACCTTCGTCTTGTTCTAGTTGTTGAACAAGGTCCAAGGAGCATAGCTGGCCTTCCTAGGCTGTTGTGGAAGGTAGGTATAACCTCTTGTTAAGATTCCTCTCAAAATTTCATGTTTCTGCTTATTTTGTAACTTTGGTATATGATTTGGAGTTCTTGTGTTTGTGCTTTGTGTTTTATGGCTAGTTTCTGTTAGTTTTCACCTAGTGCAGCTATTTGATCATTAAAATCAGTAGGTTGTGTTTGAAAATCAAAAGTTTGTTTGAAAAGTGCTTGATTAAGGGTTGTTTGGGATTACTGGTTCATAAGGCCTTGTGGCCTTGTGCCCTTGGTTCTTAGGGTTTGGTAGGTCTAAACAAGTCTTAATATACAAGTTTTAGTCATTGGTTAAGTTTCTGAAAGTTTGGAAAAAGGATTTGAAGTTTCGCAAAAATCTGATAAAAGTGGTTTTGAAATTGGTCAAACACATCAGATCCAATAACTTTTTTGTTTGTTGATCTAAGGTATGAAATCTGGTTTGGGAATAGTTTAGGTGATAAGCTATCTATTGGTTGTCTGGTAGTTGAATTTGGTGGCTTATTGTGGATTGTATAGCTTATCAAAAGTTGCTGAAGTGGTCATTTGCATCAGCAAAGTGACCACCTCAATTTGTGCTTACATTTGTTATCCTAGTGCATGCCTTGTAATTTTGCTGCTTGGAACTTCTTTATGTGCTGCTTGTGATTGGATTTTGCTATTTGGTGTGCTTTGAATCTGGCTTATAAGCTAACTGGCTTATTAAGCCCTTATTGCCATAATATGCCATCAAAAGGTCAACTGACCTCTTGATTCACAAGGCCTCCTCCTTGAGTCCTTCACAAAAATTGCTTATAACAAGCCCTTTGACCATTCCTGATCATTTGGTGCACTTTGGAGCACTTTGACTTTTGGTCAAATAAGCACTTATTGGCTTATTTTTGAGAACTGCTTATTGGCACATGCAACAACTTATCTTTTGTAATAATAATCATTTTTCTTAGTGAAGGTCTACGTATTCTAAGGATTTGTTAAATGAAGGATTAGATCTATTGATTAATGGTGGAAATGGGGAAGGAGGAGGATGAAGTGTAGAGAGAGAAAGGAGAGGGAAGAAAAGTAGAGAGAGAAAGTGATTAGATTAAATGAAAAGATGAATGAATGAACTAACCAACCCCTCCTAACATGCTAGGAGGGGTATATATATAGCCCACCCTACATGTGGGCTATATGGACTATATTTACTTGGATCACGAGCTTAATACATTAATATATCGTTGGAGCGACCGATCCTTCATAAATACGTAAAAACGTATTTCCAACAATCTCCCCCTAAGGGAGGTCGCTCCAAGTTACAAAGTTCTAAATATTCTATAGCTCGTGATCTATGCTAATAATGATGTGACCGAGACTTCCTTTGGGAAAACACATTTCCAACAATCTCCCCCTAAGGGAGGTCACACCATTTTACAAAATCTTAAACCTAGCATACTATGCTTGAGTCTTCGATCTTGTTCTTGTGAATATGCTTGATGTGATCTTTGACTTTAGTCTTGAGCATGTTTCCTTGCCTTGACCTTGTGCATTCATCACTTGTGAAATTTGCCTCTTCGTGACTTCATGTCCCACATACTTATACCTTTAAATTCTTGAAAGCTTCAGAGTTTGATACAGCGGAAGACTTGACCTTCAGACTTTCTTGAATTTGTTGAAGTACTAAGTGTATGTAGTACAAGCATGTGGTGACGACTTCTTTTGGATTGTACACCGCAATACCACCTTCTTGTTACGCTGCATAAGACAGTTAGCAACAAACAATATACACGGATGAAATGGCCTTGAACATTTCATTCTAATTCGGTAGCATTTTACCTCCGGTCGGTGAAGACCGTTGGACGATATTAAATATCGTACTTGTGGCAGGTAGTTTCAATTAAGAACCTCCTTGACAAGATTTCGCGGGTAAACCCGTTCTCTTTACTCGACCGTCCAAAGCTGACTGCGAACGTAAAGAGTGAATCATTTGGATAATATTATCCGCATGATTTGAAGCCGTCAATTCATGTTCCTGGAACAAGTGAAGTTCAATTAAGAGCCGCACCATCGTTGCTTTCCAGTTGTCACGAGCTTGATTCGTATAGAATCTTGCAAGTTACCTACCAAGTGCTGTTTGATGTTAACACTAGAAGGATTTCCATTCGTCACTGTAAATACTTAATAGTATTACTCTGAATGTTCTGGCAAGATCACTAAGATATTGCGTAGAGGCCTGGAACGTGTTTAAATTCATTTAAGAATTAAACAGCTGTTGCTTTCCAGTTATCACAAGTTTGATCCATAAAGAATCGCACAAGCACCTACCATGAGCTTTTTGATGTTCGCTCAAGAAGGATTTCCATCTTCATTGTAAATACTTTCGTATTACTCGGATGTTCAGGCAAGATCATGAAGATTTTGCGTAGGACTCTTAAGAACTTTCTTACTTTTCACAGTGTGTGAAGAAGCAAGTAAATATGAAAGTGTGTCCTAATGAGATATTTGATGATCTCAAATGGCTCTAGACTCGATCGTGCATTTTGGATTTTAGTGATCGGAGGCTGGAGAGGAGTGCCACCTTTTCAATACCAATTTATTCGGAGTGAATAAATCAATAGATAATGTGTTATCTCCGTGTGATTAAAACAAATATCTTTTGAGAGATATCTGAGTTAGCTGGGATGGGTTGTGCCTTGCATCACTGGGTCCATGATGTCTTTCTTCAATATCAAGAATCATTAAAGATGATCTCAATAGCATATGAATTGACCCGGTTTCTGCCTAAGGTTGTAAGGAGGGCTTCTTTCTTTACACCCTTTATCTTTACAATTCTTTTTCATTCTTCAACCCCTTCAATGCTTACCAATACGTCATAACTAGCACCTTGTTGTGATTGTTCCAGTGCTAACTTAAGTACTTGGTCGGCATTCAGCTACGTTCACAATCTTTCTCCATCTTTCCTAAGGACTACTATTTCTAGCTATGGAATGTCCTTGGGAAGATTCCTCCGGTTCTAGAGAAATCATTGGACTTTAACCTATCCTACCATCCTTATGTCACCACAATCTTCACCGTCGTGAACTAGAGATGTTTTGGGTAAGTGTATGTCACCATGAAATCCATTTTGAAGTGCAAATCCATTTTGCTCCCCCTTAACATATGCTACGATATTCGAAGACATTTCGCACATGTCGGGATGAGCTAACACGTTAAGTCAAACCATTTGTGATTGATCATATCCCATATTAAATCACATTTTCTCCCCCATATTAAAAATATTAACCCAATCGATGTTTTTAATATCAATTGATTTAATAGCATTTTAGGAAAATTTGGGAAGAAAAATGCAAATCCAATTATCTTCATGAATTACACAAGCTCCCCCTCAAATTAATGAGGGTGTACTTGAAACGTAAATTAAATACCTTTTAAACACAAGTGTAAGGTATTTAACGCGTGCAAAGATCAATATATGATGATGAATTCACAATATTAGCAATGTACGAGGTTGGACCTGAATAATGGAGAACAACATATGAAAGAAGCACATGGTTCTTGTTCACGAATGTTGGTCACCTCGTCACGTCCCCGAGAAAATTAATTCCCGTTGTTGAGTCAAAGCTTTCCGGTGAAATGCTTGACTTGATTATGAAAAGCGGGTTGCTATCTGAAATAATAGCAAACCATTTTGAGCATGTTTTAAAAATTTGAACTTCTGCTCGAACTTTATTTACAACCCCGTGTCATTATTGAATGACATTTCTAGGTTCGTAAATATTATCGATTCCAGAAGACATGCTCTTTTTATCAAAACATTTTTGAACACACAATTTTGAAAGATTTAGAAAAACCTTTTGAGAAATTCTCGAAAAATTGTGTTCAAAGTTTTGAAAACCAATTACTTGAGCTTAAGATGTTGAATATCTTATAAAACGAGCTCAAGTCCGAGAAGTTGTGAACTTCCCGTTGTTAAGGATAAGTTACCATCGGTGATAAACTTTCCTTTTATCTGAAGGACGAGTCCTAAGCTGACATTTACTTAGAAGTCGTTTTCATGAGCTTGAAAACTTTGACTGTTTTAACGGAAAGCTCATGACCGAGAAAGGTTAATTTCTCGTTATGAGGAAAAGTTCTCTTATTTAAAAGATACACTTCCCTTTCTGAGCTTAAAACTTCGAATGTTTTAATACAAGCTCATGACCGAGAAAGGTGAATTTCTCGTTAAGAGGATAAGTTATCATAAAAGATAAACTTTCCTTTATTTTAAGTTCGAGTTACAGTCTGACATTTAACTGTAAGTCATTGTGCATGAGCTTAAAAACTTCGAATGTTTTTAATATTAGCTCATGCCCGAGAAAAATTAATTTCTCGTTGTAAGGATAAGTTTATCATCGGCGATAAACTTTCCTGCCTTTGAAGAACGGGTTACAGACTGTCATTTATCTATAAGCCTTGATGCATGAGCTTAAAAACTTGGAATATTTTTTATATAAGCTCATGCCCGAGAAAAATGAATTTCTCGTTTTTAGGATAAGGTTATCATCGGCGATAAACTTTCCTTTCTTTGATGAGCGAGTTATAGTCTGTGATGTGACTATAAGTCCTTGTGGCAGCTTAACCATGAATCCCCTGAGACATTTGTTTCTCTGATATCTGCTTCTTCAGCAACCAAACTCTAAGAGTGTCCTTAGTTGAACGGTATACAATGATTGGACCGCTTCGTTCTTTTGGAACATCAACTTTGGTACCTGCAATCTCATTAGGAATTTGCATGCTTTGACGTGGGTTAGAGATATCAATTATAGAAGCACATGGGGGTTCACAGTTGGCTTTACTTGTTTCAGAGGCGACCTGAGTAGATGATTCACTAGTCTTGGCTGGCAAACGTTTCCTTTTATAGAAAACCTTAAGTTTAGGCGTAAGTGAAGTATCATCTTTATCAGTTTCCTCCCTAGTAGACTTAGTAGAATCGGAGACAATCCTAGTTAAAGGGCACTCGTTTCCTACAAGAGTGAAAGTTCTACCAGTGGGGTGCCACATTTTGCCAACAGGTTTGATTTTAGCAACCCACTGGGATTTAAGTCTAGCACGGGAGTTCACCTCATTAAGCAATTGCTTGATACAGGAATCATGATTTTCCGTAAAGACACATTTTCTACATGTTTTACAAGTAGCATATTTAATGTCCGAGTAAGATCTAGATTCCCTAGATGATTGATTGATGCTCCTAGGATTGGACATGCTACGGTTAGCAGTGTTGGGTAAACTAGAAGGCATCTGACTAGGTTTGAAATTCCTATCTCTTACATGTGTCTTTTGCTTAGCTTCCCTAAGATCAGATTCATGGCAAACGTCATTTGAACTAGTTCTAGACGTGGTCTTGGTATTTTTAGGGAAACTAGAGGCAATCATATGATTTGGTCTTGCTAAAGCTGGAGTGATCACATTGGGCCTAGTTGCTGGAGTGACTGGTCTAAAAAGATGAACCAAATCAACTTGGGAGGCAAACCGCGGTCTCGAGGATTGTGGTCGCTCGGATCTAAATGCAGTAGGTTGTCTGACAATCGGTTGTCTGACGAACTGATTTGTAGGCGGTTTCCCCAAGATTGATGGTTTTTCAAGCTTAGTGTCCACACTAGATCCTCTAGTTTTCCTTAACTCGTTTTTCAACGCAGCTATAGCAAAAACCTTTTCCTGTACTTGGGCCTTTAAAGTCTCATTCTCTTTGAGCAAGTTATCTTGGGATGTCAACTTAGATTCAAGCAGTTGAATTTGTTTCAAAAGATTATCCTTTTCAGCTTTAGAATCTAGAACAGTTTGATCCAATTTTCTTTCAAGAACAACGTTTGACTTTTCAAGTTTTTCAAAGTATGTTTCAAATTTGTCCGTTTTCTTAGAAAATTCAAGTTTGGCATCCTCAAGATCTTTTGATTGCCGAGCTACGATCGTTTCGAGCTCTTTAATCTTGGAATCAGAATCAGTTAACGAGGCAGTTATAAAGCATTTATCATGATGAACTATAGCATTCTGAATAATCTCTCCCCCATTATGACTTACATCGGATGAATCAGAAGTGGTATTGCTATCACTCGTTTCCATCCCATGTTTGTCATAATTAGGTTCAGAATTCTCAATGTGCGGCATATCATCAGCATATACATCATAAACCACATTACATTGTACCATGTTTGCAGACTCTGCGTCATAAATGGGTAAGGTGTCATCAAGAAGGATCTCGTGAACATTCCCTGACGTGCCACTGGTATCATGTTGTCCTCTTGATTCCATGCTCTTGCCATCGTTAGGCTCCAAGTTGTCAATCGTATGACCAATTTCCTCTTGCATCGAAGAGTCTTGCACTCCATTATCATACCTTTGCTGAAGTCGAGATCTTTCATAAATCGAAGACGAGACCGAGGTCATGAGTTTCAATATTGTATCACGAAAAACTCGAAGCTCGGTATGTGTATCTCGAAGAAATGATTGGCAAAGCATCGAACTTTCAGACTTGATGATATTAAATTGGAGGAAAGGCGTGAGTTGTGTCACAAGAGCCTTATAAGCAAGTGCCGATGCAGAGTGATTAAAATTTTCATTGTTAAGTTGCTCTGCGAGTTGGGTCAAGATGGTGAACATTGATTCCATGAATATGTGACGATCTTGACCAAAGATTGTCACAAATTCGCTCCCTCCTTGAATCCGTGAAAGAGTGACTAGATGACACTGAAGCATTTGAAATGAATTTATACCACTTTCTCTAGCCTTGTCGTGCATTTGATGCAAGTCTCCCTCTTTAAGTGTTGATTTTAACGATTCCATTGGTAATCGAGGAAAAATGATGTGGCTGTTGTTGTTGTCGGGTTTTAACAATACGACTCGGCTCAAAATTTGTTATCGGCTCAAAAGATTATGAATAAAACCCGATCAAAAATCCGTAATTGCTAAAAATATATCCCGTCACTTTCACTCGTAAATTTGACTTCAAATCCGGCCAGAAAAGAAACTAAAAAAAAATTAATTTTAAAATATGTAAATATACTTAATGCCTTAACTAAAATTAATTTTTTTTTTTTAAAAAAATATCTAAATATAATTAATTTTAAAATATATAAGGATACTAAAATATATAAATATACATAATATCTTCTAAAAAAACGTAATGGTGTACTGTTTTTTAAAAAAAAAAACGTGTATACAAAATAACTAAAATAGAAAAAGGAAATAATAGAGAAAAAAAAAATCTTGTCTAGTTTCCTCCGCCCAGTCAAAACACGTGGCCCCAAAAAAAATAGATATCACCGCCCACTCAATTCTTGTTTTATCCGCCCAATCAACATGTGGCCAAAAAAATATCTGATAGCGCCTTGTATACTCCGTCTAACCTACCTAAACTCTCTCTCTCAACACCTAAGAATACCCCTCGTCTTCTTTCTCTGATTTCTCTCACTTGGTACCTCCGTCTACAAATCTCTTTCCTCACTCAAAAAAAGAAACGCAGACACCAAACTTCTTATCTCCTACTCAACTATTCACATCATCTAAAATCAATCTCAGAATCTTAAAATCAATATTCTCCCATCTCCTTATACCAACTTGAATCAATCAATCTAAGTCAAATCAAATCAATCCCCATCTTACACATCGAAACCAATTTAAAACACTGATTTAATTCGAGAGTTCTTCAAGATAAAGAAGGTCTCAGGTAGGTTTTTTTAACTTTGTTGCATATGGGTTAATGGAGTCCCTCTCTCATCTGTCGCGTCTTTCTTGTTTGTGTTGTCAAAATTGAGTCTATGAGAAAGAGAGTCTCGATGTTTGTGGAAAAATCAAGTCTTTAATCGAAATCAAAGAAAGAATGGCAACAGATTTGTGGTTGTTCTTTCTTATAAATTCGAGAAACAAAGGAGTTGAATCCTTCAAAATCGATCTATGATGACATTAGTTTAATATATCGTTGGAGCGACCGATCCTTCATAAATACGTAAAAACGTATTTCCAACACTTAGCTTAATATCATATCTGGAAGTTTACAAGTCTTTTGGTTAAGCTTTTGCTCATACAACTTATTTTACTTGGCTTTTTCAGCCAGCTTATTTGCTCATACAACTTATTTTACTTGGCTTTTTGTGATTTTCTTGATTGATTATTCTTAGTTAAGCTATTTGTGAGCTTTTGCAACAAACTAGAGCTTCTGAGGTGTCCTAAATCTCAAACCCGACTATTTTGTCTTTTAGTGAATTTTTACTTTGCTTATTTCTGGCTTATTGAGTGAGCTTTCTCAAAGTTTCTTTTTACAGATCTCATAAGCATCCCAAAAGAAGGTTGTGTGTCAAATTAGAGCTTATGGCATTAGCTTATTGCTTAATGGGCTGAAAAGCCCAATAAGAATAAGCTGTGTGTTTAATAAGCTGTGATAAGCTCACATTCCGCTTTTGGGCCTTTAGAGTTTTGTTCTTAGAATTAAATTTTGAGTCAGATAGGGCTTTTCCAAGTCAATTAGGCCAAGTTTTACTTTTTGGGCCCAAAAGCCCATTTGGTTTGACTGTTTTTGGTTTTGGCCCATTTGAGGGCCCAATAGGGGTATTCTGGTCATGTCACTTTGATTTTCTGATTATTTAGGTTAAAATAAATTAGTTTGCAAGTTTTTAGAATTTTTTATAATTTTTGGATTTTTAATATTATTTTAATATTATTTTATTATTATTTTTCAAATTTCACATTTTCCAACTTTTACATTTTTCTTAGCTTTATTACATTAAAATAGGAATTTAGCAACTTTTAGAATAATTTTATCTCTTTTAGATTAATTTTTATAATTATTTTAAGTTTTAATAGTTTTTAA
This sequence comes from Glebionis coronaria, assembly GCA_025667525.1. Lineage (NCBI taxonomy): Eukaryota > Viridiplantae > Streptophyta > Magnoliopsida > Asterales > Asteraceae > Glebionis > Glebionis coronaria. Next base: position 112,088 of record JANFOE010000836.1, on the reverse strand, counting down.
ATCATTTTAAATAGTTTTTATTAGTTTAAAAATTTCTAAAAATATTTTTTAATCTTTTTAGGTCATTTTAGAGGTTTACCAATTGAAAAATCTTTATTTGGGCTTTTTGATAATTTATTTGATTTTTAGGGCTTTAATTAGCATTTAAAAATTGAATATTTAATTATTTAAAAGGTTTGAAAAAGTTTTGATCATTGGTAAACTCTTAGTTTATTTATTTTGATTTTTGGTGAATTTTTGGTAAGTTTTAGAATTAATTTTTATTTTTGTAGTTTTTAAGGTTTTACGTTTTAACTTTCTAGTAGTAATTTTTACGTCTTCGTCATCTTCTTTTCTCATCCCTTTCTAAACCAAATATTAATCTCAAATCTTTTACATCTTTGTCACACACATATACCTCCTTGGGAAACGAACTTTCACACCATAAGGGTCATTTGTGCTTGATTTTCCTAAATCATCACTCGACACTTACCGCTCATTTACCCTCCTTTGTTTTCTAAACAAGAGGTGTAATTTACCACAATCATTTTGGGCCGCTGCCGGAGAGGTGTGTCGTGATTAATTTGAATTGTTGTTTTTAATATTAACCATAAATAGTATTTGTATTAGTAGAAATCTACTAATACGTATTATCGGTTTTCTTGGTTTTTCTTGTAAAAATATTATTACTATATTGTATTAAGTATCACAACAAATAAACAATATCTCTAAAAGTGTGAAAACACAACCTTAATTGGGATTTCATCACTCAATTATTGTATTCGAATCTCAAACAAAAAGAAAAAGACAAAAATAGATAAATACTTTCGTGAAGCTCGATTTTGAAAAATACAAACTATAAGGTGGGTATAAGGCGGGTATTATAAAATATACCCTAAGGAAAAAGGCTCTTAAGTGCTTCGCGCCGCCTCATTTCCCCGCTTGCTTGTGAGTATTTTGAGATTGAAGGCTAATCGAGGGTTTTGCCGCCTAAAGTATTATTACGTATAATATATTTGCTTGGTTTCTTTGTGATTAAACCCTCTTGAACAATTTGGTTTTCACCAAAGTTCTAAAGTCATTCGAAGGCGTTCACTCCACGTGATCGTTTTCATTCCTTTGAGGCTTCTTTTATCAAGAGTTTGATTCGAGGAGAGATTTTGTAGATTGTTGTCTACGAAGATACACCAAAATCCAAAAAATTAAATATCATCAAAAACACCAAAAAATAAAAAATTCACAAAACACCCAAAAAGAATCTTCTTTGCTCACCTCCCATTCTTCGTGATGTTTATGATCACTCGTAATCAAGCAAAGCGAGCTCGTTAACGTCTTCAAAAGCAAGCCAATCAAGAGACGTTGATTGAAGAACAACCTCCAATTGTTTAACCTATTGTAGAACAAGAAGTCGTCATGGATAATCGTACTATGATGGAGTTGCTACAAGCACCCACCGAGGGTTTTGGAGAGGCTATTGTGATTCCCGCCATCCTTGCGGAGAATTTCGAGATTAAGACGGGTTTAATGTCGATGTTGCAAGCAAATAAGTTTAGAGGTCACGAGAAAGACAACCCGCACTATCATATTAGGAATTTTAACCGTCTCACCGCTACTAGCAAGTTTAAGGATGTTCCACACGACGCCATTAAGATGATGTTGTTTCCATACTCGTTAGATGGACCCGCAAAAATTTGGCTTGAGAAAGAACCGCCAAATTCAATTTTGACATGGGCCGATCTCGTTTCTAAGTTTGTGAACAAGTTATTTCCACCATCTAAAACAACACATTTGAAAAATGAGATTTCACGATTTGTGCAAAGAAATGAAAGTTTTTCAATGGCATGGGAACACTTTAAAGAAATGTTACATGAATGTCCACACCATGATTTTACGGAATTACATCAAATTGATACTTTTTATAATGGGCTTAATGATCATGAACGAGATTATTTGAATGCCGCCGCGGGTGGTAATTTTTTGTGCAAGAAGACAAATGAGGCTTTACAAATCATCGAGAATAGATCTAAGGTTTATAGCCCTCGTAACACACCGAGTGTTGCCAATTTGGGTTCGTCTTCATCGTCATCGTCTCGTAGAATTAATGCCTTACATGATGAAGCTAATGAGGAAAATCGGTTTTTTGATAGATTTGCTAATCTTATGTCCCATTGGAAAGCTCAAGAAGCTTCAAATTCCGCTTCGGTTAAAGCGGTTGCTAAGAGTTGTTTGTCTTGTGGTGGAGCTCATGATCTTTCCGAGTGCATTACCGTGGATGGTAACACTTCGAGTGCTTATGTAGAAACGGGAACTTACAACCAAAATGATCAAGGTTCCCGCCCAAATCAAGCTCCACCAAATCAAAATGCTAATAATTATCGAAACAACAACCAAGGTGGTAATTACCAAGGCAATTCACGTAACTAAAACAAGGGGAATTATCAAAATGGGAATGGACAAATTTCTAATCAAAACCAAAACCGTGATTTTCAAAACACCACACAAGGTTTTCAAAATGCTCACACTAAAAATCTTCAAGGAGAATTTTTGGATTATGCTAAAGCAAATGATGCTAAGTTTGATAACATGCAACGTGAGATGATTAGCTTAAGATCCGAGTTGAAAAACAAGCTAAAAAATGAACTTGCTAATGAACTTAAAACTCATGCAAACAAAATGGAAGGAAATGTCCAACGTCTTTAACAAAATCAACAAAAGATGGAATTAGGACAACATGAGATTAAGCAAGAGTTATTAAAAGCGGATGCTAGGCAATCAAAATTTGAGGACCGAATGGCTAAGATGTTTGAAGCAATCATGTGTAAATCCTCTTCCTCGGGTGGTATTCCTAGTGATACCATTCCAAACCCGAAGGGAGAAATGAAGGTTATTACTGCACGAAGTGGTAAAACTTTCAAGGAACCAATCTCTCGTCCAAGTACTTCTACGGAGAAGGAAATCGAGAAAGAAACCGAGGTGATGGTCGAAAAGAAGCACATTACAATCCCACGATGTACCGCTCAAACCACACCTACGGTTGAACCAATACCAATTGTGGAACCCGAGTTTCCAAGGCCGTTGCCTAATGACCAACCCACACCACCTTTACCCTACCCTTCGAGACGAAACAAAGAGAAATTGCAAGAACGTAACAAACAACAAATCGAGCTTTTTATAAAAATGTTTCAACAAGTGCATTTTGATGTGAGTTTAGCCGACGCGTTGTTGTATATGCCTCGTTTCGCTTCCACTATTAAAAGAATGATGAGCGATAAGGAAAAGCTTTCAAAGCTTGCTAATTGTTCTTCGGTTTATCTTAACCGCATACCAGAAAAAGTTGGTGATCCCGGAAAGTTCCTCATTCCTTGTGACATACAAGATATGAAAGAATGCCTCGCCTTGGCCGATCTTGGTGCGAGCATTAATTTGATGCCATTTTCCATTTGGAAATCGCTTTCGCTTCCGGCTCTTATTCCTTCGAACATGTCTATCGAGATGGCCGATCATTCTACGATTTTAGCATGTGGAGTAGCCGAAGATGTTTTCGTGAAAGTGGGGAAGTTCTACTATCCCGTTGATTTTATAGTAGTTGACATCCCCACGGATCCTCAAGTTCCTCTAATTTTAGGTCGATCATTTTTAGACACTTCGAGATCGCTTATCGATGTTCATGCAAGAACTATCACTTTGAGATTCAACGAAGAGGAACTTGTTATAAACGCTACTCAAAACTCGAAACCTTCTCATGTTTATGCAATCGCTACCATCAATCACATTGACATCGTTGATGTGGTTTGCGATGAGTTTTCACAAGAAGTGTTAGGTTTTTCTGATAGCTCGTCAAGTGGCAATCCCACTATTTTGGATCCGATTCTTGCTAATTCCACACCAAATCTCACTCCATTCCAAGGAGGCGATCTCACTTCAAATGAAATCGACAATGAAGATGAGGTGTTAATTAGTGATGAAATTTCTATTCCACCATTTCTTCCGCCGATGGAAGTTATGAGTGTTGAACCAAAATCTTCAATCGAGGAACCACCTATCCTTGAATTGAAAGATCTTCCTTCTCACCTTGAATATGCATTCTTGGAAGGTGATGACAAGTTGCCAGTTATTATTGCAAGAGGTCTTGCTAATGATGAAAAAACCGAGCTCTTGAAAGTTCTTAAGGCTCATAAAGGGGCAATTGCGTGGAAAATTTCCAACATTAAGGGTATTGACCCAAAATTTTGTACTCACAAGATTTTAATGGAGGAGGACTACAAACCCGCAATTCAAAGTCAACGAAGGGTGAATCCTAAAATTCACGATGTCATTAAAAAGGAGGTACTTAAACTCCTTGACGCGGGAATGATTTATCCTATATCCGATAGCCCATGGGTGAGCCCAATCCATTGTGTCCCTAAAAAGAGAGGAATGACCGTTGTGCCTAATGAAAACGAGTTAATTCCCACTCGTGTTGTGACCGGTTGGAGGGTGTGCATTGACTACCGAAAGTTAAATGACGCCGCTCGTAAAGACCACTTTCCTTTGCCCTTCATGGATCAAATGTTGGAGCGACTTGCGGGAAATGAATTCTATTGCTTTTTAGATGGTTTTCCGGTTACTTTCAAATCCCTATCGACCCTCGTGATCAAGAGAAGACTACGTTTACATGTCCTAATGGAACGTTCGCTTATCGTAGGATGCCTTTCGGACTTTGTAATGCACCGGGAACGTTTCAACGGTGTATGATGGCGATTTTTCACGATATGATCGAGAAGTCGATGGAAGTGTTTATGGATGACTTCTCGGTGTTTGGCAATTCGTTCACGTCGTGTTTATCTAATCTCGAGCAAATGTTAAAACGTTGTGAAGAAACCAATCTTGTGCTTAATTGGGAAAATGTCATTTTATGTGTAAACAAGGAATCGTCTTAGGACATAAAGTGTCGAAGGCGGGGGTTGAGGTCGATAAAGCTAAGGTAGATGTCATCGCCAAGTTACCTCATCCCAAAACCGTTAAGGGAGTTAGGAGTTTCCTAGGCCACGCAGGCTTTTATCGTCGTTTCATCAAGGACTTTTCGAAAATCTCTCGACCTAATGACACACCTTCTCGAGAAGGATGCTCCTTTTAACTTCAATGAAGATTGTGTTAGAGCTTTCGAAACTCTCAAAAGGAAACTTACCGAAGCTCCCATTCTTGTTGCTCCTAATTGGGAATTACCCTTTGAAATCATGTGCGATGCAAGTGATTATGCTATAGGGGCCGTCTTAGGGCAACGATATGACAAGCATTTCCGTCCTATCCACTATCCTAGTAAGACGATGACCGAGGCTCAATTAAAGTACACCACAACGGAAAAGGAATTCCTTGCCGTGGTCTATGCTTTTGAGAAGTTCCGACCTTATCTCGTCTTGACTAAAAGCATCGTGTATACCGACCATTCGGCTATCAAGTATCTCTTAGCTAAGCAATATGCTAAGCCGAGATTGCTTCGTTGGATGCTCCTCCTCCAAGAATTTGATGTCACCGGGCTTGACAAAAAAGGAGCCGAGAATCTAGCGGCCGATCATCTCTCTCGTCTAGAAGATCCTCACAAAGATGTTTTCAAGAACAAGGAAATCACCGAAACATTTCCTCTCGAGACTCTCGGTGTAGTGAATTCTAAAGACGCCACCCCATGGTTTGCCGACATTGCAAATTACCATGTGGGCAATTTCATAATCAAGGGTATGACGACACAACAAAAACGAACATTTTTTCGTGACGTCAAGTTCAACTTTTGGGACGACCCTTATCTCTTTCGAGTTTATGCGGATCAACTCGTTCGACGTTGTGTGTTTGGTGCCGAAGCTTCTAATATCCTTAGAGCTTGTCACGAGGGACCCACGGGTGGTTACCACAGTGCTAATCTCACGGCTAAGAAAGTGTTCGATGTCGGTTTCTTTTGGCCTTCTATCTATCGTGATGCACACGCACTTGTGAAGTCGTGTGATTCGTGCCAACGTCAAGGAAAATCGTCTCAACGTGATGAAATGCCGCAAAACATAATTCAAGTGTGTGAGATTTTCGACATATGGGGAATAGACTTTATGGGGCCGTTCCCATCGTCTCATGGCAACAAATATATCCTCGTCGCGGTGGACTACCTTTCTAAGTGGGTGGAAGCTAAGGCTTTGCCTACCAATGATGCTCGTGTGGTAGTGAAGTTTTTGAAGTAACTATTCTCTCGGTTCGGAACCCCTCGTGCTATTATAAGCGATCGTGGAACCCATTTTTGTAATGACCAATTCGAAAAGGTTCTAAAGAAATATGGAGTTACTCATCGTCTTTCTACGGCTTATCACCCGCAAACGAGTGGGCAAGTCGAGGTTTCGAACCGAGCTTTGAAGAGGATTTTAGAGAGGTCAAATGGAGAAAACCGTGCTTCATGGTCCGACAAACTTGATGACGCTTTATGGGCCTTTAGGACCGCTTATAAGACACCTATCGGTTGCACTCCTTATAAGTTAGTCTATGGGAAGAATTGTCATTTGCCCATTGAGTTGGAGCACAAGGCATATTGGGCCCTTAAGCATGCAAACTTTGACTTGAAGACCGCGGGAAATCACCGGAAAATACAATTGAATGAATTGGATGAATTAAGAGATAATGCTTATGAAAATTCATTAATTTTTAAAGAAAAGACTAAAAAGTTTCATGATTCAAAGATTAAAAACCGGGTTTTTAACGTTGGTGATCAAGTGTTGCTTTTTTACTCTCGACTTAAGATATTTTCTGGGAAATTGAAATCTCGTTGGTCGGGTTCGTTCACCATTACACAAGTGTTTCTATATGGGACCATCGAGCTAGCTCAAGATGATGGTCCTAACTTCAAGGTGAATGAACATAGGCTTAAGCACTACTTTGGTGGGGAAATTCCTTCAATGGTTGCCCTCGACCAAGTCACCTTCCCCAATGATAATTAGCATTGAGGGGATCGAGTCGAGCTCATGACTCGGTAATCAAAAACGAGGTGCCTCGTGGGGGAGATCCCATGCTTATCCTTTAGGCTTACTATTCACTAATAAGGGGACTTGTACCCTTTCAACTCGTTGTCTCGTGGTTGTTTGTGATTGTGTTATCTAGATCATCATCATCATCTACGATTGAAGACTCTCGTGTTCGTTTACGTGAGCCTCCATCGTTTGCTTGAAGAAGTTTTTCACGAATCCATGACATATCCTTTATTGTTCTAACAATTATCTTTTAGCATACTTAATAAACGGCTTTAGATATATTGTTGATCACCCTTTCCATGCTAGATCCTAAGCATTCGAAACTTCGTCTCTAGTATGGGGTGCTCCACCTTTAGACTCGAAACATTGAGGACAATGTTTACGTTTAGTATGGGGGGGTGAATAGGTACTTGCTTTGCTACGCCTTCACTCTTTCCAATTTTCAATGTTTTGTTGCTAATAAGGCTAAAAATGGCAAAATTTTAAAATTTTTCTTAGTTTTCATAAGTGTTTTTAAGACACGAATGTATATTTTCCGATGGGTAGAATAAGAGTTAATTTTTGACTTGATTGGCATTTGGAGCCATTTACATTCCTTAACCCGCTCAATTCAAGTTTTGCTAGACTTTTATATAGGGAGCTTTAAAACGCGAAAGTCTTAATTCATTCGGGTTAAGAACAAGAACTTTTCGCAAGTTCCTATAATTGATCCTAGAAAGTCACTTATCAAGGGAACTTTAAAACGCATTCTCTAAACTTGAAAAAGTCCAAGAAAGTGCAAGATCCTATAGGTGGCTTGAAAACCCAAAACTTTGATGTGATATAGTCTTAAAGAAAGCTAATCCAAATTTGGCTTAATTTTGACTTGCATGGCTAAGTATTTACGAGTCTCTTTAATTAGAGGTCTTTATATAGTGAAGAACGAGAGATGATAGAGTTAGACAAGTGATCATGCTAAACGTAGAACATGAAAATGTTCTTTCAAAAACTCATATGTTTTTAATTGTGGCTTTTTCTTCCCATAAGATCAATGCATTAGGAATAAATCATAATTGCAATAAGTAAGGTCGTACGATTTGAAAGGTTACTTAGCCTCTAGCGCAAAATCATTTAAAAGTTGCTCGGGGTTGAATAGAGTTCATAGCCAAGGCATAACTTATTGAAGCGGGACGCGAAGATTGGCGATCATCCAAAAAGGCCCTAACAAGGCATGAGGAGCTCTATTTTTGCTAAAGATCCAAAGATGATGTGAAGTATCATTATTCCTAAATCAATATGAAGGATCGAGACACACGACGAAAAGAAATTAATCCCCTAAAGATCATGGAGAAAGTCTATCTAAAAAGACCCTTACAAGGTATGAGGATAAATATATCCAAGTCCGAAAAAGAGACGGATCGTTGTATATCAAAATCCAAAGTAAAGATTGAAGAAAAATGATGAAGTCGTGGTCCTAATATGAAGAATCTCTCAAAAACGTCAAGTGAAGAAATTTCAAATATGATAAGAGAAGACCATAATTTCAAGAACGTCTTCCCAAGATTTGAAGTATGAAGTAGATGCCAAATATCGGTCCGAGAAAGGTCTCAAATCGTAAAACGAGTTATGCCAAGATATGAACTTAAGGAGATACACGAGAAGCCATTTTAAAAGATTTTGTCCTTCGGCTAACTATCGATCAAATCGTTCTACTTTGCTTTCGGACTAATAACTACTCAAATAAGTCAATATGAATCACTTGTGATCCATGACAAATAGATAAAAAATGCTAGTGACACATTTCCTTTTATAATAACTATGATTGCGGGGAGAAAAAGTATTACACAATTTGGACGTATGAGTAGTGTTAGCATTGTGACTTGTACCAACAATGATCTCGTTTTTGCACTTAGCATGGAATGTATGACAATCAAGGATGACGAAGTTTACTCTAAGGGACATTTACTTGTTTCTATTCTTTGACCCTAAAAGTCACTTTTTGTGATGAAAATCATACATTATGTCTTTTCACATCTTCGTAGTATGTTGCAAGTCTTTTTACTCTTCAATAAAGGTTAATAAAATTGAACTTTGGTGATGCTTATATACTTCATTCTAGCATTGCGTGAGGGCACGGCAATTCCTTAGTATGGGGGAGTGATGAGATGGCATTTATACATGATCTCATCGTTCTTTTCGGGCTTTAAATGCATAAAAATGTCATAAAATACCATATATATATTCTTGTGTTAGTTTACTTGTGTATTTTAGGTATGGATATCGTGAAAAAGACAAAAGATCACAAGATACAAGGAAAAACGGACACGAGAAACGAAGCCGTACAAAGAACCGGGCCCTAATTCATGAAGAAGTCAAAAAATACCCTTGAAGACTTGAAGACATACAAGATTGATCCTCATTTATTGAAAAAATGACACTTAAAACCCTTGTATATTAATAATTACAAGATTGGTCCCTTAAGTTTGTCAAAATTACACAAATGGTCCTTCAACTTTGAAGAAATGGCAAGATTGGTCCCTCAACAATTCCAAATTATCAATTATGGTCCCTCATAAAGCCAAAGATACATTGAAGACCTTTGAAGATCAAGAATGTCCAAGATCAGCCCTTGAAATATCTCAAAATGTCAAAAACAACCCTTGTAAACCTTTTTCCAAAAGTTTGTGCCAAAACTGCCAAAGTGTGAAAGTTATTTACAAAGGAAAATCGTTTTTAGGGCTGAAATACTTGTTTTACCAAAAATCCCAAAACACAAGGGCCAAATGTGAGCAAATGAAACATTCAAATGTTTATTGCGCCAAACAACTTTCCATCCCACAAAAAACGGATTAAACGTGTTACTGTTCACTTTTCACCACCCAGAATTACCTCACTTAAAACAAAGGGTAATTTGCAATTACCTTGGCACACGTTTGATTCACCTCACCTTAAACACATCCCAACCTCAAAACCCTCACTCCCACTCACCAAGAGACCCCACCATTCAACACGTCACCCAATCAGAATGCAACTTACCCTCCAAGTAATCCTATGTGGCAAAATCAACAGCCAAGACTCTTTGCTTGATCACAAAGCTAAAATGAACGTTTGAGATCACTTTAGAGAGCTCATCAACAACAAACTGCCTCAAGGACTTAAGGGCATTTTAGAGAATTCACCTCTAGGGTTTGAGAATAGTGTAGCCTGGCATTTGCCTATAAAAGGAGACCTCAACATGTGAGAGTCCCTTTGTTCCAGTCTTACTCTTTAAACATTGTAATTCCTTTTTAAAATTTATAAAAGTTGGTATTTTGAGAAAATTGTAATTCCTTTTTATGTTTTTGAAAGTTGGTGTTGTTTAAAGGGTGATTCTGAGTTCCATTGATTGTTATAAGTGTGCTTGAACCTTTTGGATCAAGGACTTTTATGTTTGGTAAGGTTTTTCAAGTTTGAAAAAGCTTGAAAGAAGGTTCTGATTTTGCTTATTTTTGTGTACTAACCCTTAACCATAAGCTATAAGCTCTTGCAAGCTTGTTGATACCAAGCTTGTGAAGGGATTAGAGCCCTTGGTTGAGTTGTTTGCTGCTTGTGTTGAAGACATCAAGTCCTTGAGTTTCTGCTTTGAAACATCAACCAAGGCATTCATCATCTTTCTTATTGAAGTACCTTGGTCTTGTTCTAGTTGTTGAACAAGGTCCAAGGAGCATAGCTGGCCTTCCTAGGATGTTGTGGAAGGCAGGTATAACCTCTTGTTAAGATTCCTCTCAAAATTTCATGTTTCTGCTTATTTTGTAACTTTGGTATATGATTTGGAGTTCTTGTGTTTGTGCTTTGTGTTTTATGGCTGGTTTCTGTTAGTTGTCACCTAGTGTAGCTATTTGATCATTAAAATCAGTAGGTTGTGTTTGAAAATCAAAAGTTTGTTTGAAAAGTGCTTGATTAAGGGTTGTTTGGGATTACTGGTTCATAAGGCCTTGTGGCCTTGTTCCCTTGGTTCTTAGGGTTTGGGAGGTCTAAACAAGTCTTAATATACAAGTTTTAGTCATTGGTTAAGTTTCTGAAAGTTTAGAAAAGGGATTTGAAGTTTTGCAAAAATCTGATAAAAGTGGTTTTGAAATTGGTCAAACACATCAGATCCAATAACTTTTTTGTTTGTTGGATCTAAGGTCTGAAATCTGGTTTGGGAATAGTTTAGGTGATAGGCTATCTATTGGTTGTCTGGTTGTTGAATTTGGTGGCTTATTGTGGATTTTATAGCTTATCAAAAGTTGCTGAAGTGGTCATTTGCATCAGCAAAGTGACCACCTCAATTTGTGCTTACATTTGTTATCCTAGTGTATGCCTTGTGATTTTGCTGCTTGGAACTTGTTTATGTGCTGCTTGTGATTGGATTTTGCTATTTGGTGTGCTTTGAATATGGCTTATAAGTTAACTGGCTTATTAAGCCCTTATTGCCATAACCTGCCATCAAAAGGTCAACTGACCTCTTGATTCACAAGGCCTCCTCCTTGAGTCCTTCACAAAATTTGCTTATTACAAGCCCTTTGACCATTCCTGATCATTTGGTGCACTTTGGAGCACTTTGACTTTTGGTCAAATAAGCACTTATTGGCTTATTTTTGAGAACTGCTTATTGGCACATGTAACAACTTATCTTTTGTAATAGAAATCATTTTTCTTAGCTTAATATCATATCTGGAAGTTTACAAGTCTTTGGTTAAGCTTTTGCTAGAAAACTAGCTTATTTGGCTTTTTCAGCCAGCTTATTTGCTCATACAGCTTATTCTACTTGGCTTTTTGTGATTTTCTTGATTGATTATTCTTAGTTAAGCTATTTGTGAGCTTTTGCAACAAACTAGAGCTTCTGAGGTGTCCTAAATCTCAAACCCGACTATTTTGTCTTTTAGTGAATTTTTACTTTGCTTATTTCTGGCTTATTGAGTGAACTTTCTCAAAATTTCTTTTTACAGAACTCATAAGCATCCCAAAAGAAGGTTGTGTGTCAAATTAGAGCTTATGGCATTAGCTTATTGCTTAATGGGCTGAAAAGCCCAATAAGAATAAGCTGTGTGTTTAATAAGCTGAGATAAGCTCACATTCAGCTTTTGGGCCTTTAGAGTTTTGTTCTTAGAATTAAATTTTGAGTCAGATAGGGCTTTTCCAAGTCAATTGGGCCAAGTTTGACTTTTTGGGCCCAAAAGCCCATTTGGTTTGACTGTTTTTGGTTTTGGCCCATTTGAGGGCCCAATAGGGGTATTTTGGTCATTTCACTTTGATTTTCTGATTATTTAGGTTAAAATAAACTAGTTTGCAAGTTTTTAGAATTTTTTTATAATTTTTGGATTTTTAATATTATTTTAATATTATTTTATTATTATTATTCAAATTTCATATTTTCCAACTTTTTACATTTTTCTTAGCTTTTTTACATTAAAATAGGAATTTATCAACTTTTAGAATAATTTTATCTCTTTTAGATTAATTTTTATAATTATTTTAAGTTTTAATAGTTTTTAAATCATTTTAAATAGTTTTTATTAGTTTAAAAATTTCTAAAAATAGTTTTTAATCTTTTTAGGTCATTTTAGAGGTTTACCTCTTGAAAAATCTTTATTTGGGCTTTTTGATAATTTATTTGATTTTTAGGGCTTTAATTAGCATTTAAAAATTGAATATTTAATTATTTAAAAGGTTTGAAAAAGTTTTGATCATTGGTAAACTCTTAGTTTATTTATTTTGATTTTTGGTGAATTTTTGGTAATTTTTAGAATTATTTTTATTTTTGTAGTTTTTAAGGTTTTACGTTTTAACTTTCTAGTAGTAATTTTTACGTCTTCGTCATCTTCTTTTCTCATCCCTTTCTAAACCAAATATTAATCTCAAATCTTTTACATCTTTGTCACACACATATACCTCCTTGGGAAACGAACTTTCACACCATAAGGGTCATTAGTGCTTGATTTTCCTAAATCATCACTCGATACTTACCGCTCATTTACCCTCCTTTGTTTTCCTAAACAAGAGGTGTAATTTACCACAATCATTTTGATTTAGCACAAAGTTTTCAAGACACGTCGAAATAAGATCAATGTTGCATTCGCATAGCATGGCACAAACCATTTAGCATAGGGTTTTCAAGTAGTGTCGAAATAATATCAATTTTGCATCCACATAGCATGGCACAAACCATTTAGCATAGAGTTTCAAGTAGTGTCGGAATAAAAATCAATTTTGAATTCATGTAGAATGGCACAAACCATTAAGCATCTAGTTTCAAGTAGTGTCGGAATAAAAATCAATTTTGCATTCATGTAGCATGGCACAAACCATTAAGCATAGAGTTTCAAGTAGTATCGAAATAAAATCGATATGTCATTCATGTATCATGGCACAAACCATATAGCATAGACTCATAAATTACGTTATTTAGTACTTGTAACGATGTAATAGTATCGTAATAAATGTAACGAGGTAATATAACTTAATCTAATAACTTACAACTTACTTGTGTCGAAGACGTGAAGTGAAGTGGTCCATGGAGATGGAGAGATAGTTATAGTGTAGTGTTACTCTTTTTCCAAAAAAATATTTTTGACCAAAACCTTTGTAAAAACAATTTTTATAAAAGCAAACTAGTTCTCTATAACTAAGGCTCTGATACCAATCTGCCACACCCTCAAATTGGCCACGTGTATAATTACACGAGGATGTGGCTATCATGACAACCAAGATACATAGGTATAAGAACGACTATTAAAAGTCATTTTTCATTCATAAAACATAGAAATAAAATTAGTTCCAAGGAAATTGTTTAACACATCATGATAACATAAATCAAAGTTTCCAATTGTCATAACATTTAAATCAAGTCTCAAAGGTAAATCATGATAATTTATTGTCTCCATAGCACAACCCCATCACTCCTCCGTCTTGACACCTGAGAAAAACATTGCTAAAACGTCAACACAAAGGTCGGTGAGTTCATAGGTTTAAGTATAAGTAGTGTGATGAACCATAAGATTTTAGTTAGGCAACCGGAAAATAATCTCATAACAAATACAAGATTATCAACAAATAGCATACATTCATGATATCCTACGTCCAAGCTCATGACTCCGAAACGTTAACCGTACCAACAAGTTTATATAAAAGAGCCCAAGCAAATACTACCCCAAAGTATTCGTAACACCTCAAATGTAATTGTATCCAATTTGTTCACACAACCAACATTAGATAGGAGGCCAATCCCAATAGATCTATCCATAAAATTTACGCTTACACAAAGTAATTAACGATTCATTGTAGTGGGCTAAATCATCTAGGGGTACGCTTCTTAGACATCATGTAGGCACGTATGAGTTTATATGGTACTTATGTTCATCCGTAAAAACAAGCAATGTTCTCACCCTAAAGTAAGTAAAAGTTGGGCTATAAACTCACCTCGTAAATCAAGCAAATGGATGAAAATGCAAAGAAGCTCGAGAATACAACCATGTTATCCACAACCTATATGAATGTAATGACCATGTCACGACGACTTTAAGTTTACCAATAAAATGCATGACTTCCTATTTGTGCTTGACAATACGTTTTGTTTACGGGAAAAGCACGACAATTATACCCGGCTATCAAATGGGCTCCAAAATACCTGTTATACACAATTTTTGTGTAGGCTTAATTTAACCCAATACAATGACCAGCCCAACATGACATGAGTCCAAGACTCGGCCCATTAATAATTTGACCCGCCCAGCCCATGTTTAGTCGATACAAACAAGGTGGAGGGTAATATTAACTCTTTGTCTGTCTCACTTGTAACGCCACCACACACACACCATCCCAAAACACTCCACCGTCCCATATCTACTCTCTCTCTCTGTGTGTTTCAACTCTTGATCCAGTTTTATCCAAGTATGGTCAAATTAATTATATATCCGATTCATATACATCAAAAGGTGGTGTTCATGATCCTTTATCATTCGTGAGATGTGGGTTTTATCACCACATCATCACTTAATCCGATTCATAGATGGTCCTAGGAGGTTTTCTTGATGATGATTCGGTGATTATTCCTTATAAAAGATAAGTCTTGATTTCTTTTCTTAAGAGAACATACTTCTGTGTGAGTTTTGTTTATGACTTCAAAAATAAAGGGGTTTTACAGTTTCAAATCATATGATCCGTTTTTTATATCACAATAGTTTGATTCGAATTTAATTTAATTAAATTAGGGTTTCAAATAAATTGGGGGTTTTGTTAAATCTAGCGTTTAATTATAACTAATTAATGTTTCTTTACATAAAAACATGTTAATTTCATCATAAGTCCGATTATAAAAATTAGGGTTTCGGTTCTTTTAGGGATTGATTCGTTCGTGGATTTAAATCTAATTGGCCTGTTAATTTATATGTAGATTGGGTTTAATTAACGTTTGAAACAAGTTTCTAAAAATTAGGGTTTTTGACAAATTGGGGGTTTTCATATACGCGGCTTAATTGAGGTTTAATTGATGTTTCTTGAGGAGGAATTGGATTAATTTCATGTTTCGATTGTCAATTGATACTTAGGGTTTTGGCCGTTTTGTTTACATGGTATTCGGTTTGGGTTCTTGGTCTCTAAAATTATTATTTGTCATCTTGTTACTGTTTTTACCAATATTAATAATGAAAGTGAATAAGGAAGGCATCGGTCATAAATTTGAGTCATTTAGTATGACTATTAGAATGGTTTCTAATTGGCTAATACTTATATTCATGTTTTGTAGGTGGGTATGGTCAAGCACAAGCTATATGTATGCACGAAATAAGGGGAAAGGATGCAAAAGTCTCACAATGGGGTTTGGTCTTCGGCTTGATCATTCGGACAGAATGGGAGTGTTTGGCTCGGTTGAAAAACAAAGCTTGCTCCTTGCTCAAAGATTTTGCCCAACACTCATTTAAATTTACCCAGATTTGTTTGTGATGTTTTGTGTTTTTGTTTTATGGACTGTGAAAAAACAGTATTTTATCTTGTATATTTTGGCATATGGTTAGTCTTCATCCGAGTTTGTAAGTCTTCTGATATGTCCAGTTTTGGCAAACTCGGCATGTGTGTTGGACACATGCTGTGAGTGGGAAATATAATAAGTTTGTCCAGGTTTTGACTTAGTTTGACTAGGTTTTTGAAATCACAGCTTCATGCTAAGGATGCTTTATCAATCACAAGTTCTTGTTTAGTTGTGCACTGTTTTTGTTAGAATCATTCTAGGTTCGGCCCAACAACAATTAAATGGACAACTGATGGGCTTTTGAGGCCCATAGAAACTAACAATTTAGTTCCCGTCTCAACAGGGTTAACAACATAACATTCGGCCCAAACAAAAGGGTTTAACAAAATAATATTCGACTTCGACGCGAGATTAAATCATCATAGGCGTGTGAAACATAACACATGGAAACGATAACATGATTACTCAACGACATGAGCTAAGTAAGGTTGGATACGTGTATTCTCGACAATTAATACACGTTCATAACCGGCACAAACCGAATAATAAATCAAGCACGTCTCTATTATAATAATAAGACGCGAAAGTTTCAAGTTGTTACAACAAGAGTGATCTAAAGTGTGTCATGCATCGTTCTTTTGCTTTCGACATCTTGCATTTGAGTGCATGCACATTTTGTGTTACTGAATCCATAATGGGTGACACAGTTGATGAAGTGACTTTGGATCTTAAGTAGATATAGTGTGATTGGCTTGGTGGTTTAAATTCCGAAAATTGCGATATTTTTTTTTCAGTCCGGTATTAAATTCTTCAGTCCGATATAACGGTAAGCGAGAAAATTTTGTAATTGCCAAATTTTTTAAATCGAGTTAAAAAAGCCTAAAACAATAAGGAAAATTTTTTAAACATGAAAATTTTAACGAAAAATAAAACCTAAAAAATTTGAAATTTGGCGTAAAAATTTTAACTATGGTCCGAAAATTTGAATTTTTGGTCGAAATTTTTTTCTTATCGCCAGAATTTGGAAGCTTAAATGGCCTAAAAATGGTCTAGAAAAAAGTAAATTTTACCTGGGTTTTCCCGCCAAAAACTCTTTTTTTTACATCTTGCAATAAGAATCTTTCTACAATCTCGCAATTACCCTGAAGAAAAGATTTCACAATAACCTTCTAAGAACAGATCTCGTAATACTGAGCTTACATAGATCTCGCAATACTTGGAAATTCAAGATCTCGCAATATCCTTAAAATCAAATATCTCACAATACTCTAGAATTAACAGATCTCACAATAATCATCCAACTTTCCACAATAAGCAAATTTCGCAATAACCCAGTTTTCGCAATAACCCCGATTTCGCAATAACCCAGATTTCGCAATAACCCAGATTTCGTAATAACCCAGATTTCGCAATAATCAAGATTTCGCAATAACCAGTTTTTAAACCCTAATTATTGCGAGATGTGAAGGTAAAGATTCCGCAATAACTAGTGAAGATTCCGCAATATGATGAAATAAACGTGGTTTTTTCCGTAAATCGAGCCAAACACCTCAAAATTTCGTGTTTTTGGACGATCCAAAGTGACCAAATCCCTACCATAACTATGTAGGAGATATTGGGAAAGATAAAACCATAAAAAACACGAAAAAAGTTGGAGAATCGAGATGAAGATCAAGAAAAACTCACGCAATATATTATTAACCAAAACCTATCAAGAATCTACCCCGTGGCTCTGATACCAAATGTTGTCCTATATTATATGATGATAGATTAAAGAAATAAGATGAAAAAGAGATGAATTTAAGAGAGAGAAAGTAGAGAGAAGTGTGAAACTTAGGGAGGATTAGATTAAGAAAATGAAATGGCTAACCCTTCCTAACATGCTAGGAAGGGCATTATATACTCCGCCTACATGTGGGCTTTCTATGGACTATATTGTTTGGGGTCGGGCTTGAATAAATGCTTACTACCTTGAAAGAGGCCTCTAAAGCTAGCCATCAAGCGCGTATTGTCACGACTATTATACTATCTATTACAACGTTCTAATAAACAATACATAGTAAACCTATGACCGATCATTCTTGTTTGACTCAATATTTTGAGGCTAACACACTAGCTCGTGACTAGCATACACACTTACAAAATATATAGCATAAATGGCCATCCAAAAGGCAACGCCGGGGTTTAATCACACCGCCCCAGATGGTGTCACATCATTGGTGCATCAACCGACATGGTCATGGTACCTGCATGACTAGAAACAAAATATATGGCTCGGGCATAAGGGTTCAAAATCAAAAGGTCATATCAAAGCATATATCATATTAGATTAAAATGAATCATAAGAAGGCATATCAAACAAATGGATCATGATGAATCAAAGGAAGTAAAGGATCATATCAAAACAGCAAGTAAAGATGTAGGAAACATATCAAATGCTTAGGAATTTATCAAAAAGAAGAGTTACAAGAGAATGAAGGAAGTGTTCTTACTAAAGGAACCAAATATCCGTACAAACAAATAATGATTTACAAGACAGTGGATATCAAAAGGTCATGTCTAAAAGAAACGAATAAGTTCATATCATGGAAGTGACAAATGAAGCATATATCAAATGAATTCAAAAAGCTTATGTCAAACGAGTAGCGAACGGATGTCGAAACAGATAATATAAATCGAATGTCAAGAGAATCCTTTTAAAGGAAAAGATAGTATATTTTTATAGACATCGAATGCAAATGAGAAGACCAATGAATCGTATTGATAGCCAAGAGAAACATTTATTGATCAAATAATATGTACCAAGAGTGGAATATAGAATATCGGTACAAACAAATAATGCTTAAAAGGAGAGATCGAATATTCATGCAAATAAATAATGCTTGAAAAGAAAGTGGATATATCTGTACGATCATATTTGCAAATAAAAGAATAAGATAAAGATATTCATAATAATAGCAGAGAGATAGGGATATCTGTACCTTAGCAAATCCCAATTCTCCGACAAAATGAAAATTTATTTTCCTACCAATAAAGCTACATAAAATACCCGACTACAAATTAATAAACACTTCAACCAATTATTTTTTAGTCTCGTTACTCGATCATACCATACATTAAAATTCACATACGTTTCATCCATGTTTAATATACTTACATGCTAACGTTGGAAGATCATCTTATTTATTAGTTTAAATGCTATCATCTTTACTACTAATATAGTACTCTTATATAAAGATGTCTATGTAAGTTAAACTTCATATAAACTTAGTTAAAGCCATTCAAAACAACTTTCTTCTTGATGCATGAATATCATTTCTCCTTGATGCGTGCAAAACAGATTATAACACCTTGTCTAAATGTAATTAAAACTTTATTTATAACTCAATCATTTTATTTGCTAAAACTACTATTAATAGTATAACATTTAAACACAAAGTGACCAACATATTGGGGAAAACAGTTTGGACATTTAGTATATACTGGCAGATTTTTAATAAAAGAAATAAATAATAAAGTAAAAGTGTAAAAGATATATATATATATATATATATATATATATATATATATATATATATATATATATATATATATATATATATATATATATATATATATATATATATATATATATATATATATATATATATATATATATATATATATATATATATATATATATATATATATATATATATATATATATATGGGGAGAGTTAAAATAAAAAGACTTTTTTTGGTGAGAAGGATAAGAAGGATTTCCAGCCATTGATTTAAAATCAATAGATAAGATCAGTCCATATTTCTAACTAACTAACTAACTAACTAACCACCAAAACATGATTTTAAAAAAGTTTTCAAAAAATTCTAAAAAATTCCAAATTGTCGGATTTGTTGGTGCATAAAAAAGTTGTGAATAAACGTTTTTTAATTTTGAGTTTTTTACGTTTTTCTGATGCACAAAAAACAAAATTTGATGCACAAACACGTGAATTTTGGTGTACAAAATTTTTTTCATTCACAAAATTTTCAATTTATTATAGTTTGATGCGGAATCATATTCTAAAGCTAAAAGTCAAAAGAAGTTGGGCATAAAAATGAATTCTTGATGCACAAAAAACCTAAAAAAAACGTAAAAGAAAACGTTTTTATGCATCAAAATTCCGTTTTTGTGCATTAAAAAAGCATAAAAAACTTCGAATTAAAAAAACTTTTTTTACAAAAGTTTTTTGCACCAACATACCCAATCTACTGGAATTTTTTCATAATTTTTGAAGAACCAAAAGAAAAACATGTTTAGATGGTTAGTTAGTTAGTTAGTTAGTTTGTTAGGATTGTGATTTAATCTCATCCATTGATTTTAAATCAATGACTGAAAATCCTTCTTATCCTTCTCACAAAAAAAAGTCTTTTTATTTGATCTCTCCCCTATATATATATATATATATACAAGTGGCAAAACCCGTCCGATGGACGGGTATGACTTATGATTGTCGTTTAACTTTTATATTTTCTTATATATTGGCGTTAAAACATGGCTCAGCACAACCAAAACGGTCTTTTTCCTTACAATAATTGATTTATTCATATCACCATGAAATCGCTAGTTTGGTCATTTTAAAAAGAACATGATCTTGTCTTGAAGCAAAAATGATTAAAATGAAGAGTAAACTGCAAAATATATCCCTGTGATATATATTTTTTCACACAATACATCTTTCGCGGGAAGTATTGACATCATACATCACTTATTTGGCAAACGTTTGTCACAATACATGTCTCGGGACTAACGATGCAAATATTTTCCGCTATCTTCTGACGAGAGTAGTATTTTGCAAAAAAAATAATTTTTTTGCAAAAAAAAAGTTTCTTTTTTGTTTAAATTTTTTTCAAAGAAGAAAACTTATTTAAAAGAATGAGTTTTAATTTCTTTTCGAAAAAAGTTTTAAAATTGTTTAAACAATTAAATTTAAAATTTTTATTTTTTTTTAAATATCTTTATAGAAAAATAATCGATTATCTTTTCAAAAAGTAAAAGAAAATTGTTTAAATTTTTTATCTTTTCTAGAGATAAAAGTAACTTTTTCATGATAGAAGTTTTAAAATATTTATACGTTTTAAATTTCATTTTATCTTAAAAGTTATTCTTTTTAGAAAATTTAAAATTTAAAATTGTTTAAATATTTTTATCTATTTTTAAGATAAATGAAAAAATTTTAACTTCTAAAATAAAATAAAATTTAAAACATACAAATATTTTAAGACTTTTATCTTAAAAAATTTTACTTTTATCTTAAGATAAGATGAAAAATTCAAACAATTTTAATATTTTTTTACTTTTTATAAAAATAAAAGTTTATATAAATTATAAATTTAAATTTCTAAAGAATTTTAAAACTTTTTTCGAAAATAAATCTAAACTTATTTTCTTTATTTGAAAATAAAACTTTTTCCGAAAAAAATTAAAACGAAAAAAACTTTTTTCGAAAAAATTAAACCTTTTTTGCAAAATACATCTCTCGTCAGAAGATAACGAAAAATATTTGCATCGTTAGTTCTGACGAATTTGTTGTGGCAAACATTTGCCTAACGGGTGATGTCTAATACTTTCAGCGAGGGATGTATTGTGTAAAAAAGTTCAAACCACAGGGATTTATTTTGCAGGTTCTTTCAAAATAAAAGTATAAAAGTTTAAAATTATTAATTTAATATTAAACTAAAGATGATTCTTTGTAATGCATGAGTATAATAATAGTGTGCACTTGGTACTTAATTTTTTTAATTCCAGTAAACAAATATTTGGATTTTGTTTCATTAACATAGTTTACGATATAAAAATTGGTTAACTTAGTTGATACGTAACTTAAAATTTCTTATAAAAGAACATATCACATAATACATTACGACATTGTTATGTAATTAAACATAGTAAAAAAGCTCGAAGACTTCGCAAATATAAAATTCACCAATTTTAGACTTAAGAAAGAGTTCTCAAAGAAACTAAGTCCCCATAATGATTTTCAAGAAATTGTGACCTATGAAGACAAATAATCAACTCAAGTATAAGTGTCATAGAAGAAAACAATGTAGAAAATGTTACAGCAGAATTAATGGCATGTCTTGTTACTAAAACTAAGTTGTTAAGAGATGGGACATGGTACAAAAAGGAAGCATCGTATGAAATATTTGATCACAAATGGTATCATCTAGATCCATTGAATTTCCAGTCTGCATCCATTGATCATTTGTGTTCGTCCATATTCACAGGTAGCAATAAGTAGAACCTCGATTATATTATAAGTACAGCCTTTATGTTTCTAAAGAGTTCTCGACTCGTGCATCGTAGGAACAATCTACAAAGATCATAAAGATATAAACTACTTATGACAAAATGGAATAAACCTATAGGTGAACTCTAAATTAAAGCATACCCTCTGATCCTCAACTTTAGACTTCATTTTCATTTTCTTTACCATATTCTTCTTTCCCCAGCAGGTCTTGGTCAAACTGGAATATTACGTTTCCATTTTATTTTAGATTGTAAAACATGTTCATATTCATTTTCATCACGGTCGTGATTCGAACTACCAGATTGTTAAAGGTTCACGTGTGCATCTCCAGACATTGCAGTATCACCTTCCTCGCTGCTGATATGGCGTGATATACGCCTTACAAAAACGGGTCCGGTTTTATTCTTTTTGGTCTCTGAAGTCTTAAGTTTGGATGTGTACTATCAGTGTATATTATATATATATACACACAAACAAGTCAAAAGAGAATTTTTTACCTTCTTCTTCGGATCAAGTTGTGACAACATTAGTGTTTTTGACTGCCCATGACCAGTGCAACCTGACCATGACCAATCTGAGTTCAAAGGCCCATCTGACCCGTTTCAGCATAATGACACACGCCAAACCGTTTGGATGCAAAAACCCATTTGACCCATCTTTGTGGACTTTCAGGAAGGAAGACGCTTGCTCGACGGACATATCGTAACATAAATTTTAAACTGACAGTCATGTCAAAAGCACTTAACTATAGAAATTACTTGGCGTACGTAAATGGTGAAACTAAATTAATTCATGGATAGCAACAAAGACGAGGCAAAGAGAACATACCTGTCCATTACAGATAGAAGTTGCTTTCGGAAATCTTAGGCTATCTTTAGAGACCGCAAGCATTAAAAATAGCAAGCGAGTGTTATATTTTACTAAATAAAGAGCATCACTAATTTTACTTTCTGAACAAAGATAAATATTTTCTTATTCGCGTAGTTGCCAATGTAAATAAAGAAACACAGTAACACACAGTAGCACCAAGCTAATCTAGATTCAAAACTAAAATTGAAATTTTAAAACGTCTATATGTTTGTGAAAGTATCTAGACTTTGACTCAGCTCATCACCATGCTTATTGGTTCTTATACGAAAGCTAATAAAGAAAACTAAATGACCTAACTTTGGCAAAGCATATAAGGTAATATGTGGGAAATGTACAAATACAATAGAATATAGGAGCTATACTTAGTGGATATGATGAATTCACATACAAAGGATTCAACAAAATTATGTTATTACAACTAACTATTTGCTAAGTCTTTCACCTGCAGCCTACAAATTCAAAAATCCTAACAAAATCAATCACCTTAGTAAGCGAAATCGCAAAGATATATAGCTAATTTAGTGAGAAAAGTTGCAAATCTTATAAAAACTTCTCAAACCTCTGTTGTTGGTAAATACAACGTTGACTTCTCTCACATTTCATCAACTCTCTGTGGTGGTGCCTGGAATCATAAGATATTGAAAGCTCATTTCTATCTTTCAGCAGCCCACAAAATATGTAAAAAGAAATTAATTAGTAGTATAATTACAAATACTATGGTAGCTTGGTCATGTAATCTGGAAGGTAAATAGGGTTGAATATGAATGGGTACAAATCTAGGTATAGAATTTTAAAACATTATTCGTTTAAAATTGGGTGTTTCTTCTAAAATATTGGGGGTTAATGTTCATCTCAGGAAAGTGACAAATCAAATTATCTATAAATCAATCTATGGAGAAAGAATGTGTTAGAAAATAGACAAGACCTATCATTCACGTGATGCTAACAGAAATGGTAATTCAAGTAAATATCAAACCGTTGAGCAAATGTTACATTGGTCTTAGGTCACGTGACCAAAATGTCATGTCCAAGGTTTTACCAACTTTTAAAGATTTTGAGTTTTCTTGAGTGAGATTAACATGAATTATCTACAAATAAGATACCATGGTAGAAAGAAAGTAAGAATAAGTCTTTACACCAACTAATATACATATGACATGTTGCAAACCTGATCTTTGTTGCATTGTATAGTGATATTCATATGTGTAAACAACATGTGCTTGCTATCGGTGTTCTTATCAGAGTGGAGCTCGCCCATAGAACCTGTGGTAACAGTAACCGTGAGATGTTAAAATTAAAGTTACCATTATAGTTCAAGTCTTAAAGATGAATGAGAAAAATCCAAGAGAGCTTGATAAACTTGTACCTCATAGTAGCAGATCATCTGAGTTTGCATGCAGCACATCAATGAACATGAAAAAAATGATCAGAAAGAACACATGTAAACACTTAATAAAATAGTAAACTGAATCAACTCAAGTAAATAAAGAACTTTAACTTTGTAAGATACACTAAATTAACATACAGGTTGAAAAAGCACAGTTTCATAAAATCAGATCACATTTTCTTCAAAAAGCCTAACAATTCATAATAATGTCTTAACCTTGGTTCATTAGCATAATATAATTGATGATGTTGGGCAAAAAATAAAAAAAACAACTAAACAAGTATATTTATTGTTTTCCCCTCTTTTCAAATAATCAGAATATTTCTTGATCTGCTGAAAGATTTTATATATAGCTCATATGTTTCTATTAATTTTTGTATCTAATTCTGAAGTTGTAGAAGTTAATAAATCATACTACCACTCATTAACCATCCTACATATTGATCTTTTTTTTAAACTTGAATTCAAATACTTTATATAATACCTGTAATGTTCAAATAGGCATGTTAAGATATTCTCAACTTGATATGCTCCCTTCTTAGACCCGGAAGTTGCTGATAAATGGTTAATGATGGTGGTAGCTGCCTTGCCTCTTAAGAGTCATTTTTGTCTAAAGGTGCCAAAATGTCACAAAAAAGAAAAGAATAATAATTGACATGAAGATCGTCGAACGGGTCGCTCGCTGCTCCCATCAGGATACCGTTATAATCGACATGATCTGCAAGCCATAACACAAACATGTCAGCATTATAGTTTTTTTCCCATTAAGTAAAAATTACCATTTAAGTACATACTAAGATAAAATTAATAGGTATGAAAATAACAATGAATTATCTAATATAATCATATAAAAGTAGTGGTTATAGCATCCGTAACATCCATGACACATTGAGCACCCTAAAAGTTTCCCAAACTGAGGACTGTAAAGAAGTGATGAGGATTGGGAGACAAACATTTTCTATCAGGCCATTGCAAACTCTTATTCCTCAAAGAGCATGGAGTGCTTGGAAGATTCACCGAAATTCATCACACTGCTTACTAATCATCAGAAACTATAGATACATAAGCATTTTATGTTAATATTAAGAGTATTTATTAACAACAGGTCATAAAAAACAGCAGTGCTCGGGATTTCTCATTATAGAAGTAGAAGGGTGTTGTCTAATGGTTTCGCTTCACTCGATAAAAAGGAAATTTACTGGCGGTGACATGCTCGGGGTTTCTCATTTAAGAAACAGAACAGTGAAATGCTCGGGGTTTCTCATTTCTTGTGTGTATGTGTGCATATATGTATGTAAACTTTGATAGTTTTAAGATCCGTTGAATGTTTTCATCGTATCATAAGACTGATCACGGTTTTGTGACATGGTTTCAACATAACAGTATCCTAAATAACGGCCTAAAAGCAAGTTAATTCTCAAAAATGACCAATCACATATAAATAAGTTACTTTTGGGCATTTAACGCTATTCTGTGGCATTGCTTCATCAAAACAGTATGTAGTTTAATAAACAAATACAGTAGAAGCTCATTATTAGTATATTGTATAAGGGGTTTTCATGTTACCTTGAGAATCGTTTAGGACGTACATGTACCCTTATGTATGTCCCAGCTTCAACAAACTCATCAACGTGAGTAATCCTGAAAATTTTTGGGTACTGATGGGTCTGTACCAATACACAGATCAAACCACCTAAAAAGAGGGACTGATAGTCTTATGGTGTTTTTCTTTTAGGTTGTTTGCACTCTTTACTGGTATCAGCTAGCATCACTGCTGGCCACCCACAATCGTGGACTTGCCCTAGCAATCTAGCTATTGCAGGTTGCAATACAATAAACCAAAAATACTATGAGCGCCAAACAATACACGGATCAAACCACCTAAAAAAGGACATATGACTTTAGCCAGAAAAAAACATGCATTGAGCTGTTCCAATTTATTAAAATAGAGGCTGAAAATAACAATCAATTTTAAACCCAACAACCGTTTCAATTTATACAGAAGAATATCGCCTACGAAATTATTATCAACGACCACGCACTATAAACAAATCATTTACACAAATTCAGAATATATTATGAAATCTGAAAGACACGACAGGCCCAACTACTCACGAAATTGTCATCGCACCATTTGCTTGTTAAAAGTATAAAAGTAAATAGCATCCGTGTAGATCTGTATTCATATGTGATTTCAGTGTGAGATGACCTGTAATAGCGTATTAGAGAGCACAATAAATATCTACGCGATGATAAATACATGTTGGGTTCTTACTTTAAGCTGATTTATTTCATTTGCTATATAGAGGTTAAAGTTTACTATCTTAAACATAATAGTTGGAGCTGAGTCTCACCTGACATATGACCCATGAGAAGCATTTCTTTGTTTAATTGACTTCGAGATGAAGTCCTCAGTTACCTATTTTTAACGTCTCCTGTGCATTTTCCACTGCTAACTGTTCCGGATAAAGGCAGTTTACAAAATATTAAAAAATTAGAGAATACCTCAAAGAGAAACCAAACTTACATTTACCTCATAAGACATGTTATCGATGTCCAACCTTATATCTTAGTGTTACTCATGCAGCAGGTCAGCAAGCCCGTTTATAAATAGATCAAGTGGCATCTAATTTGCATATCACTGACAGAAAAGTAAGAAACCTAGAATAACACAAACCTAGCAGTCACAAACAATCTATAATTTACAAAATATTAGTAAAAAAAGGCAAAAATAAACATACCCAAAGATATCCAAATACATTCTCCTTCTAAAAAACGATTCCTAAAATCCCAGAAATCTCGCATGCACCCCTGCAATAAGCTGTATATTCACAAACCAATGAATACAAAGCATACCAACAAAAAAGAAGTATTATGATACATACCGAATGAGGAACAAAATATATACTTTTAAAATAAATCAAGTATTTATTAAGGTGTATAGAAAAAAAGAGGCAGTATGTGTTTTTAGAGTTTTGTATAAAAGATTGTGAACAGCCGATTAATTTTGGATGATCTTTTAGGGTTTTAAGGTGTTTTTAAATCTGTATTAAAAGTAAACAATATACATGATCTTTTTCTAATGTAAATCTCAAATAATTACCGAATTTTGTGAGTTTTATCAGATTAAAAAAAAATATGACAATTGAATCCGGTTTATTTGGGCTAAATAGCAGAAGTTGTTAATACAATCGATTAATAAGGCTACATGTATTTTTGAGAATGATTTCATGTTTACGTGTGTATATGTATTTGATTTTTTAGTTATATATCGCAACAATTGGTATGGTACAATGGTAGATGCTGTTTGTCTTGAACTGCAAGACTCAAGTTCGAATCTTGACATGATCCAAATTTTTTAAACAAAAAGGATGGCAAAAATTAAAAAAAAAATACTAAAAATAATAAATGTGACATGGCATTATGAGGTGCTTATGTGGCATATCCCTCCTCTTATATATAATGTAAAGATATATATATATATATATATATATATATATATATATAGGGGAGAGATCAAATAAAAAGACTTTTTTGTGAGAAGGATAAAAAGGATTTTCAGCCATTAATTTAAAATCCATGGATGAGATTAAATCACAATCCTAACAAACTAACTAACTAACTAACTAACCATCTAAACGTGTTTTTTTAAAGTTCTTCAAAAATTATGAAAAAATTTCAGTAGATCGGGTATGTTGGTGCAAAAAACTTTTGTGAAAAAAGTTTTTTTTATTTGAAGTTTTTTACGCTTTTTTAATGCACAAAAACGGAATATTTATGCACAAAAACGTTTTCTTTTACGTTTTTTAGGTTTTTTTTTGTGCATCAAGAATTCATTTTTATGCCCAACTTCTTTTGACTTTTTGCTTTAAAATATGATTCCGCATCAAACTATAATAAATTGAAATTTTTTTGAAGGAAAAAAATTTTGTACACCAAAATTCACGTGTTTGTGCATCAAATTTTGTTTTTTGTGCATTAGAAAAACGTAAAAAACTCAAAATTAAAAAATGTTTATTCACAACTTTTTTATGCACCAACAAATCCGACAATTTGGAATTTTTTCAGAATTTTTTGAAGACTTTTTTAAAATCGTGTTTTTGTGGTTAGTTACTTAGTTAGTTAGTTAGTTAGGAATATTGATTTTAAATGATTGACTAAAAATCCTTCTTATCCTTCTCACAAAAAAAAGTCTTTTTATTTTAACTCTCCCTTATATATATATATATATATATATATATATATATATATATATATATATATATATATATATATATATATATATATATATATATACTAGTATGGTGCCCGCGCAAAGCGGCGGCGAGTATGTAATGACGATTTTTAAAGTTACTATTTTACCTATAAAGTTTGTATTCACATTAATTTAAAATGGTAATAATTTAAAATGGTAAAAAGGTTAAATCAAAATAAACCCGTTATAAATGGAAAAAAACTAAAAGTTAATAAAATTTATCGAAATATATATTGAATTAAAGAGCACAAAATTTTAAAAACTATGGTGAATTTAGATTATGAAAATAATAAATATATAAAAAGATATTTCAATCTAAAATTGAAAATTATGTTTTAATAGGTTGTTAAAAAAGTTTGTTACAAAAGGTTGTTAATGTGGGAAAAATATCTAACAAATTGCTTTATATATTAAGTAAAAAAGTCTTAAAATTCAGCCAACTAAAAGTTTGTTACAAAAGTCCCAAATGCTTTATAATATACTAAGACTAAGATAAGATATATATATATATATATATATATATATATATATATATATATATATATATATATATATATATATATATATATATGAGTCTATTCCCCACTTTACTAATCGCAAACTAGATTATTTGATTTACCGGTTCAATCTCGTGTTAAAAGCCGTTATAAATTCTAGATTTTATCGTTAATGAACACCATCAAGACTCAGTTTTTATCTACAGCGGCGATAGCAAGGTGATATAATAGGACTTCTTAAAATAACATGCACTGATGTTCAACACATGCTCAAAGAAAACTTTCTACAAATAAGCGATGATTACATTTTTCTTTTTAGCATCGTTAATATTTGAATCAAAACACATGCATGCTTTCTTCTATCGAATGACCAACTATCTAGAATTCCTTTCATTTCCTTAAAAAAATTAAGCATCTATAAAAACTCCATGTTTTATATGTAATTATTGGCGTTAATGCAAGCATATTAAGATCAACATGTTCTAAACTCATGCTAATGAATAAATATAACAAACTAGTTATTATACAAGATTCCTTGATTTGTAAAACATGATTATAAGATTCAAGATGTACCCCCGAAGAAAACTATAGATCAAACCCGAAAGCGGGAACATGGGATTCAACGAGACACGATAGAACCTAAAACAGAGGCGTAATCGAAAAACTAAATAACCACTCGTGGACCAGCTGCTCTAACAAACCCGAATGCCGTAAACCAACTTAAGTAGAATCCAAACTCAGACGACTCCAACGTGACTCTAGGATTGATTTGTTGCGGCACTTTGTATGGTTTAGAAATGTTTTTATTAAGTTACATAGACTAAGATGTAGATAAATAGGAATGTGTCTGAAACTTTAGCAAAGTGCATGAATCAAAAAAAGAAAGTAGTAAAAGGCTTTTAACTGTGATCAGCATTTATTTTGTTTTTAATGGAATATCTTTTGTATGAGCAATCATGACTAGTAAAAAAATGATACAAGATATGAGTTCTTAATAAAATATTAAATGATTCATTCTTATCTAATACATATTTTTTTATATTTTGGTATAACAATAGTAAGTTTTGAATTCAATGAGTTGATAAGACATCACACGCCTAAATATTTGAATTGCCTGCCAACTATTATCAGTTGTTTCATTACGATACTTAATAGTAGTACTATTATTACAATATAATTTTATCAAAATTACAACTTAAGGTTTTAATATCAAATGCTTCTTATTTAAACTTTAGGTTATATTAAAAATGATGATATAAAATAAAAGACCAAATTTTGAGTTTTACAGTTTGTTTCTCCCCCGAAGCTTTAACACATGAGTGTGAAGAATTAACACTTTATTTGTCAATTCTTGTGTATGAATAGTTTTAGGAGAGGGTGGAGTAGAAACTTGTGTATCTTGCATGTCATGAGCTAAGCATTCTCATCTTTAGTCTCACTCTCATCCAGGTTAACTAGTGAGTCTTCATCAAGCCCTCACTCCTCTACAATGTCTTTAGAAGACACTTTCATCATGAAAGAAAGTAATTTTCATGCCTTGGATCTAGTGGCGGAGGTCACTACCTTAGTCTTGTCAGCAGCTGTGGGGACTTCAAGATTCTCCTTGGTGAGGTTAGTTTTAACTTCTTTACCACCAGGCTTGGATAACCTGATGAATCTTGAGAAAAAGTCGCTAATGAGTTGAGATCAATGAATATGTTTTTGGTATCTTTAGTAGTACTTTGTCGTTGGGGCACTACATCACTAGGAACCAAAAGGCCAAAGTCAGCTTTAGCTGTTATATTTGTTGAAGCTTCACTCCTGATGCAAGATCAGAGTGACAAATGAAAGAAATTGGTAATGAATTTAAATTTAAAGTTCTTACCAATGCTAAATCGATAGTAGTGAGTTGAGGGTCGGCTCTTATTTCACTTTTATCCCCTAAAGAAGTTAGGATATTGGCTGATTGTTGGGCCTCTTTATACATACCAGTATCTACTAGAGCCTTGGGCTTTTGACCTAAGCCAGAGAAGACTTCTTATTATTAGAAACTAGGCCTTGGGATACATTTGACGAATCCATGGGGGGATTGTCTGTGCTGTGAGGCGTGGGCCCTCTTTTTGGATGACTTCTAGGTGTTTTTCGATATAAGCTTTCGTCGTCGTCCAGTTTTAGCTCCAGGCTTTGAGCCATTTGAATCCCCTTCTTCAGCTGGATAAGTGTTCTTTGGAGCTTTGTACACCATTGGCCCAACTGTTGTGCAGCTGGCCAGGATGGGGGTGTAAAAGAGGGGTTATTGGTGCTAAATAGAATTGTCTAGTGCTTAACCCAAAAAGTAGGAACTGGCACTTCGGTGCCCTTATGCTGGAGGTATAGGTCTTCAAGTTGATCAGCAAACAAGAGAGAGAGAGAGAGAGAGAGAGAGAGAGAGAGAGAGAGAGAGAGAGAGAGAGAGAGAGAGAGAGAGAGAGAGAGAGAGAGAATCTAGTGTATACAAGATTTCTCTTTCTTGTTCTTTTCTCCGGTTTCCAATGGAGATCTTCAAAAACTATTTTCCCAAAATTGACCTTAATCTCATCTGCCAAACAATATAAAATGGTCGCATCCTTTTGGTTTATTTGATCCAAACCTCCTATTTTGCCCCGAATACACTCGATTAAAATGGTCATTACAAAGTTTCACATTGGGGGAAAACAACTTTTATTCAAATAGCCTTTTTCTGTGATAGTCTCACTATATTCCAAATACTGTTTTGACCAAAGCATAATCGGGTAGGGTTTCATAATTATCTGTATGTTCTAAATAATTTAACCTAATAGCCCTTCGAATTGTATGAACTCTAAACTTTTGATGTTCATTTCGCAAGTCTTAAATTTATAACAAAGTTTGACAAAACAAGGGACTAGAATACAAACACGAGCAAGTATACCCTTTTGTTCGTAATATAGTTTTGTAGTGGTAAGCCAGGATTGTTCGCAAGGACTTAGTTTCGTTTTGGTAATCAGTATAATTATTGAAGAAAGAAATGATTGAATAAGTAACAATAATAACAAGTATGACTAATATGAGATAGTTCGCATACTTTCGTGATGATGATAATAATGATCGAGATATGCTTAGTTAGGTAAAGAGTGATAATCTTTTTTCGTCAAAATGGTATTTCCACAATTCACTTTGGTATGATTCAAGACTTATGTTTGATTAGGTGACTAAGCTTAAAACAAGTTTTCTATAAGTTCAATATTTTGTCAAAGTATCTAAGCGGATCTCTCCAACCAAAGATTCAAAACCATAGACAAGTTCTTAAAAACTTATTATAACAACTTGACTCTCTCGACGTCAAATTATCGTAGCAAAACTCTTGATAAAATATGGTGATTGAACTAAGTGGAAAAATGGTTCTACAACATTAGCTTGAAATCAAATTATAAAGGATCATATCATTGCATCATCAATAGTTATAGTCACATACCCATATAGTCACAAATAGCTTAGCCTAACATAGTAATCAAAGTAACAAATAAAAAAGAGTAAGAGAACGTCATACTTAGATTTGAATGATTTTACGAGTACACAAGTGTCACGATCGTATCGTCTTTCCAAGAACAAAAGGGTAAGATACTCTCGTTACAAGTATTTCCCAAAAGTGGAATATACTGAAATATTACTAAGAAAGCTAAAATACTCGGATTATAGAGTATTAGATAGAAGAGGTGTGTGTAAAATGAGATGAGAAGGGCTCTATTTATAGTACAGACCGGGGATAAATGTGCGTCGCACTTCTCTAAAAGTTCGCTGCACTTTGGAGGTAGGAATTGTGCGCCGCACTTTTGTGCGTTCCAGAATATTCTTCTCATAACTCTTATTATTTGCAATCCAAGGACTCTACTTTATATTTCTTCACTTTGATCCTTCAAACTTTGTACCTGCATATAAAAAGCAATGTATTAAGTATCAGAAGTTCTTATTTATATTACAAAGTGACATAATATTAACGGTTTGAATATGTATATTTCGGTCGTTATAAAATTTCTCCACACTTAGCTATTACTTACCCTCAAGCAATCAAAGCGAGAAAACAAGTTAGATTTTAAAAGCTTAAAGTATGTGAAGTATGGAAGGAAAATGATTAGATTTTTCTATGTAGAAAAAGCAAATGACAAAATCATTTCAGCACCTCACATGGATATTGTTTGGATTTAAGTTCACACAAATGTCACTCACAAGGGGAAAATGTAAGATAACACTCAAATAGCACAGACATAAAATAGATAGCTACCATATGCTTGTACATGACACATTAAGGTTTATATGGTTCATAACAATTACACAAAACTCTAAATAAGATCAAAGCACACATATAGCGGAAGCGATTTAACAAGATCATAATAACACAATTATAATTAATCGAATTAGGGTTATGTTTCTTTTAGCTAAAGCAATTCCCACGAACAAGAACAAATTCACCGAATTAGGGTTTATACCGTATCACCAAGATATAGTCTAAAGTAAGACTATATTACGTTCTTGTACACACGTAATACAACGAGCTAACCGTGATTCTAGCACATGTAAATCGAGCTTCTACGTTTGTCGAAAATCTACCCAACAACCCTAGAGAAGGGCTAGGACTAGATTATAAGCAAAATCGAAAGAACAAGAAAACCAACCGAAACCCCTTTGTGGTTTCTTGTGGCGATCGACCCAAGAGAAAGAGAGGGGAGATTGTGTGTTGAATTATGAGGGTAAGGGAGTGTTTATATAGGCCTAAATCCTTGTAGCCCAAGAAACACATATAAGGAAAGTTTTTTCCTTCCCCTTTTCTCCTCCATAACCGCCGGCCCAAACACCCCTTAGGGGTGTTCCGGAACCTTATTTTCTCCTTCCTTTTAATTCCACAATGATCGTTAATACTTAACTTTAAATTATTTAATGGTCGTTAAAGTTATAGTTCGGTTTAATTTAATAAATATAATAAATATATTTATTAAATAAATTAACTCTTTATGTATTGTGTGAAATCCCGTAATCTCGAGTTCGATCCTATCACACGACGATTAAATATAAGTCCATAAACTTCCAGCTCCCACTTGGACATATTTTGAATATCGTGATTACATTGACTAGCGTCTAGTTACATTAGCAATGTCTCTAGTACAAATCGAGTAAGGTCTCCTGGATAAAACCTTTTAATGATTCATCATTATTATTATCCTTTTATTTCTAATACAACATTAATAAGGATATGTATCTCAGTCATTCCTTTCAATAACCATTCTGTTTCTCGTTCACAGATTCAGCAAGATTACCAAAACAAATTTGGGTGTGGCTACATAAACATCTTACTAATCCCATGAGGGGCCCAGCTGTATTATACTCCAAAACAAAATTGGAGGAAATAAATCCCATATTGACTACCAGCAAAACCAATGAATTTTGCAACACTTTTTAAAATAATCCTTATAGCTACCAGTTACGTTTAGAGTTAGATTATTCCACAAAAATGCACTAGATTCAAAACAGTTTTCTGGTATCTCAGGTCTAAGAGCATCCACGATGGTTGAACCTTTAAAAGGTCTAAAATTTAATAATATCATAAATTTATAAAGGTTCTAGCTTCATAAACCTTTTTACACTATGCATAAACCTCTTAAAATTTATAAATTCTCAATATTTACACATGCATTAAATTTTGAAGAGGTCTAATATTTTGGATGTATACATCATAAACCTATGTATAAACCTATCTCCACTATGGTTTAAAAAATTTTAGACCTCTTCATTATTTTATAAACCTCTTTTTAAACTACCACAGTAGATGCCCTAAGGATAACTATTTATGATTTACTTGGTTACAAAGATCCGCAAAGTAAAATCATATAGTTGAGATAAGTCCAATATTCGATTCATCGAATATCATCCACAATCGATCAATATACTTTCAAGTATAGTCTATCGCAATTTTAAATTGTCTTAATTTAATAATATTCCCATATTCTTAATCGACAATGAACATTTAGCATAAAAATTTATTCATGGATTAAAACATGTAAAATAGGATACAAAATTAAGTAATAAGAATAAACGAAACCCAATCTTTATTTTCTTAAATAATAATGTCTTAACATCCTTATCTAAATACTAATCACAGATTTATTGCATGAGTTCGCTAGCTAGTTGCAGCCCAATAGCCTTGGCATGCTTAACTACCTTGGTTCTAGGCAAAGCCTTAGTAAAAGGATCAGCTACGTTATCATATGTGTGAACTTTTATTAATTTGATTTCACGAGCTTCTACTTGTTCTCGGACGTAGTGATGTCTACACTTAAAGTGTCTGGCGCCTTTCATGACTCCAGAATCATTGGCGAATATGATTGTGGCATAATTGTCAAAATGCATATTTATTAGGTTCGTTTATTGACAACATCACTCTAAGATCTTCAATAAAACTTCCTAATCCAAACTACTTTCAATTCGTACTCCTTAAGTACTGGCTTCCTTCCGAACACCAAAAATATTCCTTTTTTATTCCTCATGTGACAATATGTCAATTTGAGGTCGTTATTTTACTCTTAAGTATTATTTATAATCATTATTTTATTGTTAGTTTATGAACTCACTCACTTTTGGGAAGAAATTAGGGTTTACGTCTTAAATTAGCATCGTCTACGTTTAAACCGGAGAGCTCTACGTTACGTGTTTACGTTTACATACTCCGTTTTTGTGACAGTCTGACATTTTAAGATAATAAATTTATTCTCGTATATTATTTTGAAATTTTATTTTATGTGGGTTCATGAAAACACATAATTACGGGAAGAAATTAGGGCTTACGTGCATAATTTAACGTCTTTTACGATTAAACCGGAAACACTAGGTTTACGTATTTACGCTTTTGTGCTCCATTTTTTATGAGACAATTTTTATTAGAATTGTTTTGTGCCATAGATTCATAATTTATAAAAACATTTTTCGTAAATCGACCCGAGGGCACGTAAATCGAGGAAATTAGAATCGAGGAGTACCCGTAAAATAATAGGGGATGAAACAAGTTTACACTTGTCCCACCCCCCACTGTGGGCGGACACAACAAGGGCTACCACCCCTTTGTTGTCAAAACCATGAGCTTCCTTGAGACACTTGTCTCATACACTTACAAGGCACAAAACCCTTGCTTCTCTCACACATTTCACACACACATGCAACTTAACTAGAAAATTTATCCAACTCTCTCCTTCTCTCCCTCTCTTTCCGTCCAACACCACCATCACACCACCATCATCCTCAAACTTTAACCTACAACATAATCTATAATCAACATATGTTGATGGCTACTTGAAAGGAGATTGTTTGGAGGTGATTATAGCTTGTAAAAAGAAGTTTTCATAGAGTCCTAGGGCTGATTTTCAAGAAGGTGTTCATACATTTGAAGATTTCTAAAAGTGGTCTTGCTATGTTAAAGATTTGGTGACAAGATAAGCCTTGTTCATCATAAATCTCATCTTTTTCATCATATTAGTTGGTATAAAGATTGTTTCTTTCTATCATCCTATTAATTTTGTAACTGTATTCATCTATTTTCTTCAAAAATGTATATGTATGATGGTGATAAATGATGATCAATATATTGCATGGGGATTTTGTGTCACTAGATTAGGTTAAAAAGGCTAAAACTACAAGTAAAAGTTGATGAAATCATAACTAGTTATGTAGGCTGTAATAAACAGCAACTTTCAATATTTTTACTTGATTAAATGGATTAGATTATTTGATATAATGATAGATAAATTATTTTTTACATAAGTGGTGAATTGGCCACACAATGGAATGCTAAAAATGAGCAAAATATGGCCAAAACACTTTTGAGGTACTAATCTGAGTGATCAGTTTTGGATGAATTATTACTAACATTTAGAGGCTGTTTGAGAAGGATCCATAGTAGAGTTATTTGTAGAGCATATCATGTAGTTTCTACAGTAAAAAATTTGGGTTCCAACTCCTTGTAAAACTCAAGATATGGTAAAAATGGTGAACATCTGATTTTACATCAGATTTCACTATAAAGTATATAATATTAAAAGGCCACTTGAAGTAAAATAACATATAAAATAAGTATAAAAAAGTAAATAAATGATAATAAATATTATAAAATATGTTTATATACTATAATAAATAGATATTACATTTTATAAAAATAAAACTCAAATGTTTTCTAAGTACAAACTATACATATGATTTTTACGTCTTTTCGGCTAAAACCTAAAGGATGGCGTTTTTGCCAAATAAAACATAGATGGTCGGACCCGTCTAATGTAACATTTTTATAGAACATATACTGATATGTAAACATATTTTACAACTAAAAATCGAAAAACCCGAGCTTTGTAACTTATGGACCATAATGGGCCAGATTAGCCATGTTGGACCACTAGGCCCAACTAGTTTGGTTTAGCATTATTGGACTAGCTCATCGGCTTAACCCACTTGGGCCCAACACATGAGTATAGCCCCGGTCTTAAATGAATAAATGGACTAATAAAAAGATATTAGACTCTTAATGGGCCTATTGGGCCTTAACATATACATGGGCTAAAACTAGTATAATAAGACTAAGTTAACCAATACTTAACAACTAATAATGTTGTATAAGGTAATAAAAACCCACTTGATCATCATGTTATGACATCATACATATATATAACAACTTTTTATAAATATTATTCGACATAGTCTAAGATCGAGTATTATTTGTTTAGGTTTCCCATGATCGAGGCACGTACCGTACATCCTAATTGCCGATAACCCGCCTTTCAAAACTGATTGTGGTAAAATACGACCTTTAGGAAAAGGTGCGTAAAAGCGGTAAGTATTAAGTGATGATTTAGAAAAATCAAGCACTAATGACCCTTGTGGTGTGAAAGTTCGTTTCCCAAGGAGGTATATGTGTGTGAAAAACTTGTTAAATGTTTGAGATTAATAATTGGTTTAGAAGGGGATGAGAAAAGAAGATGGCGAAGACGTGAAATTAATACTACGACGACAAAACGTAAAACCGTAAAAACTAAAAAAATAAAAATTAATTCTAAGAATTACCAAAAATTCACCAAAAATCAAAATAAATAAACTAAGAGTTTATTAATGATCAAAACTTTTTCAAACCTTTTAAATAATTAAATATTCAATTTTTAAATGCTAATTAAAGCCCTAAAAATCAAATAAATTGTCAAAAATCCCAAATAAAGATTTTTCAATTGGTAAACCTCTAAAATGACCTAAAAAGATTAAAAACTATTTTTAGAAATTTTTAAACTAAGAAAAACTATTTAAAATGATTTAAAAACTATTAAAACTTAAAATAATTATAAAAATTAATCTAAAAGTGATAAATTTATTCTAAAAGTTGCAAAATTCCTATTTTAATGTATTCAAGCTAAGAAAATGTAAAAAGTTGAAAAATGTGAAATTTTAAAAATAATAATAAAATAATAATAAAATAATATTAAAAATCCAAAAATTGTAAAAAATTCTAAAAACTTGCAAACTAGTTTATTTTAACCTAAATAAATAGAAAATTAAATTGAAATGACCAGAATACCCCTATTGGGCCCTCAAATGAGACAAAACCAAATTCAGTCAACACAAATGGGCTTTTTAGCCCAAAAAGTCAAACTTGGCCTAATTGATTTGGAAAAGCCCTATCTGACTTAAAATTTGATTCTAAACACAAAATTCTAAAGGCCCAAAAGCTGAAAGTGAGCTTATCACAGCTTATTATGCAAATAGCTTATCCTTATTGGGCTTTTTAGCCATTAAGCAATAAGCTAATGCCATAAGCTCTAATTTGACACACAACCTTCTTTTGGGATGCTTAAGAGATCTGTAAAAAGAAATTTTGAAAAAGCACACTAAATAAGCCTGAAATAAGCAAAGCAATATTTCACTAAAAGACAAAATAGTCGTTTTTGAGAAATAAGGCACCTCAGGACTTGATTCAACTTGCAAAATATCACAAATGAACTCAATAAGCGAAAACAATCAACAAAATTCCAATAAGCAAAACCAATAAGCCAGAATAAGCCAATAAGCACATATGAAAAAGTCAATTAAGTTGGTTTTCTAGTCAAACCCTAAAGTCAACCCACCAAATGCTCTAGTATGAACAAATGGGTCAAATAATGAGCACCTATTACAAAATCCAAGTTGTTTCTGGTTAAAATAAGCTATTAAAGCTTATTGATAAGCTGAAACCCAATTAACACTAGCAGTGGCAACTTTCAGTAGGAACTGGTTCCCACTGCTTTGACTATTTGACCAAGCTTTTTAGACAGATTTAGTTGGATTCAATTGGAAACAAGGGCACCTTTGTGATCAGTGAATTTCAAGGAGTCAATAGCAACAAGAAAATCCAAATATGGTTCACACAATAAGCCAGAATCAATCAAACAGTCACCAGATGATGCACAGACATGGAAAATAAGCAGTAATGCACAAATAAGTAGATTAAGCCTGAATAAGCTAACCAAACTCAGCAGGATGCATACACAAGCTATATAAACTATGAATAAGCACAAATAAACTTATAGCAAACAATGAATCAAAGTAAATAACAAGATCAAAGCATAAACAGTTACTGATAAGAACATGAACAATAAGCAGACTACTTTGCTGATCTATTTGACACTAAATCCAATTTCAGGCACTCAAATCTCTTTCCCTGGTGTAGTTAACCTAGATTTAACGCTTGTTAACCCTAGTCTATTATTAGATCTAGGTGTCCTCAAAATCCTAGCCAATTTTACTAAGTAAACAAGATTTTTAGACACTTTTTATGAATCAAGGTGTTTCAAACCACAAATATTGCAGCAATATGACCAAGTATATCAGATAAGCATGTACCAAAAGATAGCAACACAAAACTAACACTCAAAACACCACAAATCCAAATCATGCAGTTGACCCAAACACCCCTTAAAAACCTGTTTTCACAATTTTTCAAAGGATTATCCAGTTTCAAACCACAAATCAAACTAACAACACCTCATAAACATCAAACAACTCCAAATGAACAATAATCAACCATCAAATCACAGATTCAACAACTATCAAGCAATAATCACCAAAATCAGAAAAATAAGAGAGAAAATGAAAAGGGAAGAAGGTGCAAACCTCAAGACCTACATCCAGGCCCTGGATTGTTTGAGCTTAGGTACTAGCAAAACAAGTACCAGCTTCCAAGTACCTGCTAAGATGAACAAACAAAGTGATGCACAATACACAAGTACTTTCCTGATTTTTTTGAAGCACAAGCCTTATGGATTAAAACCTTGCCTCAAAACCTTCAAATATCAAAGTGGAACTCAGAATTAGGCTATTCCAACACCAACTTTTAACAAATATCAAAGAGATTTCAAAATTCAGAAAATCAACTTTTATTAATTTAAAAAGGAATTACAAAGATTAATAGTCTAAAACTAGAACAAAAGCTCTCTCACAGGTTGAGGAGTCTATTTATAGGCAAATGCCAATGCTAGCACTATTCACAAACCCTAGAAGTGAAATTCCTATTCTATCCTTGAGCCTTCTAGACGTTTTCTTGGTGTGAGATGTCTTGGAGGTTAAGTTGTCATGTGATTTTAACAAAGTGAAATTCCTATTCTATCCTTGATCTTGGATGTTCATTTTAGCTTTGGAATGAAGCAAGGACTCTCAGCTGTTGATTTTGCCACATAGGATGACTTGGAGGTTAAGTTGTCATGTGATTGGTTAAACGAGAATTGGGGGTGGGGTCCATAGTGA
Source organism: Glebionis coronaria (assembly GCA_025667525.1). Taxonomy (NCBI): domain Eukaryota; kingdom Viridiplantae; phylum Streptophyta; class Magnoliopsida; order Asterales; family Asteraceae; genus Glebionis; species Glebionis coronaria. Next base: position 71,090 of record JANFOE010000836.1, on the reverse strand, counting down.
GTGGGATTAATGGTTTTAAGGTTGGGATGTGTTTCTGCACATGTGAATCAAGTGTGTGCAAAGGTAATTGAAAATTACCCCATGTTTAAGTGGAGTAAATTCTGGGTGGTGAAAAAGGTAAACAGTAGTGCATTTGATCCAAAATTGGGGGAAAGTTGTGTGTTTGGCGCATTTTCATTTGAATGTTTCAAATGTGGCAACTTAAACCCTTGTTCTTTGGTGAAATAGGTAAAACACGTTTTTCAGCCATGAAACTTCATTTCCTTTGTAAATAACTTTCAGACTTTGACAATTTTGGCACAAGACTTTTCCAAAAGGGTTATAAGGGTAGTTTTTACCATTTTTGGATAATTCAAGGGCTGATCTTGGACATTGTTGATCTTCAAAGGTCTTCAATATAACTTTGACTTCATGAGGGACCATAATTGACAATTTAGAATTGTTGAGGGACTAAACTTGCCATTTCTTCAAAGTTGAAGGACCATTTGTGTAATTTTGACAAACTTAAGGGACCAAACTTGCAATCATGATTTCACAAGGGTTTTAAGTGTCATTTCTTCATTCATTGAGGATCAATCTTGCATGTCTTCAAGTCTTCAAGGGTAAATGTTGGATAAATCATGATCTAGGGCCCGGTTCTTTGTACGGCTTCGTTTCTCGTGTCCATTTTTCCTTGTTTCTTGTGGTCTTTTGTCTTTTTCACGATATCCATACCTAAAATACACAAGTAAACAAACACAAGCATATATATGGTAATTTATGATATTTTTATGCATTTAAAGCCCGAAAAGAACGATAAGATCATGTATAAATGCCATCTCATCACTCCCCCATACTAAACCATTGTCGTGCCCACATGCAATGCTAGAATAAAGTATCTAAGCATCACCAAAGTTCAATTTTATTAACCTTTATTGAAGAGTAAAAGACTTGCAACATACTACGAAGATGTGTAAAGACATAATGTATGATTTTCATCACTAAAGTGACTTTTAGGGTCAAAGAATAGAAACAAGTAAATGTCCCTTAGAGTAAAATTCGTCATCCTTGATTGTCATACATTCCATGCTAAGTGCAAAAACGAGATCATTGTTGGTACAAGTCACAATGCTAACACTACTCATACGTCCAAATTGTGTAATGCTTTTTCTCCCCGCAATCCTAGTTATTATAAAAGGAAATGGGTTACTAGCATTTTTTAACTATTTGTCATGGATCACAAGTGATTCATATTGACTTATTTGAGTAGTTATTAGTCCGAAAGCAAAGTAGCACGATTTAATCGATAGTTAGCCGAAGGACAAAATCTTTTAAAACGGCTTCTCGTGTATCTCCTTAAGTTCATATCTTGGCATAACTCATTTCACGATTTGAGACCTTTCTCGGACCGATATTTGGCATGTACTTCATACTTCAAATCTTGGGAAGACGTTCTTGAAATTATGGTCTTCTCTTCATATATTTGGAATTTCTTCACTTGACGTTTTTGAGAGATTCTTCACATTTGGACCACGACTTCATCATTTTTCTTCAATCTGTACTTTGGATTTTGATATACAACGATCCGCCACCTTTTCGGACTTGGATATATTTATCCTCATACCTTGTAAGGGTCTTTTCGGATAGACTTTCTCCATGATCTTTAGGGGAGTAATTGCTTTTCGTCGTGTGTCTCGATCCTTCATATTGATTTAGGAATAATGATACTTCACATCATCTTGGATCTTTAGCAAAAATAGAACTCCTCATGCCTTGTCAGGGCCTTTTTGGATGATCGCCAATCTTCGCGTCCCGCTTCAATAAGTTATGCCTTGGCTATGAACTCTATTCAACCCCGAGCAACTTTTAAACGATATTGCGCTAGAGGCTAAGTAACCTTTCAAATCGTACGACCTTACTTATTGAAATTATAATTATTCCTAATGCATTGATCTTATGGGAAGAAAAAGCCACAATTAAAAACATATGAGTTTTTGAAAGAACATTTTCATGTTCTACATTTAGCATGATCACTTGTCTAACTCTATCATCTCTCGTTCTTCACTATATAAAGACCTCTAATTAAAGAGACTCGTGAATACTTAGCCATGCAAGTCAAAATTAAGCCTAATTTGGATTAGCTTTCATTAAGACTATATCAAATCAAAGTTTTGGGTTTTCAAGTCACCTATAGGATCTTGCACTTTCTTGGACTTTTTCAAGTTTAGAGAATGCATTTTATAGTTCCCTTGATAAGTGACTTTCTAGGATCAATTATAGGAACTTGCGAAAAGTTCTTGTTCTTAACCCGAATGAGCTAAGACTTTCGCGTTTTAAAGCTCCCTATATAAAAGTCTAGCAAAACTTGAATTGAGCGGGTTAAGGAATGTAAATGGCTCCAAATGCCCATCAAGTCAAAAAATAGCTCTTATTCTACACATCGGAAAATATACATTCGTGTCTTAAAAACACTTACGAAAACTAAGAAAAATTTTAAAATTTGGCCATTTTTAGCCTTATTAGCAACAAAACATTGAAAGTTGGAAAGCGTGAGGGCGTAGCAAAGCAAGTACCTATTCACCCCCCCATACTAAAAGCAAACATTGTCCTCAATGTTTCGAGTGTAAAGGTGGAGCACCCCCATACTAGAGACGAAGAATCGAATGCTTAGGATCTAGCATGGAAAGGGTGATCAACAATATATCTAAAGCCGTTTATTAAGTATGCTAAAAGATAATTGTTAGACCAATAAAGGATATGTCATGGATTCGTAAAAAACTTCTTCAAGCAAACGATGGAGGCTCACGTAAACGAACACGAGAGTCTTCAATCGTAGATGATGATGATGATCTAGATAACACAATCACAAACAACCACGAGACAACGAGTTGGAAGGGTACAAGTCCCCTTATTAGTAAATAGTAAGCATAAAGGATAAGCATGGGATCTCCCCCACGAGGCACCTCGTTTTTGATTACCGAGTCATGAGCTCGACTCGATCCCCTCAATGCTAATTATCATTGGGGAATGTGAGTTGGTCGAGGGCAACCATTGAAGGAATTTCCCCACCAAAGTAGTGCTTAAGCCTATGTTCATTCACCTTGAAGTTAGGACCAGCATCTTGAGCTAGCTCGATGGTCCCATAAGGAAACACTTGTGTAATGGTGAACGGACCCGACCAACGAGATTTCAATTTCTCGGAAAATATCTTAAGTCGTGAGTTAAAAAGTAACACCTGATCACCAACGTTAAAAACCCGGTTTTTAATCTTTGAATCATGAAACTTTTTAGTCTTCTCTTTAAAAATTAGTGAATTTTCATAAGCATTGTCTCTTAATTCATCTAATTCATTCAATTGTATTTTCCGGTGATCTCCCGCGGCCTTCAAGTCAAAGTTTGCATGCTTAAGGGCCCAATATGCCTTGTGCTCCAATTCAATGGGCAGATGACAATTCTTCCCATTGACTAACTTATAAGGAGTGCAACCGATAGGTGTCTTATAAGCGGTCCTAAAGGCCCATAAAGCGTCATCGAGTTTGTCGGACCATGAATCACGGTTTTCTCCAATCGACCTTTCTAAAATCCTCTTCAAAGCTCGGTTCGAAACCTCGACTTGCCCACTCGTTTGCGGGTGATAAGCCGTAGAAAGACGATGAGTAACTCCATATTTCTTTAAGACCTTTTCGAATTGGTCATTACAAAAATGGGTTCCACGATCACTTATAATAGCACGAGGGGTTCCGAACCGAGAGAATAGTTGCTTCAAAAACTTCAATACCACACGAGCATCATTAGTAGGAAAAGCCTTAGCTTCCACCCACTTAGAAAGGTAGTCCACCGCGACGAGGATATATTTGTTGCCATGAGACGATGGGAACGGCCCCATAAAGTCTATTCCCCATATGTCAAAAATCTCACACACTTGAATTATGTTTTGCGGCATTTCATCATGTTGAGACAATTTTTCTTTGACGTTGGCACGAATCACACGACTTCACAAGTGCGTGTGCATCACGATAGATAGAAGGCCAAAAGAAGCCGGCATCAAACACTTTCTTAGCCGTGAGATTAGCACCGTGGTGACCACCCGTGGGTCCCTCGTGACAAGCTCTAAGGATATTAGAAGCTTCGACACCAAAAACACAACGTCGAACGAGTTGATCCGCACAAACCCGAAAGAGATAAGGGTCGTCCCAAAAATAGAACTTGACGTCACGAAAGAATTTTCGCTTTTGTTGTGTCGTCATACCCTTGATTATGAAATTGCCCGCATGGTTATTTGCAATGTCGGCAAACCATGGGGTGGTGTCTTTAGAATTCACTACACCGAGAGTCTCGAGAGGAAATGTCTCGGTGATTTCCTTGTTCTCGAAAACATCTTTGTGAGGATCTTCTAGACGAGAGAGATGATCGGCTGCTAGATTCTCGGCTCCTTTTATGTCAAGTACGGTGACATCAAATTCTTGGAGGAGGAGCATCCAACGAAGCAATCTTGTCTTAGCTAAGAGATACTTGATAGCCGAATGGTCGGTATACATGATGCTTTTAGTTAAGACGAGATAAGGTCGGAATTTCTCAAAAGCATAGACCACGGCAAGGAATTCCTTTTCCGTTGTGGTGTACTTTAATTGAGCCTCGGTTATCGTCTTACTAGCATAATGGATGGGACGGAAATGCTTGTCATAACGTTGCCCTAAGACGACCCCTATAGCATAATAACTTGCATCGCACATGATTTCAAAGGGTAATTCTCAATTAGGAGCAACAAGAATGGGAGCTTCGGTAAGTTTCCTTTTGAGAGTTTCGAAAGATCTAACACAATCCTGATTGAAGTTAAAAGGAGCATCCTTCTCGAGAAGGTGTGTCATAGGTCGAGAGATTTTTGAAAAGTCTCTGATGAAATGACGATAAAAGCCCGCGTGGCCTAGGAAACTCCTAACTCCCTTAACGGTTTTGGGATGAGGTAACTTGGCGATGACGTCTACCTTAGCTTTATCGACCTCAATCCCCGCTTTCGACACCTTATGTCCTAAGACGATTCCTTGTTTACACATGAAATGACATTTTTCCCAATTAAGCACAAGATTGGTTTCTTCACAACGTTTTAACATTTGCTCGAGATTAGATAAACACGACGTGAACGAATTTCCAAACACAGAGAATTCATCCATAAACACTTCCATCGACTTCTCGATCATATCGTGAAAAATCGCCATCATACACCGTTGAAACGTACCCGGTGCATTACAAAGTCCGAAAGGCATCCTACGATCACGAGGGTCGATAGGGATTTGAAAGTAACCGGAAAAACCATCTAAAAAGCAATAGAATTCATTTCCCGCGAGTCGCTCCAACATTTGATCCATGAAGGGCAAAGGAAAGTGGTCTTTACGAGTGGCGTCATTTAACTTTCGGTAGTCAATACACACCCTCCAACTGGTCACAACACGAGTGGGAATTAACTCGTTGTTTTCATTAGGCACAACGGTCATTCCTCCCTTTTTAGGGACACAATGGATTGGGCTCACCCATGGGCTATCGGAGATAGGATAAATCATTCCCGCGTCAAGGAGTTTAAGAACCTCCTTTTTAATGACATCGTGAATTTTGGGATTCACCCTTCTTTGACTTTGGATTGCGGGCTTGTATTCCTCCTCCATTAAAATCTTGTGAGTACAAAATTTTGGGTCAATACACTTAATGTCGGAAATTTTCCACGCAATTGCCCCTATATGAGCTTTAAGAACTTTCAAGAGCACGGTTTTTTCATCATTAGCAAGACCTCTTGCAATAATAACCGGTAACTTGTCATCACCGTCCAAGAATGCGTATTCAAGGTGAGAAGGAAGATCTTTCAATTCAAGGATAGGTGGTTCCTCGATTGAAGATTTTGGTTCAACACTCATAACTTCCATCGGCGGAAGAAATGGTGGAATAGAATTATCATCACTAATCAACACCTCATCTTCATTGTCGATTTCATTTGATGTAAAATAGCCTCCTTGGAATGGAGTGAGATTTGGTGTAGAATTAGCAAGAATCGGATCCAAAATAGTGGGATTGCCACTTGACGAGCTATCGGAAAAACCTAACACTTCTTGTGAAAACTCATCGCAAACCACATCAATGATGTCAATGTGATTGATGGTAGCGATTGCATAAACATGAGAATGTTTCGAGTTTTGAGTAGCGTTTATAACAAGTTCCTCTTCGTTGAATCTCAAAGTGATAGTTCTTGCATGAACGTCGATAAGCGATCTCGAGGTGTCTAAAAATGAACGAAATTAGAGGAACTTGAGGATCCGCGGGGATGTCAACTACTATAAAATCAACGGGATAGTAGAACTTCCCCACTTTCACGAAAACATCTTCGGCTACTCCACATGCTAAAATCGTAGAATGATCGGCCATCTTGATAGACATGTTCGAAGGAATGAGAGCCGGAAGCGAAAGCGATTTCCAAATGGAAAATGGCATCAAATTAATGCTCGCACCAAGATCAGCCAAGGCGAGGCATTCTTTCATATCTTGTATGTCACAAGGAATGAGAAACTTTCCGGGGTCACCGACTTTTTCCGGTATGCGGTTAAGATAAACCGAAGAACAATTAGCAAGCTTTGAAAGCTTTTCCTTATCGCTCATCATACTTTTAAAAGTGGAAGCGAAACGAGGCATATACAACAACGCGTCGGCTAAACTCACATCAAAATGCACTTGTTGAAACATTTTTATAAAAAGCTCGATTTGTTGTTTGTTACGTTCTTGCAATTTCTCTTTGTTTCGTCTTGAAGGGTAAGGTAAGGGTGGTGTGGGTTGGACATTAGGCAACGACCTTGGAATCTCAGGTTCCACAATTGGTATTGGTTCAACCGTAGGTGTGGTTTGAGCGGTACTTCGTGGGATTGTAATGTGCTCCTTTTCGACCATCACCTCGGGTTCTTTCTCGATTTCCGTCTCCGTAGAAGTACTTGGACGAGAGATTGGTTCCTTGAAAGTTTTACCACTTCGTGTAGTAATAACCTTCATTTCTCCCTTCGGGTTTGCAATAGTATCACTAGGAAGACCACCCAAGGAAGAGGGTTTACACATGATTGCTTCAAACATTTTAGCCATTCGGTCCTCAAAATTTGATTGCCTAGCATCCGCTTTTAACAACTCTTGCTTAATCTCATGTTGTCCTTGTTCCATCTTTTGTTGGTTTTGTTGAAGACGTTGGACATTTCCTTCCATTTTATTTGCATGAGTTTTAAGTTCATTAGCAAGTTCATTTTTAAGCTCGTTTTTCAACTCGGATCTTAAGCTAATCATCTCACGTTGCATGTTATCAAATTTAGCATCATTTGCTTTAGCATAATCCAAAAATTCTCCTTGAATATTTTTAGTGTGAGCATTTTGAAAACCTTGTGTAGTGTTTTGAAAATCACGGTTTTGGTTTTGATTAGTCACTTGTTCATTCCCACTTTGATAATTCCCTTTGTTGTAGTTACGTGAATTGCCTTGGTAATTACCACCTTGGTTGTTGTTTCGATAGTTATTAGCATTTTGATTTGGTGGAGGTTGATTTGGGCGGGAACCTTGACCGTTTTGGTTGTAAGTTCCCGTTGCTACATAAGCACTCGAAGTGTTACCATCCGCGGTAATGCACTCGGAAAGATCATGAGCTCCACCACAAGACAAACAACTCTTAGCAACCGCTTTAACCGAAGCGGCATTTGAAGCTTCTTGAGCTTTCCAATGGGACATAAGATTAGCAAATCTATCAAAAAACCGATTTTCCTCATTAGCTTCATCATGTAAGGAATTAATGCTACGAGACGATGACGACGATGACGAACCCAAATTGGCAACACTCGGTGTGTTACGAGGGCTATAAACCTTAGATCTATTCTCGATAATCTTTAAAGCCTCATCGGTCGTTTTGAACAAAAAATTACCACCCGCGGCGGCGTTCAAGTAATCTCGTTCATGATCATTAAGCCCATTATAAAAAGTATCAATTTGATGTAATTCCGAAAAATCATGGTGTGGACATTCATGTAACATTTCTTTAAAGCGTTCCCATGCCATTGAAAAACTTTCATTATTTCGTGGAAAAAACTTGTTCACAAACTTAGAAACGAGATCACCCCATGTCAAAATCGAATTTGGCGGTTCTTTCTCAAGCCAAATTTTAGCGGGTCCATCTAACGAGTATGGAAACAACATCATCTTAATGGCGTCATGTGGAACATCCTTAAACTTGCTAGTTGCGGTGAATAAATTTAGGCCAGAACACTTGAACGCTGACAAGAACAACTTAAGCGTTGACAAGAGCAAAGTGAGCGCTGACAGCATAAGCGTTGACAAGTTAAAGTCAAGCATTGACAGATTGAAGACAAGCACTGATGGAAGATGTGAGCTACACGTATATTATATTCTAGATTACTTCTAGTAAGGATAGAAACGACAATGTATTTTCTATGTTTATCTTTACCTAGAATAGTTGATTCGTAGCTTATTGTACAAGACTTCTTGTTCTATAAAAGAAGATCTTTTAGGTTAATGTTTTATATCAGTTTTCATAGTATTCGCAAGTTAAACCTTTCATTGTAATCAACAAGATTATTCTAATACAAGTGAAAGTTTGTTTAACATCATTGTGTTTTAGATCAAGTGTTAATTCCGCATAACACTTTGTTACTTTATTCATAAGCAAAGGTTTCTCTACGTGTAGTACTTGATCTAATCTCGTTTACACAAAGCTTAATCGATCTAAGTTTGGGATCAACAAGTGGTATCAGAGCTTGTTGAGAAACTTTTGATCTTTAAGTAACGCAGAACCCTAAAACACCAAACCCTAAAAACCCTAAATTCTCAAAACCCTAAAAACACCATGTCTGGCACAAATCAACCTCCTGCTTTGCTTCAAAACAACTTCTCAAACCCTAGCATCAAAATTCCCATGTTTGATGCCAGGAACTTTGAACTTTGGAAGTCCAATTTTGAGCAATACATAGCTATTCATGACTACACTCTTTGGGAAATTATCGAATATGGGAACACATTCGATAAAGCAGCAAAGATTACTGCTGCTATTGCCGCAAGGACAGCTATTCCTAATTGTCCTGAAGCTGATAAAGTGGAAAAGCCTGATGATGGGAGAGCGGTAGCTGTTGAAGATATAGCCAAGAAGAGGGTGGACATGAAAATTTTGAACATCTTGAAACATGCCCTAGGTCATGAGAATCAGCATAAGTATAAACGTTTTGAGTCTGCAAAAGAGCTTTGGGAAGCTCTTGAAGTAGCACATGGTGGCAATGCTGACACAAAAGAAGAAAAGAAGAAGCAACTCTTGCATGAGTATGCTGTCTTTAAAGCTCAACCTAATGAGAATCTCAGCAGTGTGAGAAGTAGACTTCTTGACATCACAAGTCAACTTTCCTTCATGGGAAAACAGATTGATGACCCTGAATTGAATGCTACTTTTCTCAAAAGCCTTGGTGATGTATGGAAGATTGAGACAAGATCTATTCTTGTCAATAACACCCACAAGACTTCCAGGTTTGATGACATCTTCAACAAGTTAAGGCTGTTGGAGAATGAATGGCAATTGGAGAGTGATAACAAATCTTCCAGCAGCAACATGGCCTTCTTTTCACAAAGTGAAGGCCAATTTGATTCCATGAACTTCTATGGACATTCAGCAACTGGATCTCAAGGTGTCAGCGCTGGATGTCAATCTGTCAGCGCTGGATCATACCCTGTCAACGCTTTGTACTCAAGCGCTGACACACACAATCATGGCGCTGATAGAATTAAACCTGCTGGTTTTGATCTTGATACTGTGTGTGCATTCATTGCTTCTTTGCCTAGTGATTCAAGGATTACTTATGAAGATCTTGAGCAGATAAGTGATGAACAATTGGAAGAGATGGACATCAAGTGGACTATGGCTCTTGTAAGTTTAAGAGCAAACAGGTTCAATAAAAGGTTCAAGAAGAAGATGACCTTTAATGCTAAGGATGTTGCTGGCTTTGACAAGTCCAAGGTAGAGTGCTACAACTGTCATAGGATGGGGCACTTTATGAGGGAATGTAGATCTCCAAGGAGATCTGATGCTGGGAAGCCTTCTAGCCAAATGATTAAGAACCCAGATCCCAAGGCCATGGTTGCTGTTCAACAAATTGATGGCGTTGGAGAATGGGATTGGAGCTGGATGGCTAAGAATGAGGAAGAGGACAGAGCTTTGGTTGCTGAAGTTAAAGAAGAGCATGCTGAATATGCTCTCATGGCACACTCCTCCTCTTCATCAGATAATGAGGTATATGATGATGCTTTCTGTTCTAAGGGTTGTCGTTTAAATACTGAAAAATCAAAACAAGAGATAGTTAAATTATTAGATGAAGCAAGTACTCTAAGGTGCAAAGTATCTAACTATCAAATTGCTCTTACCCAAACAGAAAAGACAGTAACTGAGTATAAGAAAATGGAGTTTGATTTAAAGGATCAAATAAATATCTTAAAACATGAGTTACATCAGAGTAAGGATGTTCAAGATATAGTAAATAGGGTTAATCTTGATTTGATAGCTCAGTTAGAGGAGGCTAACAAAAACAAAGATAATGTGAGTCTTAAAATCCAGAGATTTGATAAGGCCACACAATCCCTAGGAGAGTGTGTTAGTAAACAAAGAGACTCTAAAGATATGAGTGGGATTGGGATAAATAACTATACTGTTGTTCCACCACCAGCTGGGGATTTCTATGGTGTCCAATCAAAGGACTTATCTTGGACTGGCTTGCCAGAATGCCAAGAGGAGGAGTTTATTCCTCCACCTAGAGTAACTTCCCCAGTTGAGGAATATCAGCAAAAGCTGACTGACCTAGAAGAGTGGAAGAAAGCAAACCACACTTTGTTTGTTAAGGGAGGGTTACTGTGTGAAAGTCCAAATGAGCCCACACCAATCAAGAGCCTTGATCCTAAACCTATTAAGATCACACACCCTACCACTGGCAAAGCTGTTGACCTTGGCCCACAATCTGTTAGAAAACCTAGTGTTAAATATGCAGAGATGTATAGAAATTCTAGGTCACCAAAAAGCCAAGTTAGTAACCATGGAACAGGCTTCTTTGCTTCTAGACCTAATACTATGTCTAGAAAAGCTTGTTACACATGTGGTAGCTTCTCACATTTGGCCTATAAATGTGTCAACGCTTCCAATGTCAACGCTGATAGGAACCATTTCAGCGCTGACAAAAGTCAACATAGGTCAAACACTGTCAGACCCAATACCTTTGTGAACAAAAGTTCACAAGTTGTTAGACCAGCCCCATTCTTTTCTAGAGGGTCTAACACACAAGGCCTAAGACCTTTTCAAAAGTCAAATACTTGGTCAAATAGGCAATGGGTTCCTGTAGCAAACCCTAGGTACAACGCTGATAGGAGCAATCGGGGCGCTGACAAGAGAAATTTCAGCGCTGACAAACCTAGGTATTTGCAGCCACAGGGAAATAGGTCTAAAGCTTCTACTAGCTTAACATGGAGACCAAAACAAGACCAGAACCCTAATAATACTGGTATTTCTATGACATGCAACAGGTTTCATTATATTTCAAAGGCATTGTCAACACCAATTGGGGTTAACTGGGAATTTCATTCAAACAGGGATGAAAATGGGGTTGTTATGAGAACCAAGTCTGTTCTTGTTGAACAACCAAATGAATCCAAGTCTTCCAAGGCTTGGGTTCCCAAAGAAAACTAATGTGTTTTCTTTATGTGCAGGGCATTCAGAAGAAGATCAATGACTATGGATACTGGGATAGTGGATGCTCAAGGCACATGACAGGAAAGGAAGATTATCTGACCAATTTCTCTCCTATGTGTTTTGGAACATTTTTGTAAAAGTATGTACAGGATAATGCATTGTTATTGGTCTTTGTGATGATTTAGATTTTCCACATTATTTTTCTAACACTGACAAAGGTATATGTAACACTGTCAAGTGTTATTTTGCCGTTGTTAGAGATATTATGGTCTAATGCTGACAAGAGTTCCTTCAACGCTGTTAAGTGTTGTCGGGACGCTGTCAGCAACAACTGTTAGTTTTGTGGTTTTTCATCTAAATGTGCAGGTAATGGTAGCTTTATACCATTGGATACAGAGTTGCTTATGGATCTTTGAAGAGTTATTTGGACATGTTTTGTTTATGGATGATGGTTGGAATATTTATATTCCTATCTTGACATAAATTTTTAATGTTCATATATATATTTTGAGAACTCATGTATCATAGTTTGAGGGGAGGTTTAAGGAACCTTTAGGACTCTTGGGTATTCTTAGAATACTCTCATCACAATTCTAGATTGTGTCCACTGGTGAGTATGGGTTAGTTTTACTAAACCATGAGGCACTGTAGCATGCATAGTATATCAACTTTGCATGCTGCCAAGACATTTTTGACTTAGAATTGGTTATGGTCTGTTGGGAGGCTTGGGAATCCTTTTGATATGGGTTTTACCTGGGAGTAACAAGGATTTTATAAGGTAACTTGGTTGTTAAGAATTTTGGTTAGCAAGGGACACTAGAGGACTGTTATGTCTATCTTGCTTATGCAAGTGTGCATAACTGGACAGTGCTTGCCGCCCTATGATAATTATCAGCTTTTGGTTATCTTCTCTAGGATAAATTACTTGTTAAGGTCATTTTTCACTTTTTAAAACAATTTTATTTTTGGACGCTGACAAGATTTTTCCAAGCGTTGTTGTGACCAAAATGGACGCTGACATGGCTTTAGGCGAACGTTGACAGGATTATAGCCGTTGGGCGTTGATGGGTTATATTTGACCGTTGACAAACAATGGGACCTACCCAGTTGTAACTTTTTGACATATTTTCAAGCCGTAATTTTAGGAGTTGTTACTTTCATTAAATGCATGGGATAACTTATAAACTTTTTCAATATTTTCATGATTGATTTTTGAAAATCTTTGCCTATTTTTGGGCCAATCACGTGCATTCATCCACTCCTATAAATTTGGCTCCTATTTTAAACAGGGTATCTATAATTCTTGTCTAACAATTTTCTCTTATCAACCTTCATCTTTTATACATCAAATTAACAGCTTTCATCAATGGCACCAAGATTTAACTCAGCAGAATTGGATTTGGGGTTCAAGTCTCAACACAACATGATTGCTTATCTTGTTGCTGATAATACTTTGTTCCCTCAATATACTCAGATGGTGGAGTATTTGAATGCATCCCCCTTAAGGTATGCTCTTTCTCATGCACCACTTATTCCAGTCACACACATTAAACAGTTTTGGAACACTGTCAGTTCCACAACAGTTAATGGAGTGACAACATTGACTTCTATTGTACATGGGAGACCTTGGGTGGTTACTGAGGCCTTGGTACGCCAGGCCTTGCATCTTAATGATGCTGATGGTATAACCATGCTTCCCATATCTGAAATAGAACAAGGGCTTAGGGCTTTGGGATACCCTATTCCTGATGCAGGTACTCTTAATAAGTACCATAAGCAGGAATTTCCCCCAGCCTGGAAGTACCTAATTCACATTCTCCTTCAGTGTTTGAGTCCCAAATGTACTGCACATAATGAGATCAATAGATCTATTGCATCTGCTATTGTGTGTATTGCAACAGGGCAAAATTATAATTGGTCTAAAATGATTTTTGAAGGAATGTGTAAAAACAAGGGGACAAAAATGACTTTAGCTTATCCCCGTTTTCTGCAAATGGTTTTTGATGCTCAAAGATATTGTTCAAGGGATCACAATGACTTTTATAAGATCCCTGAACAAAAGAAGGCTATTTTCACCAAGATGAATTCACCACCTCATAGAGACCTACCCTTAACCCAAGCCATGCTTGCTGTTATTGCAGCAGCACAACCCCAACCAGACCCCCAACCTCATATTGACCCTCAACCACAACTTGAGCCTATCCCTGAACCTTTACCCTCACCAGACCAAATGCAAATAGACCAAAATCCCTTTGACGCTGACACATCTAATGTGGGCGTTGATATGCCTATTTCCAACGTTGACACCCAACCATCACAATCCCAAACACCCCTTAACCAACCCACATCTACACCATCTTCTACACCATCTTCCACACCACCAGAATATAGGTTGATTAAACGCCAAAGGACTGCTGGAGTGTTCTCCTCTGGTGGTCCTAGCCATGAAGCAGAGAGAACCACCACCACAGGTGTGGTTGGTGACCTGGATGAGGCTGGGGCTATTGATACAGGCTTAGATGCTGGTCAAGACAGTCCCAACATCATTAAGACCTCATCCATGCCCAATGAACCTAACTTGGGAGGTCAAATTCCCATTTTGGAAGAGGGCAGACTGGAACCAATGACGCTTTTAGAATTGACGGCTGTCTGCATTAGCTTGCAAAAGCAAAATGCAGACTTAGTACAAATTGTCAGTAACCAAGGCCTTGAACTCAAAGAATTGAGGGAGAGGATTGTTGTTTTGGAGAGTGCTCATTCAAGGGGAGGTATGGAGGAGTCTTCCAAAGGGGAGGAAGCAAGAAATCTGAGTGATAAGAGCAGTCAAGATGGTCAATCATTGGATATTGCTGAAGCTCTTACTACATTGAAGGAACAAAAAGGTTTTGATACGTCCTTAATCTCTCCAACAAATTTAAATTTATCATTTACAGATATGCTGAGAGAGGTTACACAAGGCGCTGAGGGAAAATATTTAAGCGTTGATAAGACAAGTTTGGACGCTGACAGAAGTATTTTGGGCGCTGATAGAGGAAATTTGGGCGTTGACAGATCTGCATATGGAGGTGATGTATTCCAGTCATCATCTATCATCAAAGATGTTCCTACTCAGGTATTATCATCTACCTTACCAACAATTGAACCAACAGATAAGGGTAAGGGTAAGTTGGTAGAAGAAAATGTTCCAAAGAATGCAGCTCAGGTTGAATTTGATAGAAGATTGGCTGAGCAAATGATGGAACAAGGTGAGAAGGAAAAGTCACCATTTGTTGTGACTTCTGAGGAAGAAAGTGATGGAGGCAGCTCAGATTCAAGTGTGATGATTGTTGAACCAGAAAGACTTGAGTATGGTGATGAGCTTGCTAGGGAAAGGCTGAGAGATTTGAAGTTGCAAATTGATTTTGATATGCCAGAGGTAGTTCAGATGTACAATTCTTGGGAAGAAAGCTGCATGGATAATCCAGACTTGACCATTTCAGATCAGATATGGGGTTTGGAAATTCTTCTTAGAGTTCAGCAGGATTGTAAGGTGATGTTGAAGTACAGGGCAAGCAACATTCTCTCTGAATTGAAAAGGGATAGAAGAAAGCTCTATTTTATGTTGCTCAAATGTCATGGAGTTGGATGGACACATCAAAAGCTGAAGGCTTTGACATTTGATGAGTTGGAACATAGGGCTTATCCTATTTGGGTGAAAGTGCAGGAAGAGAACACTTTCAGACTTCTTTCAGATGAAAGAAAGGAGCAACTTGCAGAAGAGATGGCAATCAAGAAAGCTATGATAGTCCCTAGACCAGTGAAGAAGGGATTTGTTCTTGAGTTTCCAAAAGATATGTCTCAACTGTATCCAAGTGAAGCAATCATTAGAAAGAGCCTTAAGCTCTCCCCATTAGAAGCTTCAGATATGGTTCATGTGTTACCACTAGATTCCAGGAATCCAATTATAAGTTATGAGGAAGATGAATGTGGATTCTGGAAAATTGGAAGATTTGGCAAGGAGGTACACACTTTTACCACTCTCATATCTTTATTTGCAAGTTGTGACAGAGAAGACTTGGTAGACCTTTGGAGGTTACTAGAGACCAAGTATGAGGCTGAAGCACCAACTTCAGCCAATGGAATAAAACTTTGGACCACATTCAAAAGAATGTGTGGGACAAATGAAGAAGATCCTGAAATATGGAAGGATCTTGAAGATGACCTCAGTGGTCTTCAATGGAGGTTATACTCAGCTGCTGGTGTATACCATTTGAGTTCTACAAAGTTTGCTGAGTATTTACTTGTAGATGCTCAGTATTTCATATCCAAGGCTGTTTTGGAGAAGATGAAGGACACCCAGTTGGAGATAGACTATACAAGTGACGTGGCAAAGAATTTGATCAGATTTATTTATTACCAATATGATAAGGTTTGTCAGACTCCTCCAAGTTCTTAATGTTTATTCAGAAACTTGATCATAAGAGTGGATATCAAGTTTAGGGGAGGATTGTTGGGAATAAATTTAGGCCAGAACACTTGAACGCTGACAAGAACAACTTAAGCGTTGACAAGAGCAAAGTGAGCGCTGACAGCATAAGCGTTGACAAGTTAAAGTCAAGCATTGACAGATTGAAGACAAGCACTGATGGAAGATGTGAGCTACACGTATATTATATTCTAGATTACTTCTAGTAAGGATAGAAACGACAATGTATTTTCTATGTTTATCTTTACCTAGAATAGTTGATTCGTAGCTTATTGTACAAGACTTCTTGTTCTATAAAAGAAGATCTTTTAGGTTAATGTTTTATATCAGTTTTCATAGTATTCGCAAGTTAAACCTTTCATTGTAATCAACAAGATTATTCTAATACAAGTGAAAGTTTGTTTAACATCATTGTGTTTTAGATCAAGTGTTAATTCCGCATAACACTTTGTTACTTTATTCATAAGAAAAGGTTTCTCTACGTGTAGTACTTGATCTAATCTCGTTTACACAAAGCTTAATCGATCTAAGTTTGGGATCAACAAGTGGTATCAGAGCTTGTTGAGAAACTTTTGATCTTTAAGTAACGCAGAACCCTAAAACACCAAACCCTAAAAACCCTAAATTCTCAAAACCCTAAAAACACCATGTCTGGCACAAATCAACCTCCTGCTTTGCTTCAAAACAACTTCTCAAACCCTAGCATCAAAATTCCCATGTTTGATGCCAGGAACTTTGAACTTTGGAAGTCCAATTTTGAGCAATACATAGCTATTCATGACTACACTCTTTGGGAAATTATCGAATATGGGAACACATTCGATAAAGCAGCAAAGATTACTGCTGCTATTGCCGCAAGGACAGCTATTCCTAATTGTCCTGAAGCTGATAAAGTGGAAAAGCCTGATGATGGGAGAGCGGTAGCTGTTGAAGATATAGCCAAGAAGAGGGTGGACATGAAAATTTTGAACATCTTGAAACATGCCCTAGGTCATGAGAATCAGCATAAGTACAAACGTTTTGAGTCTGCAAAAGAGCTTTGGGAAGCTCTTGAAGTAGCACATGGTGGCAATGCTGACACAAAAGAAGAAAAGAAGAAGCAACTCTTGCATGAGTATGCTGTCTTTAAAGCTCAACCTAATGAGAATCTCAGCAGTGTGAGAAGTAGACTTCTTGACATCACAAGTCAACTTTCCTTCATGGGAAAACAGATTGATGACCCTGAATTGAATGCTACTTTTCTCAAAAGCCTTGGTGATGTATGGAAGATTGAGACAAGATCTATTCTTGTCAATAACACCCACAAGACTTCCAGGTTTGATGACATCTTCAACAAGTTAAGGCTGTTGGAGAATGAATGGCAATTGGAGAGTGATAACAAATCTTCCAGCAGCAACATGGCCTTCTTTTCACAAAGTGAAGGCCAATTTGATTCCATGAACTTCTATGGACATTCAGCAACTGGATCTCAAGGTGTCAGCGCTGGATGTCAATCTGTCAGCGCTGGATCATACCCTGTCAACGCTTTGTACTCAAGCGCTAACACACACAATCATGGCGCTGATAGAATTAAACCTGCTGGTTTTGATCTTGATACTGTGTGTGCATTCATTGCTTCTTTGCCTAGTGATTCAAGGATTACTTATGAAGATCTTGAGCAGATAAGTGATGAACAATTGGAAGAGATGGACATCAAGTGGACTATGGCTCTTGTAAGTTTAAGAGCAAACAGGTTCAATAAAAGGTTCAAGAAGAAGATGACCTTTAATGCTAAGGATGTTGCTGGCTTTGACAAGTCCAAGGTAGAGTGCTACAACTGTCATAGGATGGGGCACTTTATGAGGGAATGTAGATCTCCAAGGAGATCTGATGCTGGGAAGCCTTCTAGCCAAATGATTAAGAACCCAGATCCCAAGGCCATGGTTGCTGTTCAACAAATTGATGGCGTTGGAGAATGGGATTGGAGCTGGATGGCTAAGAATGAGGAAGAGGACAGAGCTTTGGTTGCTGAAGTTAAAGAAGAGCATGCTGAATATGCTCTCATGGCACACTCCTCCTCTTCATCAGATAATGAGGTATATGATGATGCTTTCTGTTCTAAGGGTTGTCGTTTAAATACTGAAAAATCAAAACAAGAGATAGTTAAATTATTAGATGAAGCAAGTACTCTAAGGTGCAAAGTATCTAACTATCAAATTGCTCTTACCCAAACAGAAAAGACAGTAACTGAGTATAAGAAAATGGAGTTTGATTTAAAGGATCAAATAAATATCTTAAAACATGAGTTACATCAGAGTAAGGATGTTCAAGATATAGTAAATAGGGTTAATCTTGATTTGATAGCTCAGTTAGAGGAGGCTAACAAAAACAAAGATAATGTGAGTCTTAAAATCCAGAGATTTGATAAGGCCACACAATCCCTAGGAGAGTGTGTTAGTAAACAAAGAGACTCTAAAGATATGAGTGGGATTGGGATAAATAACTATACTGTTGTTCCACCACCAGCTGGGGATTTCTATGGTGTCCAATCAAAGGACTTATCTTGGACTGGCTTGCCAGAATGCCAAGAGGAGGAGTTTATTCCTCCACCTAGAGTAACTTCCCCAGTTGAGGAATATCAGCAAAAGCTGACTGACCTAGAAGAGTGGAAGAAAGCAAACCACACTTTGTTTGTTAAGGGAGGGTTACTGTGTGAAAGTCCAAATGAGCCCACACCAATCAAGAGCCTTGATCCTAAACCTATTAAGATCACACACCCTACCACTGGCAAAGCTGTTGACCTTGGCCCACAATCTGTTAGAAAACCTAGTGTTAAATATGCAGAGATGTATAGAAATTCTAGGTCACCAAAAAGCCAAGTTAGTAACCATGGAACAGGCTTCTTTGCTTCTAGACCTAATACTATGTCTAGAAAAGCTTGTTACACATGTGGTAGCTTCTCACATTTGGCCTACAAATGTGTCAACGCTTCCAATGTCAACGCTGATAGGAACCATTTCAGCGCTGACAAAAGTCAACATAGGTCAAACACTGTCAGACCCAATACCTTTGTGAACAAAAGTTCACAAGTTGTTAGACCAGCCCCATTCTTTTCTAGAGGGTCTAACACACAAGGCCTAAGACCTTTTCAAAAGTCAAATACTTGGTCAAATAGGCAATGGGTTCCTGTAGCAAACCCTAGGTACAACGCTGATAGGAGCAATCGGGGCGCTGACAAGAGAAATTTCAGCGTTGACAAACCTAGGTATTTGCAGCCACAGGGAAATAGGTCTAAAGCTTCTACTAGCTTAACATGGAGACCAAAACAAGACCAGAACCCTAATAATACTGGTATTTCTATGACATGCAACAGGTTTCATTATATTTCAAAGGCATTGTCAACACCAATTGGGGTTAACTGGGAATTTCATTCAAACAGGGATGAAAATGGGGTTGTTATGAGAACCAAGTCTGTTCTTGTTGAACAACCAAATGAATCCAAGTCTTCCAAGGCTTGGGTTCCCAAAGAAAACTAATGTGTTTTCTTTATGTGCAGGGCATTCAGAAGAAGATCAATGACTATGGATACTGGGATAGTGGATGCTCAAGGCACATGACAGGAAAGGAAGATTATCTGACCAATTTCTCTCCTATGTGTTTTGGAACATTTTTGTAAAAGTATGTACAGGATAATGCATTGTTATTGGTCTTTGTGATGATTTAGATTTTCCACATTATTTTTCTAACACTGACAAAGGTATATGTAACACTGTCAAGTGTTATTTTGCCGTTGTTAGAGATATTATGGTCTAACGCTGACAAGAGTTCCTTCAACGCTGTTAAGTGTTGTCGGGACGCTGTCAGCAACAACTGTTAGTTTTGTGGTTTTTCATCTAAATGTGCAGGTAATGGTAGCTTTATACCATTGGATACAGAGTTGCTTATGGATCTTTGAAGAGTTATTTGGACATGTTTTGTTTATGGATGATGGTTGGAATATTTATATTCCTATCTTGACATAAATTTTTAATGTTCATATATATATTTTGAGAACTCATGTATCATAGTTTGAGGGGAGGTTTAAGGAACCTTTAGGACTCTTGGGTATTCTTAGAATACTCTCATCACAATTCTAGATTGTGTCCACTGGTGAGTATGGGTTAGTTTTACTAAACCATGAGGCACTGTAGCATGCATAGTATATCAACTTTGCATGCTGCCAAGACATTTTTGACTTAGAATTGGTTATGGTCTGTTGGGAGGCTTGGGAATCCTTTTGATATGGGTTTTACCTGGGAGTAACAAGGATTTTATAAGGTAACTTGGTTGTTAAGAATTTTGGTTAGCAAGGGACACTAGAGGACTGTTATGTCTATCTTGCTTATGCAAGTGTGCATAACTGGACAGTGCTTGCCGCCCTATGATAATTATCAGCTTTTGGTTATCTTCTCTAGGATAAATTACTTGTTAAGGTCATTTTTCACTTTTTAAAACAATTTTATTTTTGGACGCTGACAAGATTTTTCCAAGCGTTGTTGTGACCAAAATGGACGCTGACATGGCTTTAGGCGAACGTTGACAGGATTATAGCCGTTGGGCGTTGATGGGTTATATTTGACCGTTGACAAACAATGGGACCTACCCAGTTGTAACTTTTTGACATATTTTCAAGCCGTAATTTTAGGAGTTGTTACTTTCATTAAATGCATGGGATAACTTATAAACTTTTTCAATATTTTCATGATTGATTTTTGAAAATCTTTGCCTATTTTTGGGCCAATCACGTGCATTCATCCACTCCTATAAATTTGGCTCCTATTTTAAACAGGGTATCTATAATTCTTGTCTAACAATTTTCTCTTATCAACCTTCATCTTTTATACATCAAATTAACAGCTTTCATCAATGGCACCAAGATTTAACTCAGCAGAATTGGATTTGGGGTTCAAGTCTCAACACAACATGATTGCTTATCTTGTTGCTGATAATACTTTGTTCCCTCAATATACTCAGATGGTGGAGTATTTGAATGCATCCCCCTTAAGGTATGCTCTTTCTCATGCACCACTTATTCCAGTCACACACATTAAACAGTTTTGGAACACTGTCAGTTCCACAACAGTTAATGGAGTGACAACATTGACTTCTATTGTACATGGGAGACCTTGGGTGGTTACTGAGGCCTTGGTACGCCAGGCCTTGCATCTTAATGATGCTGATGGTATAACCATGCTTCCCATATCTGAAATAGAACAAGGGCTTAGGGCTTTGGGATACCCTATTCCTGATGCAGGTACTCTTAATAAGTACCATAAGCAGGAATTTCCCCCAGCCTGGAAGTACCTAATTCACATTCTCCTTCAGTGTTTGAGTCCCAAATGTACTGCACATAATGAGATCAATAGATCTATTGCATCTGCTATTGTGTGTATTGCAACAGGGCAAAATTATAATTGGTCTAAAATGATTTTTGAAGGAATGTGTAAAAACAAGGGGACAAAAATGACTTTAGCTTATCCCCGTTTTCTGCAAATGGTTTTTGATGCTCAAAGATATTGTTCAAGGGATCACAATGACTTTTATAAGATCCCTGAACAAAAGAAGGCTATTTTCACCAAGATGAATTCACCACCTCATAGAGACCTACCCTTAACCCAAGCCATGCTTGCTGTTATTGCAGCAGCACAACCCCAACCAGACCCCCAACCTCATATTGACCCTCAACCACAACTTGAGCCTATCCCTGAACCTTTACCCTCACCTGACCAAATGCAAATAGACCAAAATCCCTTTGACGCTGACACATCTAATGTGGGCGTTGATATGCCTATTTCCAACGTTGACACCCAACCATCACAATCCCAAACACCCCTTAACCAACCCACATCTACACCATCTTCTACACCATCTTCCACACCACCAGAATATAGGTTGATTAAACGCCAAAGGACTGCTGGAGTGTTCTCCTCTGGTGGTCCTAGCCATGAAGCAGAGAGAACCACCACCACAGGTGTGGTTGGTGACCTGGATGAGGCTGGGGCTATTGATACAGGCTTAGATGCTGGTCAAGACAGTCCCAACATCATTAAGACCTCATCCATGCCCAATGAACCTAACTTGGGAGGTCAAATTCCCATTTTGGAAGAGGGCAGACTGGAACCAATGACGCTTTTAGAATTGACAGCTGTCTGCATTAGCTTGCAAAAGCAAAATGCAGACTTAGTACAAATTGTCAGTAACCAAGGCCTTGAACTCAAAGAATTGAGGGAGAGGATTGTTGTTTTGGAGAGTGCTCATTCAAGGGGAGGTATGGAGGAGTCTTCCAAAGGGGAGGAAGCAAGAAATCTGAGTGATAAGAGCAGTCAAGATGGTCAATCATTGGATATTGCTGAAGCTCTTACTACATTGAAGGAACAAAAAGGTTTTGATACGTCCTTAATCTCTCCAACAAATTTAAATTTATCATTTACAGATATGCTGAGAGAGGTTACACAAGGCGCTGAGGGAAAATATTTAAGCGTTGATAAGACAAGTTTGGACGCTGACAGAAGTATTTTGGGCGCTGATAGAGGAAATTTGGGCGTTGACAGATCTACATATGGAGGTGATGTATTCCAGTCATCATCTATCATCAAAGATGTTCCTACTCAGGTATTATCATCTACCTTACCAACAATTGAACCAACAGATAAGGGTAAGGGTAAGTTGGTAGAAGAAAATGTTCCAAAGAATGCAGCTCAGGTTGAATTTGATAGAAGATTGGCTGAGCAAATGATGGAACAAGGTGAGAAGGAAAAGTCACCATTTGTTGTGACTTCTGAGGAAGAAAGTGATGGAGGCAGCTCAGATTCAAGTGTGATGATTGTTGAACCAGAAAGACTTGAGTATGGTGATGAGCTTGCTAGGGAAAGGCTGAGAGATTTGAAGTTGCAAATTGATTTTGATATGCCAGAGGTAGTTCAGATGTACAATTCTTGGGAAGAAAGCTGCATGGATAATCCAGACTTGACCATTTCAGATCAGATATGGGGTTTGGAAATTCTTCTTAGAGTTCAGCAGGATTGTAAGGTGATGTTGAAGTACAGGGCAAGCAACATTCTCTCTGAATTGAAAAGGGATAGAAGAAAGCTCTATTTTATGTTGCTCAAATGTCATGGAGTTGGATGGACACATCAAAAGCTGAAGGCTTTGACATTTGATGAGTTGGAACATATGGCTTATCCTATTTGGGTGAAAGTGCAGGAAGAGAACACTTTCAGACTTCTTTCAGATGAAAGAAAGGAGCAACTTGCAGAAGAGATGGCAATCAAGAAAGCTATGATAGTCCCTAGACCAGTGAAGAAGGGATTTGTTCTTGAGTTTCCAAAAGATATGTCTCAACTGTATCCAAGTGAAGCAATCATTAGAAAGAGCCTTAAGCTCTCCCCATTAGAAGCTTCAGATATGGTTCATGTGTTACCACTAGATTCCAGGAATCCAATTATAAGTTATGAGGAAGATGAATGTGGATTCTGGAAAATTGGAAGATTTGGCAAGGAGGTACACACTTTTACCACTCTCATATCTTTATTTGCAAGTTGTGACAGAGAAGACTTGGTAGACCTTTGGAGGTTACTAGAGACCAAGTATGAGGCTGAAGCACCAACTTCAGCCAATGGAATAAAACTTTGGACCACATTCAAAAGAATGTGTGGGACAAATGAAGAAGATCCTGAAATATGGAAGGATCTTGAAGATGACCTCAGTGGTCTTCAATGGAGGTTATATTCAGCTGCTGGTGTATACCATTTGAGTTCTACAAAGTTTGCTGAGTATTTACTTGTAGATGCTCAGTATTTCATATCCAAGGCTGTTTTGGAGAAGATGAAGGACACCCAGTTGGAGATAGACTATACAAGTGACGTGGCAAAGAATTTGATCAGATTTATTTATTACCAATATGATAAGGTTTGTCAGACTCCTCCAAGTTCTTAATGTTTATTCAGAAACTTGATCATAAGAGTGGATATCAAGTTTAGGGGAGGATTGTTGGGAATAAATTTAGGCCAGAACACTTGAACGCTGACAAGAACAACTTAAGCGTTGACAAGAGCAAAGTGAGCGCTGACAGCATAAGCGTTGACAAGTTAAAGTCAAGCATTGACAGATTGAAGACAAGCACTGATGGAAGATGTGAGCTACACGTATATTATATTCTAGATTACTTCTAGTAAGGATAGAAACGACAATGTATTTTCTATGTTTATCTTTACCTAGAATAGTTGATTCGTAGCTTATTGTACAAGACTTCTTGTTCTATAAAAGAAGATCTTTTAGGTTAATGTTTTATATCAGTTTTCATAGTATTCGCAAGTTAAACCTTTCATTGTAATCAACAAGATTATTCTAATACAAGTGAAAGTTTGTTTAACATCATTGTGTTTTAGATCAAGTGTTAATTCCGCATAACACTTTGTTACTTTATTCATAAGCAAAGGTTTCTCTACGTGTAGTACTTGATCTAATCTCGTTTACACAAAGCTTAATCGATCTAAGTTTGGGATCAACAAGATGAGGTTTGCCCTAGATCTACTTAAAAAGCATGGTTATACCATCAGCATCATTAAGATGCAAGGCCTGGCGTACCAAGGCCTCAGTAACCACCCAAGGTCTCCCATGTACAATAGAAGTCAATGTTGTCACTCCATTAACTGTTGTGGAACTGACAGTGTTCCAAAACTGTTTAATGTGTGTGACTGGAATAAGTGGTGCATGAGAAAGAGCATACCTTAAGGGGGATGCATTCAAATACTCCACCATCTGAGTATATTGAGGGAACAAAGTATTATCAGCAACAAGATAAGCAATCATGTTGTGTTGAGACTTGAACCCCAAATCCAATTCTGCTGAGTTAAATCTTGGTGCCATTGATGAAAGCTGTTAATTTGATGTATAAAAGATGAAGGTTGATAAGAGAAAATTGTTAGACAAGAATTATAGATACCCTGTTTAAAATAGGAGCCAAATTTATAGGAGTGGATGAATGCACGTGATTGGCCCAAAAATAGGCAAAGATTTTCAAAAATCAATCATGAAAATATTGAAAAAGTTTATAAGTTATCCCATGCATTTAATGAAAGTAACAACTCCTAAAATTACGGCTTGAAAATATGTCAAAAAGTTACAACTGGGTAGGTCCCATTGTTTGTCAACGGTCAAATATAACCCATCAACGCCCAACGGCTATAATCCTGTCAACGTTCGCCTAAAGCCATGTCAGCGTCCATTTTTGTCACAACAACGCTTGGAAAAATCTTGTCAGCGTCCAAAAATAAAATTGTTTTAAAAAGTGAAAAATGACCTTAACAAGTAATTTATCCTAGAGAAGATAACCAAAAGCTGATAATTATCATAGGGCGGCAAGCACTGTCCAGTTATGCACACTTGCATAAGCAAGATAGACATAACAGTCCTCTAGTGTCCCTTGCTAACCAAAATTCTTAACAACCAAGTTACCTTATAAAATCCTTGTTACTCCCAGGTAAAACCCATATCAAAAGGATTCCCAAGCCTCCCAACAGACCATAACCAATTCTAAGTCAAAAATGTCTTGGCAGCATGCAAAGTTGATATACTATGCATGCTACAGTGCCTCATGGTTTAGTAAAACTAACCCATACTCACCAGTGGACACAATCTAGAATTGTGATGAGAGTATTCTAAGAATACCCAAGAGTCCTAAAGGTTCCTTAAACCTCCCCTCAAACTATGATACATGAGTTCTCAAAATATATATATGAACATTAAAAATTTATGTCAAGATAGGAATATAAATATTCCAACCATCATCCATAAACAAAACATGTCCAAATAACTCTTCAAAGATCCATAAGCAACTCTGTATCCAATGGTATAAAGCTACCATTACCTGCACATTTAGATGAAAAACCACAAAACTAACAGTTGTTGCTGACAGCGTCCCGACAACACTTAACAGCGTTGAAGGAACTCTTGTCAGCGTTAGACCATAATATCTCTAACAACGGCAAAATAACACTTGACAGTGTTACATATACCTTTGTCAGTGTTGGAAAAGAACGATGATCATTGCATACTTTCACAACGTCTGTCACATCCTTTTCATGATCATTGTTCTTTTCCGCTATGTTATCATATGAACGATGATCAAACCTAGATATATGGTTCTTAACCATTGAGTCGAACGATCTATAGGTTCCACAATTGGTATCAGAGCCTAAGGCTCATTATATCTAGGTCCGACGAGGTGTTCGTGTATGGTGAAGAAGAAAAATTCGTATTGAATTTTTCTGGACGTTTTTGTGTGCGCAGCAGTATTCAGAAGGTCATAACTTTTGATCTAACCGTTGGATCGTCACGAAATTTTAGATATGTGTTCTACATACATAGATCTAAACATCTACCGGAGGGATTGTCGAGTTTTATCCCCAGGCAAAAGTTATTAAGCGTCGAAGTTGGCTGATGGAAGATTTTCAGTTTTTCTGCTTTCACATGAAATCATGAACTAGGGTTCTTCAAACCCTAGATCTACTTAAAAAGCAGGAAGAATTGAGATTGGTGGCTGTTAAATCAGGATCTATGGTTAATTAACAAACCCTAATTAGGGTTTCGATGTTTAACTTTATAAACCCTAGATCCAAGATTATGTGTGGTTGCCGTTTGTTGCAAAGAAAAAGGAGGAAACGATTGCAATCAACACAGCCCAGAACAAAACCCTAATAATCGCTTTATATTTTGATCTCCTACATGCTAGTGTACTGTGTTACGTGAGTCCTTCATTCCTATTGGTGAATAGATGATGCGTTCACACGATTAAGGAGTGAAAAATAAGAGACGTTTAACTATGTTTGTGTTCACACGAAGAATAGATATTGATTGGTTATTAAATTCATCTTGTGTTCACACGGCTCACTTATTCTAATTGGTGGAGAGATTTTGTTTGCGTTCACACGGCTAAAGGAAATCATATACTATATTCAGCGCGAGGATATACTTTGTTTCACTTATAGCATCAGTGTTTGATGTAAACGCTGACAAGAATGAGACAGACGTTGACAAAGTATGGTTTAACGCTGAAAAGGATGTGGACGCTGACAAAGTTTAAAACAGACGCTGACAGGAAGGGTTTCGACGCTGACAGGAATAAGTCAACGCTGATAGGTTGACAGTGTCGTCCGATATATGTGCTTCAACGCTGATACGTATTGTCAGATATTGGACAATACATCTGACCAAGATATCTGACAGAAGAGATATTGGACAACACATGGATAGCTGCTGTTTGAGAAAAACTGGTACGTTTTTAAGCACACAAAAAGAAGGGAAAGACACACAAAGGTACATGGAATCTCCGTTTTAATATAGAATATCATGTTGATATTTATGGCTCGGATATTTTTAAATGGATTAATGATTTTAAAGCGAGTTAGCAATTATTCGTGGGAATTTGATGGATATTTTAAACTATGTAATCGGGATAGCCTTGTGAAAGAGTTATCCATCCAAGTACTTTTACATATGGTATGAAGATGTTATTCCATTAAATTCATCATGAAGAGGTGTTAGCTTAAGGGGAAGAATTCTTATGGGAAGTTTGATGATTGAAGGAAATTTTCGTAAGTTTGTGTTCTATCATATCTTAAAGTCGTGGTCCTCAGCACTGACTTTAATGGTAACTTGTTCGTGCTTACATAGTTGGTGATGAAGACTTGTCATAAACACTTGAAGGAGTTACATTATCGTGCTCAGTGTCTCACATAGGATGAGAATATTGACAAGGGATCGAGGTCTACTTATATTTTCTCAATTTGGTATAAGTTCTTCATCACATGGATAAACAAGACATGGAACATAGGTTTGTGGCATTTTACTTCTACATCAAGACTACTTTATTTATTTTTCTTCAGGATCATTACATAGAGCTACTTTTGGAGAATCTACAAGATTGCATACTTTCACATATTCCCTATTGATGTGTCAAAAAGGGGAAGAATATGTGCTATACTTAAGGGGAAGCTTCTTGGAGATCATGTACTACATACAAAGGATTCATGCTTAAGAGGAGTGTTTTGACATCATCAACTAGGGGAAGATTGTTGGGTCGAATTATTAAGTTGATAAGTCAAAACACAACAAAATAAGAAGACAAGGGCTAAAAAGTACAAGTTGCAAAAGAACAAGCACTCTTCACAACAAAATAAGAAGACAAAACACAATGGTTAATCGATCTAATTAGGGTTTCGATGATTAACTTTATAAACCCTAGATCCAAGATTATGTGTGGTTGCCGTTTGCTGCAAAGAAAAAGGATCTTAGGTTATTCACACCTTGTCATGATCATTGTTCTTTTCCGCTATGTTAGATATATGTACTTTTTCAAGTTTAATTCTTGTTGATCCCAAACTTAGATCGATTAAGCTTTGTGTAAACGAGATTAGATCAAGTACTACACGTAGAGAAACCTTTGCTTATGAATAAAGTAACAAAGTGTTATGCGGAATTAACACTTGATCTAAAACACAATGATGTTAAACAAACTTTCACTTGTATTAGAATAATCTTGTTGATTACAATGAAAGGTTTAACTTGCGAATACTATGAAAACTGATATAAAACATTAACCTAAAAGATCTTCTTTTATAGAACAAGAAGTCTTGTACAATAAGCTACGAATCAACTATTCTAGGTAAAGATAAACATAGAAAATACATTGTCGTTTCTATCCTTACTAGAAGTAATCTAGAATATAATATACGTGTAGCTCACATCTTCCATCAGTGCTTGTCTTCAATCTGTCAATGCTTGACTTTAACTTGTCAACGCTTATGCTGTCAGCGCTCACTTTGCTCTTGTCAACGCTTAAGTTGTTCTTGTCAGCGTTCAAGTGTTCTGGCCTAAATTTATTCCCAACAATCCTCCCCTAAACTTGATATCCACTCTTATGATCAAGTTTCTGAATAAACATTAAGAACTTGGAGGAGTCTGACAAACCTTATCATATTGGTAATAAATAAATCTGATCAAATTCTTTGCCACGTCACTTGTATAGTCTATCTCCAACTGGGTGTCCTTCATCTTCTCCAAAACAGCCTTGGATATGAAATACTGAGCATCTACAAGTAAATACTCAGCAAACTTTGTAGAACTCAAATGGTATACACCAGCAGCTGAATATAACCTCCATTGAAGACCACTGAGGTCATCTTCAAGATCCTTCCATATTTCAGGATCTTCTTCATTTGTCCCACACATTCTTTTGAATGTGGTCCAAAGTTTTATTCCATTGGCTGAAGTTGGTGCTTCAGCCTCATACTTGGTCTCTAGTAACCTCCAAAGGTCTACCAAGTCTTCTCTGTCACAACTTGCAAATAAAGATATGAGAGTAGTAAAAGTGTGTACCTCCTTGCCAAATCTTCCAATTTTCCAGAATCCACATTCATCTTCCTCATAACTTATAATTGGATTCCTGGAATCTAGTGGTAACACATGAACCATATCTGAAGCTTCTAATGGGGAGAGCTTAAGGCTCTTTCTAATGATTGCTTCACTTGGATACAGTTGAGACATATCTTTTGGAAACTCAAGAACAAATCCCTTCTTCACTGGTCTAGGGACTATCATAGCTTTCTTGATTGCCATCTCTTCTGCAAGTTGCTCCTTTCTTTCATCTGAAAGAAGTCTGAAAGTGTTCTCTTCCTGCACTTTCACCCAAATAGGATAAGCCCTATGTTCCAACTCATCAAATGTCAAAGCCTTCAGCTTTTGATGTGTCCATCCAACTCCATGACATTTGAGCAACATAAAATAGAGCTTTCTTCTATCCCTTTTCAATTCAGAGAGAATGTTGCTTGCCCTGTACTTCAACATCACCTTACAATCCTGCTGAACTCTAAGAAGAATTTCCAAACCCCATATCTGATCTGAAATGGTCAAGTCTGGATTATCCATGCAGCTTTCTTCCCAAGAATTGTACATCTGAACTACCTCTGGCATATCAAAATCAATTTGCAACTTCAAATCTCTCAGCCTTTCCCTAGCAAGCTCATCACCATACTCAAGTCTTTCTGGTTCAACAATCATCACACTTGAATCTGAGCTGCCTCCATCACTTTCTTCCTCAGAAGTCACAACAAATGGTGACTTTTCCTTCTCACCTTGTTCCATCATTTGCTCAGCCAATCTTCTATCAAATTCAACCTGAGCTGCATTCTTTGGAACATTTTCTTCTACCAACTTACCCTTACCCTTATCTGTTGGTTCAATTGTTGGTAAGGTAGATGATAATACCTGAGTAGGAACATCTTTGATGATAGATGATGACTGGAATACATCACCTCCATATGCAGATCTGTCAACGCCCAAATTTCCTCTATCAGCGCCCAAAATACTTCTGTCAGCGTCCAAACTTGTCTTATCAACGCTTAAATATTTTCCCTCAGCGCCTTGTGTAACCTCTCTCAGCATATCTGTAAATGATAAATTTAAATTTGTTGGAGAGATTAAGGACGTATCAAAACCTTTTTGTTCCTTCAATGTAGTAAGAGCTTCAGCAATATCCAATGATTGACCATCTTGACTGCTCTTATCACTCAGATTTCTTGCTTCCTCCCCTTTGGAAGACTCCTCCATACCTCCCCTTGAATGAGCACTCTCCAAAACAACAATCCTCTCCCTCAATTCATTGAGTTCAAGGCCTTGGTTACTGACAATTTGTACTAAGTCTGCATTTTGCTTTTGCAAGCTAATGCAGACAGCCGTCAATTCTAAAAGCGTCATTGGTTCCAGTCTGCCCTCTTCCAAAATGGGAATTTGACCTCCCAAGTTAGGTTCATTGGGCATGGATGAGGTCTTAATGATGTTGGGACTGTCTTGACCAGCATCTAAGCCTGTATCAATAGCCCCAGCCTCATCCAGGTCACCAACCACACCTGTGGTGGTGGTTCTCTCTGCTTCATGGCTAGGACCACCAGAGGAGAACACTCCAGCAGTCCTTTGGCGTTTAATCAACCTATATTCTGGTGGTGTGGAAGATGGTGTAGAAGATGGTGTAGATGTGGGTTGGTTAAGGGGTGTTTGGGATTGTGATGGTTGGGTGTCAACGTTGGAAATAGGCATATCAACGCCCACATTAGATGTGTCAGCGTCAAAGGGATTTTGGTCTATTTGCATTTGGTCAGGTGAGGGTAAAGGTTCAGGGATAGGCTCAAGTTGTGGTTGAGGGTCAATATGAGGTTGGGGGTCTGGTTGGGGTTGTGCTGCTGCAATAACAGCAAGCATGGCTTGGGTTAAGGGTAGGTCTCTATGAGGTGGTGAATTCATCTTGGTGAAAATAGCCTTCTTTTGTTCAGGGATCTTATAAAAGTCATTGTGATCCCTTGAACAATATCTTTGAGCATCAAAAACCATTTGCAGAAAACGGGGATAAGCTAAAGTCATTTTTGTCCCCTTGTTTTTACACATTCCTTCAAAAATCATTTTAGACCAATTATAATTTTGCCCTGTTGCAATACACACAATAGCAGATGCAATAGATCTATTGATCTCATTATGTGCAGTACATTTGGGACTCAAACACTGAAGGAGAATGTGAATTAGGTACTTCCAGGCTGGGGGAAATTCCTGCTTATGGTACTTATTAAGAGTACCTGCATCAGGAATAGGGTATCCCAAAGCCCTAAGCCCTTGTTCTATTTCAGATATGGGAAGCATGGTTATACCATCAGCATCATTAAGATGCAAGGCCTGGCGTACCAAGGCCTCAGTAACCACCCAAGGTCTCCCATGTACAATAGAAGTCAATGTTGTCACTCCATTAACTGTTGTGGAACTGACAGTGTTCCAAAACTGTTTAATGTGTGTGACTGGAATAAGTGGTGCATGAGAAAGAGCATACCTTAAGGGGGATGCATTCAAATACTCCACCATCTGAGTATATTGAGGGAACAAAGTATTATCAGCAACAAGATAAGCAATCATGTTGTGTTGAGACTTGAACCCCAAATCCAATTCTGCTGAGTTAAATCTTGGTGCCATTGATGAAAGCTGTTAATTTGATGTATAAAAGATGAAGGTTGATAAGAGAAAATTGTTAGACAAGAATTATAGATACCCTGTTTAAAATAGGAGCCAAATTTATAGGAGTGGATGAATGCACGTGATTGGCCCAAAAATAGGCAAAGATTTTCAAAAATCAATCATGAAAATATTGAAAAAGTTTATAAGTTATCCCATGCATTTAATGAAAGTAACAACTCCTAAAATTACGGCTTGAAAATATGTCAAAAAGTTACAACTGGGTAGGTCCCATTGTTTGTCAACGGTCAAATATAACCCATCAACGCCCAACGGCTATAATCTTGTCAACGTTCGCCTAAAGCCATGTCAGCGTCCATTTTGGTCACAACAACGCTTGGAAAAATCTTGTCAGCGTCCAAAAATAAAATTGTTTTAAAAAGTGAAAAATGACCTTAACAAGTAATTTATCCTAGAGAAGATAACCAAAAGCTGATAATTATCATAGGGCGGCAAGCACTGTCCAGTTATGCACACTTGCATAAGCAAGATAGACATAACAGTCCTCTAGTGTCCCTTGCTAACCAAAATTCTTAACAACCAAGTTACCTTATAAAATCCTTGTTACTCCCAGGTAAAACCCATATCAAAAGGATTCCCAAGCCTCCCAACAGACCATAACCAATTCTAAGTCAAAAATGTCTTGGCAGCATGCAAAGTTAATATACTATGCATGCTACAGTGCCTCATGGTTTAGTAAAACTAACCCATACTCACCAGTGGACACAATCTAGAATTGTGATGAGAGTATTCTAAGAATACCCAAGAGTCCTAAAGGTTCCTTAAACCTCCCCTCAAACTATGATACATGAGTTCTCAAAATATATATATGAACATTAAAAATTTATGTCAAGATAGGAATATAAATATTCCAACCATCATCCATAAACAAAACATGTCCAAATAACTCTTCAAAGATCCATAAGCAACTCTGTATCCAATGGTATAAAGCTACCATTACCTGCACATTTAGATGAAAAACCACAAAACTAACAGTTGTTGCTGACAGCGTCCCGACAACACTTAACAGCGTTGAAGGAACTCTTGTCAGCGTTAGACCATAATATCTCTAACAACGGCAAAATAACACTTGACAGTGTTACATATACCTTTGTCAGTGTTAGAAAAATAATGTGGAAAATCTAAATCATCACAAAGACCAATAACAATGCATTATCCTGTACATACTTTTACAAAAATGTTCCAAAACACATATTAAGAGAGATTAACCATTCCAATATTTGTTACCAAATATTGAAATCTTCCAGCATCAAAAGGTTTAGTTAATAAATCAGCTACATTATCTTCAGTATCTACCCTATCTGGTTGTATTAAACCTTTCTCAAAGCAATCTCTTATAAAATGATGTCTAATTTCTATGTGTTTGGTTTTAGAATGATGTACAGGATTTTTAATAATGCATAAAGTACTGTTATTGTCTACAAAAATCTTGGTATGCATAAAATTATACCCATAATCCAACAGCTGGTTCTGAATCCATAAGACTTGTCCACAACAAGCAGCTGCTGCCACATATTCTGCTTCAGTTGTAGAGTTTGCCACCACTGTTTGTTTCTTGCATTGCCAAGATATTAATCTTCTCCCAAGAAATTGGCATCCACCAGTTGTGGATTTCCTATCAAACTTGTCACCACCATAATCACTGTCTGAATATGCAATAAGGTCCAATGGAGAATCTTTTGGGTACCACAATCCAAGATCTGGGTAACATCTCAGGTACCTAAAAATTCTCTTCACAGCAAAAAGGTGACATTCTTTGGGAGTCACTTGATGGCGTGCACATGCACACACAGCAAACATGATGTCAGGTCTTGAGGCTGTAAGATACATCAATGACCCAATCATTGATCTATAGTGCCTAACATCCACATCCTTTCCAGCTCCAATCTTTCCCCAAGGGTATTGTCTATCCATAGGAGTGGAAGCCTCCTTCTCATGTGGAGAAAAACCATATTTCTTCAAGATTTCAGCTACATACTTGTCTTGGGAGATGAAGATACCATCTTCTTTCTGCTGAACTTGTAAACCTAGAAAGAAGTTCATCTCACCCATTGCACTCATCTTGAATTTATCTGTCATGAGCTTGGAAAAATCCTCACTCATTTTTGGATCAGTAGACCCAAAAATGATATCATCAACATAGACCTGCACAAGTAACACATGTTTTCCTTTCTTCTTTGTAAACAGTGTCTGGTCTATGGTGCCCCTCTTGAAACCATTTTCCACCAAGTAGGTGGATAATGTACCATACCATGCTCTTGGGGCTTGATGAAGGCCATACATTGCCTTCTTTACTCTATAAACCTTGTCTGGATTCTCAGGATCTTCAAAACCAGGAGGCTGCATTACATAAACCTCCTCAACAATTGTGCCATAGAGGAAAGCACTCTTCACATCCATTTGATAAACAGTAAAATTCATGCAAGAAGCATAAGCTAAGAAAATTCTGATAGCTTCAATTCTTGCAACTGGAGCAAAGACTTCTTCATAATCTATGCCTTCCTCTTGGGTATAACCCTGAGCTACCAAACGTGCCTTGTTTCTGACCACAATGCCTCTTTCATCTTTCTTGTTCCTTAGAACCCATCTTGTCCCAATTGGTCTCACATATCTAGGACAATCAACCAGCTCCCAAACATCCTGTATAGCAAATTGGTGAAGCTCATCCTGCATTGCTTCCACCCAACTTGGTTCTTTGAGAGCATCAAAAATTTTCTTGGGTTCTTCCTGTGACAGAAAACAGGCAAACAAACATGCTTGTACAAGAGGGGTATCAACCTTCTTGTGAATATTGGCAATAAATCCACCAAGACCTTGATGGGATCTTCTTGTCTGAACTGGAGCCATAACATCACCAATGATCTGAGATGTGGGGTGATCCTTTGCTATGGAAGTGAGAACTCCTCCTTCAACAAGTCTGGTGTCCTCAATTTCACGCTCCATGTTGCCAATATCTTCTTCAGATTCTTCTTGATCAACAGAAATCTCTTCATGGATATTAGAAGGTCCACCCTGTTCAAAATGAGAAGAGAAAAGCTGTGTAAAGGTGTCTCCAAAGTCTGAACCTTGCTTGTCAGCGTTGGGGCTAACAACGTTTGAACTGGTGTTGTCAGCGTTGGAGCCATCAGCGTCTGAATTGGTCGTGTCAGCGTTGGATTTCCCTTTGTCAGCGCTTGAAGAATCATGCATGTTTGTAGTTGGTGGTATCTGAACATCACCATTATCTTTCCTTGCAGCAGTAGCAGCAGCATAATACTCATCTGTCCATATAGGAAGTGTAACAAATTCTTGTGTGGGAGATGATATAACTGCTGGTGGTCCATCCTCCTTAGCAACCTGTATACCTGAAACATTACCAATTCTCTTTTCCAAAACACTTGAAGTTACCTTCACAATGTCTGGATCAGTAACAGGCATATAATTTAAAGCTCTAGACAAAGGTTCTAAGTCAAACAACCAATTTGGACCACTCTCAGGATCACTAGGTTTACTCTCTAAAAACCTAACATGTACTTTTTCAAGTATACGTTTTTCCTTTTTCAAGTCAATGTTGATCCCAAACTTAGATCGATTAAGCTTTGTGTAAACGAGATTAGATCAAGTACTACACGTAGAGAAACCTTTGCTTATGAATAAAGTAACAAAGTGTTATGCGGAATTAACACTTGATCTAAAACACAATGATGTTAAACAAACTTTCACTTGTATTAGAATAATCTTGTTGATTACAATGAAAGGTTTAACTTGCGAATACTATGAAAACTGATATAAAACATTAACCTAAAAGATCTTCTTTTATAGAACAAGAAGTCTTGTACAATAAGCTACGAATCAACTATTCTAGGTAAAGATAAACATAGAAAATACATTGTCGTTTCTATCCTTACTAGAAGTAATCTAGAATATAATATACGTGTAGCTCACATCTTCCATCAGTGCTTGTCTTCAATCTGTCAATGCTTGACTTTAACTTGTCAACGCTTATGCTGTCAGCGCTCACTTTGCTCTTGTCAACGCTTAAGTTGTTCTTGTCAGCGTTCAAGTGTTCTGGCCTAAATTTATTCCCAACAATCCTCCCCTAAACTTGATATCCACTCTTATGATCAAGTTTCTGAATAAACATTAAGAACTTGGAGGAGTCTGACAAACCTTATCATATTGGTAATAAATAAATCTGATCAAATTCTTTGCCACGTCACTTGTATAGTCTATCTCCAACTGGGTGTCCTTCATCTTCTCCAAAACAGCCTTGGATATGAAATACTGAGCATCTACAAGTAAATACTCAGCAAACTTTGTAGAACTCAAATGGTATACACCAGCAGCTGAATATAACCTCCATTGAAGACCACTGAGGTCATCTTCAAGATCCTTCCATATTTCAGGATCTTCTTCATTTGTCCCACACATTCTTTTGAATGTGGTCCAAAGTTTTATTCCATTGGCTGAAGTTGGTGCTTCAGCCTCATACTTGGTCTCTAGTAACCTCCAAAGGTCTACCAAGTCTTCTCTGTCACAACTTGCAAATAAAGATATGAGAGTGGTAAAAGTGTGTACCTCCTTGCCAAATCTTCCAATTTTCCAGAATCCACATTCATCTTCCTCATAACTTATAATTGGATTCCTGGAATCTAGTGGTAACACATGAACCATATCTGAAGCTTCTAATGGGGAGAGCTTAAGGCTCTTTCTAATGATTGCTTCACTTGGATACAGTTGAGACATATCTTTTGGAAACTCAAGAACAAATCCCTTCTTCACTGGTCTAGGGACTATCATAGCTTTCTTGATTGCCATCTCTTCTGCAAGTTGCTCCTTTCTTTCATCTGAAAGAAGTCTGAAAGTGTTCTCTTCCTGCACTTTCACCTAAATAGGATAAGCCCTATGTTCCAACTCATCAAATGTCAAAGCCTTCAGCTTTTGATGTGTCCATCCAACTCCATGACATTTGAGCAACATAAAATAGAGCTTTCTTCTATCCCTTTTCAATTCAGAGAGAATGTTGCTTGCCCTGTACTTCAACATCACCTTACAATCCTGCTGAACTCTAAGAAGAATTTCCAAACCCCATATCTGATCTGAAATGGTCAAGTCTGGATTATCCATGCAGCTTTCTTCCCAAGAATTGTACATCTGAACTACCTCTGGCATATCAAAATCAATTTGCAACTTCAAATCTCTCAGCCTTTCCCTAGCAAGCTCATCACCATACTCAAGTCTTTCTGGTTCAACAATCATCACACTTGAATCTGAGCTGCCTCCATCACTTTCTTCCTCAGAAGTCACAACAAATGGTGACTTTTCCTTCTCACCTTGTTCCATCATTTGCTCAGCCAATCTTCTATCAAATTCAACCTGAGCTGCATTCTTTGGAACATTTTCTTCTACCAACTTACCCTTACCCTTATCTGTTGGTTCAATTGTTGGTAAGGTAGATGATAATACCTGAGTAGGAACATCTTTGATGATAGATGATGACTGGAATACACCACCTCCATATGCAGATCTGTCAACGCCCAAATTTCCTCTATCAGCGCCCAAAATACTTCTGTCAGCGTCCAAACTTGTCTTATCAACGCTTAAATATTTTCCCTCAGCGCCTTGTGTAACCTCTCTCAGCATATCTGTAAATGATAAATTTAAATTTGTTGGAGAGATTAAGGACGTATCAAAAACTTTTTGTTCCTTCAATGTAGTAAGAGCTTCAGCAATATCCAATGATTGACCATCTTGACTGCTCTTATCACTCAGATTTCTTGCTTCCTCCCCTTTGGAAGACTCCTCCATACCTCCCCTTGAATGAGCACTCTCCAAAACAACAATCCTCTCCCTCAATTCTTTGAGTTCAAGGCCTTGGTTACTGACAATTTGTACTAAGTCTGCATTTTGCTTTTGCAAGCTAATGCAGACAGCCGTCAATTCTAAAAGCGTCATTGGTTCCAGTCTGCCCTCTTCCAAAATGGGAATTTGACCTCCCAAGTTAGGTTCATTGGGCATGGATGAGGTCTTAATGATGTTGGGACTGTCTTGACCAGCATCTAAGCCTGTATCAATAGCCCCAGCCTCATCCAGGTCACCAACCACACCTGTGGTGGTGGTTCTCTCTGCTTCATGGCTAGGACCACCAGAGGAGAACACTCCAGCAGTCCTTTGGCGTTTAATCAACCTATATTCTGGTGGTGTAGAAGATGGTGTAGAAGATGGTGTAGATGTGGGTTGGTTAAGGGGTGTTTGGGATTGTGATGGTTGGGTGTCAACGTTGGAAATAGGCATATCAACGCCCACATTAGATGTGTCAGCGTCAAAGGGATTTTGGTCTATTTGCATTTGGTCAGGTGAGGGTAAAGGTTCAGGGATAGGCTCAAGTTGTGGTTGAGGGTCAATATGAGGTTGGGGGTCTGGTTGGGGTTGTGCTGCTGCAATAACAGCAAGCATGGCTTGGGTTAAGGGTAGGTCTCTATGAGGTGGTGAATTCATCTTGGTGAAAATAGCCTTCTTTTGTTCAGGGATCTTATAAAAGTCATTGTGATCCCTTGAACAATATCTTTGAGCATCAAAAACCATTTGCAGAAAACGGGGATAAGCTAAAGTCATTTTTGTCCCCTT
The DNA here is from genome assembly GCA_025667525.1 of Glebionis coronaria. Lineage (NCBI taxonomy): Eukaryota > Viridiplantae > Streptophyta > Magnoliopsida > Asterales > Asteraceae > Glebionis > Glebionis coronaria. Next base: position 32,208 of record JANFOE010000836.1, on the reverse strand, counting down.
GTTTTTACACATTCCTTCAAAAATCATTTTAGACCAATTATAATTTTGCCCTGTTGCAATACACACAATAGCAGATGCAATAGATCTATTGATCTCATTATGTGCAGTACATTTGGGACTCAAACACTGAAGGAGAATGTGAATTAGGTACTTCCAGGCTGGGGGAAATTCCTGCTTATGGTACTTATTAAGAGTACCTGCATCAGGAATAGGGTATCCCAAAGCCCTAAGCCCTTGTTCTATTTCAGATATGGGAAGCATGGTTATACCATCAGCATCATTAAGATGCAAGGCCTGGCGTACCAAGGCCTCAGTAACCACCCAAGGTCTCCCATGTACAATAGAAGTCAAGTTGACAGTGTTGTCCGATATATGTACTTCAACGCTGACACGTATTGTCCGATATCGGACAATACATCTGACCAAGATATTGGACAGAAGAGATATTGGACAACACATGGATAGCTGCTGTTTGAGAAAACTGGTACGTTTTAAGCACACAAAAAGAAGGGAAAGACACACAAAGGTACATGAAATCTCCGTTTTATTCAGAATATCAAGTTGATATTTATGGCTCGGATATTTTTAAAATGGATTAATGATTTTAAAGCAAGTTAGCAACAATTCGTGAGGTAATTTATTGGATTTGATTATGTAATCGGGGTAGCCTTGTAAAAGAGTTATCCATCTGGTGTCTTTTACATATGATATGAAGATTAAGTTTCTTCATGAAGAGGTGTTAGCTTAAGGGGAAGAATTCTTATGGGAAGTTTGATGATTGAAGAAGATTTTCGTGAGTTTATGTTCTATCATATCTTGAAAGTAATTAGCATGACAACTAACTTTCAAGGTAACTTGTTCGTGCTTACATAGTTGGTGACGAAGACTTGTCATAAACACTTGAAGGAGTTACATTATCGTGCTCAGTTTCTCACAAAGGATGAGAATATTGACAAGGGATCGAGGTCTACTTATATTTCTCACTCTGGTATAAGTTCTTCATCACATGGATAAACAAGACATGGAACATAGGTTTGTGGTATTCTACTTCTGCATCAAGACTACTTTATTTATTTTTCTTCAGGATCATTACATAGAGCTACTTTTGGAGAATCTACAAGATTGCATACTTTCACATATTCCCTATTGATGTGTCAAAAAGGGGAAGAATATGTGCTATACTTAAGGGGAAGCGTCTTGGAGATCATGTACTACATACAAAGGATTCATGCTTAAGAGAAGTGTTTTGACATCATCAACTAGGGGAAGATTGTTGGGTCCAATTATTAAGTTGATAAGTCAAAACACAACAAAATAAGAAGACAAGGGCTAAAAAGTACAAGTTGCAAAAGAACAAGCCGTTGGAGTCTTTTTATTACTTTAGCTTTCTTTGTAATCTATGTTTTCTAGTATATAAAGAAAACATAGATGTAGGTTTTTATATCATATAATCATTCACAATGTAAACCTAAAGTGTGTGTCGCACTAGACGTGGGATTCAATGTATACACGTCTAGTGGATGTTTGTTATTAATATAATGAACATCCCAATTTGTTTTAATTCGTGTTCTTATGTGTCTAAACACCTTGTCATGATCATTGTTCTTTTCCGCTATGTTATCATATGAACGATGATCAAACCTAGATATATGGTTAATAACCATTGAGTCCAACGATCTATAGGTTCCACAATTAAAACTCCTTATGTGATTGATAATGCGGGTTGTCTTTCTCATGACCTCTAAACTTATTAGCTTGCAACATAGACATTAAACCCGTCTTAATCTCGAAATTCTCCGGAAGGATAGCGGGAATCACAATGGCCTCTCCAAAACCCTCGGTGGGTGCTTGAAGCAACTCCATCATATTACGATTAGCCATGACGACTTCTTGTTCTACAATAGGTTCAACAATTGGAGTTTGTTCTTCAATCAACGTCTCTTGATTGGCTTGCTTTTGAAGAGGTTTACGAGCTCGTTTTGCTTGATTACGAGTGATCATAAACTTCACGAAGAATGGGAGGTGAGCAAAGAAGATTCTTTTTGGGTGTTTTGTGAATTTTCAATTTTTTTTTTGTGTTTTTGATTGTATTTAATTTATTTTTATTTTTGTGTATCTTCGTAGACAACAATCTACCAAATCTCTCCTCGAATCAAAATCTCGATTAAAGAAGCCTCAAAGGAATGAAAACGATCACGTGGAGTGAACGCCTTCAAATGACTTTAGAACTTTGGTGAAAACCAAATTGTTCAAGAGGGTTTAATCACAAAGAAACCAAGCAAATATATTATACGTAATAATACTTTGGGCGGCAAAACCCTCGATTAGCCTTCAATCTCAAAATACTCACAAGTAAGCAGGGAAACGAGGCGGCGCGAAGCACTTAAGAGCCTTTTTCCTTAGGGTATATTTTATAATACCCGCCTTATACCCACCTTATAGTTTGTATTTTTTAAAATCGAGCTTCACGAAAGTATTTATCTATTTTTGCCTTTTTCTTTTTTGTTTGAGATTCGAATACAATAATTAGGAGATCAAATCCCAATTAAGGTTGTGTTTTCACACTATTGGAGATATTGTATATTTGTTGTGATACTTAATACAATATAGTAATAATAATTTCACAAGAAAAACCAAGAAAACCGATAATACGTATTAGTAGATTTCTACTAATACAAATACTATTTATGGTTAATATTAAAAACAACAATGCAAATTAATCACGACACACCTCCCCGGCAGCGGCGCCAAAATGATTGTGGTAAAATACGACCTTTAGGAAAAGGTGCGTAAAAGCGGTAAGTATTAAGTGATGATTTAGGAAAATCAAGCACTAATGACCCTTGTGGTGTGAAAGTTCGTTTCCCAAGGAGGTATATGTGTGTGAAAAACTTGTTAAATGTTTGAGATTAATAATTGGTTTAGAAGGGGATGAGAAAAGAAGATGATGAAGACGTGAAATTAATACTACGACGACAAAACGTAAAACCGTAAAAACTACAAAAATAAAAATTAATTCTAAAAATTACCAAAAATTCACCAAAAATCAAAATAAATAAACTAAGAGTTTATTAATGATCAAAACTTTTTCAAACCTTTTAAATAATTAAATATTCAATTTTTAAATGCTAATTAAAGCCCTAAAAATCAAATAAATTGTCAAAAAGTCCAAATAAAGATTTTTCAATTGGTAAACCTCTAAAATGACCTAAAAAGATTAAAAACTATTTTTAGAAATTTTTAAACTAAGAAAAACTATTTAAAATGATTTAAAACTATTAAAACTTAAAATAATTATAAAAATTAATCTAGAAGTGATAAAATTATTATAAAAGTTGCAAAATTCCTATTTTAATGTATTCAAGCTAAGAAAAATGTAAAAAGTTGAAAAATGTGAAATTTAAAAAATAATAATACAATAATATAAAAATAATATTAAAAATCCAAAAATTGTAAAAAATTCTAAAAACTTGCAAACTAATTTATTTTAACCTATATAAAAAGAAAATCAAAGTGAAATGACCAGAATACCCCTATTGGGCCCTCAAATGGGCCAAAACCAAATTCAGTCAACACAAATGGGCTTTTTAGCCCAAAAAGTCAAACTTGGCCCAATTGATTTGGAAAAGCCCTATCTGACTTAAAATTTGATTCTAAACACAAAACTTTAAAGGCCCAAAAGCTGAAAGTGAGCTTATCACAGCTTATTATGCAAACAGCTTATCCTTATTGGGCTTTTTAGCCCATTAAGCAATAAGCTAATGCCATAAGCTCTAATTTGACACACAACCTTCTTTTGGGATGTTTAAGAGATCTGTAAAAAGAAATTTTGAAAAAGCACACTCAATAAGCCAGAAATAAGCAAAGCAATATTTCACTAAAAGACAAAATAGTCGTTTTTTGAGAAATATGGCACCTCAGGACTTGATTCAACTTGCAAAATGTCACAAATGAACTCAATAAGCCAAAACAATCAACAAAATTCCAATAAACAAAACCAATAAGCCAGAATAAGCCAATAAGCACATATGAAAAAGTCAATTAAGTTGGTTTTCTAGTCAAACCCTAAAGTCAACCCACCAAATGCTCCAGTATGAACAAATGGGTCAAATAATGAGCACCTATTACAAAATCCAAGTTGTTGCTGGTTAAAATAAGCTATTAAAGCTTATTGATAAGCTGAAACCCAATTAACACTAGCAATGGCAACTTTCAGTAGGAACTGGTTCCCACTACTTTGACTATTTGACCAAGCTTTTTAGAGAGATTTAGTTGGATTCAATTGGAAACAAGGGCACCCTTGTGATCAGTGAATCACAAGGAGTCAATAGCAACAAGAAAATCCAAATATGGTTCACACAATAAGCCAGAATCAATCAAACAGTCACCAGATGATGCACAAACATGGAAAATAAGCAGTAATGCACAAATAACCAGATTAAGCCTGAATAAGCCAACCAAACTCAGCAGGATGCATACACAAGCTATATAAACTATGAATAAGCACAAATAAACTTATAGCAAACAATGAATCAAAGTAAATAACAAGATCAAAGCATAAACAGTTACTGATAAGAACATGAACAATAAGCAGACTACTTTGCTGATCTATTTGACACTAGATCCAATTTCAGGCACTCAAATCTCTTTCCCTGGTGTAGTTAACCTAGATTTAACACTTGTTAACCCTAGTCTATGATTAGATCTAGGTGTCCTCAAAATTCTAGCCAATTTTACAAAGTAAACAAGATTTTAGACCCTTTTTATGAATCAAGGTGTTTCAAACCACAAATATTGCAGCAATATGACCAATTATATCAGATAAGCATGTACCAACAGATAGCAACACAAAACTAACACTCAAAACACCACAAATCCAAATCATGCAGTTGACCCAAACACCCCTTAAAAACTTGTTTTCACAATTTTTCAAAGGATTATCCAGTTTCAAACCACAAATTAAACTAACAACACCTCATAAACATCAAACAACTCCAAATGAACAATAATCAACCATCAAATCACAGATTCAACAACTATCAAGCAATAATCACCAAAATCAGAAAAATAAGAGAGAAAATGAAAAGGGAAGAAGATGCAAACCTCCAAGACCTACATCCAGGCCCTGGATTGTTTGAGCTTAGGTACTAGCAAAACAAGTACCAGCTTCCAAGTACCTGCTAAGATGAACAAACAAAGTGATGCACAATACACAAGTACTTTCCTGATTTTTTTGAAGCACAAGCCTTATGGATTAAAACCTTGCCTCAAAAACCTTCAAATATCAAAGTGGAACTCAGAATTAGGCTATTCCAACACCAACTTTTAACAAATATCAAAGAGATTTCAAAATTCAGAAAATCAACTTTTATTAATTTAAAAAGGAATTACAAAGATTAATAGCCTAAAACTGGAACAAAAGCTCTCTCACAGGTTGAGGAGTCTATTTATAGGCAAATGCCAATGCTAGCACTATTCAAAAACCCTAGAAGTGAAATTCATATTCTATCCTTGAGCCTTCTAGACGTTTTCTTGGTGTGAGCTGTCCAAAGTGATCTTGGATGTTCATTTTAGCTTTGGAATGAAGCAAGGACTCTCAGCTGTTGATTTTGCCACATAGGATGACTTGGAGGTTAAGTTGTCATGTGATTGGTTAAACAGGAATTGGGGTTGGGGTCCATAGTGAGTGGGATTAAGGGTTTTAAGGTTGGGATGTGTTTCTGCACATGTGAATCAAGTGTGTGCAAAGGTAATTGAAAATTACCCCATGTTTAAGTGGAGTAAATTCTGGGTGGTGAAAAAGGTAAACAATAGTGCATTTGATCCGAAATTGGGGGAAAGTTGTGTGTTTGGCGCATTTTCATTTGAATGTTTCAAATGTGGCAACTTAAACCCTTGTTCTTTGGTGAAATAGGTAAAACATGTTTTTCAGCCATGAAACTTCATTTCCTTTGTAAATAACTTTCAGACTTTGACAATTTTGGCACAAGACTTTTCCAAAAGGGTTATAAGGGTAGTTTTTGCCATTTTTGGATAATTCAAGGGCTGATCTTGGACATTGTTGATCTTCAAAGGTCTTCAATATAACTTTGACTTCATGAGGGACAATAATTGGCAATTTAGAATTGTTGAGGGACTAAACTTGCCATTTCTTCAAAGTTGAAGGACCATTTGTGTAATTTTGACAAACTTAAGGGACCAAACTTGAAATCATGATTTCACAAGGGTTTTAAGTGTCATTTCATCATTCATTGAGGATCAATCTTGCATGTCTTCAAGTCTTCAAGGGTAAATGTTGGATAAATCATGATCTAGGACCCGGTTCTTTGTACGGCTTCGGTTCTCGTGTCCGTTTTTCCTTGTTTCTTGTGATCTTTTGTCTTTTTCACGATATCCATACCTAAAATACACAAGTAAACAAACACAAGCATATATATGGTAATTTATGATATTTTTATGCATTTAAAGCCCGAAAAGAACGATGAGATCATGTAAATGCCATCTCATCACCAACCAACGTGAGTTCATAGCCTGGCACTCTTTTAAATGTTTTATGAAATGTTTTATAAACCCGCGAGGGAGATAACATGCTAGTCTTAATAAAAATAGAACACAAGTGGTCCCGATTGTATGCTTATTGATATGGACCCGATTGATTTAATGACCCAATGAATGATTGAAATGGATTATTATTAGTTAGATTATGTCACTATAAGTCCCATTAGCATGAATTATGAACTACCGGGAGTTGGTAGACGCTTATGCATATAATAGTACTATTTGGGGAAGATCACCCTAGTTCGCGCCTTGACGGTTGATCCCCGTCGTGCCACATTGATTGGTAAGCGAATTTATGTATGAGAGTGATATATTTAGCGTGATTTTTGTGACGACACGCTATTTTAAATGGGCAAATGAGCTCCGGGCTAGCTACCTGATATATATTATAGAAAGGTAACAATGCCATGCGGCTTATAATAATCCGATAATAATAATGATAATGGTAACACCGAGGCTGCAGTCTCAGGAATAGTGTATGATATACGATTTGAATTATAATATATTGTCTGACTAGCAATATGGGGTCTTATTTATTATTATACCCGTGTTCTGGTTTTACATAATTGTTTTATGTAACAGTTTTTATTATTCTATAAACAACGTTATAAAACGTATTGAATGGTGCTGTTACGACAATGATTCGTATAAAATGTTTTTGGCCTAAGTTATGATTTACGACAATGATTCGTATAAAACTGTTTTTGGCCGATGTTATGGTCTACGAAGTATTAAACAAAATGCTTTTCAGTAATGATTATATACCAGTTTTATGTTAATGGTTATTTTTAAACTCTATGGACTCGCTCAGCGTTTCGTTGACTTTTAACATGTTTTATCTCAGGTACTTGAAGGTAATTCTCGGGAAGATGACAAGAGTTTATGGCCCGCATTTAAATAAAAATTTCCATTAAAAAATGTTTTGTAAATTTGTAAGACATACTTTGACCTGAGGACCTATGTAAATTGATATTTATGAATGGAAAAATGCTTTATTATTAAACGACGCAATTTTTAAGCGTTGTCTATGATTTGAGTATTGTGCTAGCCCGTAACACCAGCGACTCTTTCGCTGATTCGAAATGTGAATATTTGGGGGTGTTACACCTCAAATACTTCAGAATATGTTTAACAGCAACCTTGTGGAGCTTCCCTGGATTCTGCTGGTAACAACTGACCAAGTTCTAAGCAAACGCCACATCAGGCCTTGTGCATCTTACAACATACATAATAGATCCTACAACCGAAGCGTAAGGCACCTTCTGCATGTATGTATCCTCTTCAGCAGTTGATGCATCCATCTCATAACTTAGATTATGCTTAACTTCCATAGGTTGAAAAGCTTTCTTGGAATTATGCATATTATACTTCTTCAATATCTTTTCTATATAAGCATCTTGACTTAGACCAATTAACCGTCTTTTCCTATCTCGATTGATCTTAATTCCTAGAATGTATGCAACTTCGCCTAAATCCTTCATAGAAAAACATTTGCCAAGATAATCCTTAACAGCTTTAAGTCTTGGAATGTTACTTCCCATGATTAATATGTCATCAACATATAGGACTAGAATTACTACATCACTCCTACTAGCTTTGCGACATACACATGGCTCATCACGATTTTGAACAAATCCAAACTTCTTAATTTCATCATCAAATCGTTTATTCCATTGACGTGATAAATAGATCTTTGAAGTTTACACACGTGTTTTGGATTCTTAGGATCAACATACCCTTCCGGTTGTTGCATATAGATGTCTTCATCTAAGCGACCGTTCAAGAAGGCAGTTTTAACATCCATTTTTCATATCTCATAGTCATAGTATGATGTTATAGCTATGAGAATTCTAATAGCTCTTAAGTCTGCTACAGGCGAAAATGTCTCCTCATAGTCTATGCCAAAAGTTTAAGTAAAACCTTTAGCTACTAAACGAGCTTTATAGGATTGTATTATACCGTCCATGTCGGTTTTCTTCTTGTATATCCACTTATGTCTCACCACTTTAGCATTTGGTGGTGGATCTACAAGAATCCAAACATCATTAACTTTCATGGATTTCATTTCCTCATCCATAGCAACCATCCACTTATCCCTCTCAGGATCAAGCATGGTGGATTTATAATTTGCGGGTTCTCCAAGATCCCCTACTTCATCATCATCCTCTATATTAAGACATATATTGCTATTTGCATTCTTAATCCTTTCGGATCTACGCAGAGGAACTAATTCCGGTGGAACCGCCAGACTTTCTGGTTCTATAGGAATTATTTCGCTAGTGTTTTCAGAAGGTAATGTATCTATATGACTCTCTTCAAGATCATAATTTCTCCCACTGAATTCTTGATTGACAAGATCACTTTCAAGGAAGTCTCCATACCTAACAACAATCACTTTGTTCTCAGGAGGATAATAAAAGTAGTATCCCATAGTTTCCTTAGGGTATCCTACAAAAATACATTTCATAGATCGTTGTTAGAGTTTGTCTCCCGAGTCACGTTTCACATTCGCCTCGCAACCCCAGACCTTTAAATAAGACAAATATGGCTTCTTTCCATGCCAGAGTTCATATGATGTCTTATTCTCGTTTCGGATACACCATTTGTTGTGGAGTATAGGGAGAAGTAAGATGCTTAACAATTCCATTCTCACTTAGATAATCTTTAAACTCTTGACTTAAATATTCACCATCTCTATCAGAACGAAGAGCTTTAATATTCTTTCCTAATTGAAATTCTACTTATGCTTTAAACAGTTTGAATTTTTCAAACACCTCATGTTTATGCTTAAGTAAATAAACATAACCATAACGGATATAATCATCTATAAATGTTAAGAACTAGCCAGAACATTCCTTGACACATGTCTAAGTGGTCCACACACATCAGTATGTCTTAAACCAAGTAGATCAGTAGCCCTTTCAATATTATTATTAAAAGGTTTCTTGGTCATCTTTCAAGAGATACAAGACTCACATTTATCAAATGATTCACCATTGATATTTTCCAAAAGACCTTCATGTTGAAGCTTTTGTATACGAGTCTTCCCAATATGGGCAAGTCTACAATGCCAAAGATAAGAAGTGTTGATCCCAAACTTAGATCGATTAGCTTTGTGTTAACGAGATTAGATCAAGTTAAACACTTAGAGAAACTTTTTTGTATGAACAATTCAAGTATTATGCGGAATTAATACTTGAATGAAGAACAAGCAAAACAAGTAAAACAAACTTTCACTCTTGATTGATGAAACAAACTTGATTACAATGAAAGTCGAATACTGAATAATAATGTGTATATTCTATAAACCCTACGACCTCCTTTTATAGCATAAGGAGTCGTGTACAATGGATAACCTATCAACTATATTAGGAAAAGATAAATATAGAAAATACAATATTTGAGTATATCTTTTCTAAATAACAAACGTGTTTACTAAGTTTTCCTATCAGTGCTTGGACTTCTTCTTATCAACGCTTGGATACTTCTTGTCAACGCTTGATCTGTTAGCGCTTGATTTCTTCCTATCAACGTCCAAATAACTCTTGTCAGCGTCTAAGTGTCTTGGCTCATCTTATTCCCAACAATCCTCCCCTAAACTTGATATCTACTCTAGTAATCAAGTTTCTGAATAAAAGCTAAGTACAAGGAGGATTATTACAAATACAAATCACTTGTTAATTAGATAATGAATGAACCTAATTAAATCTTTGACAACACCACTTGTATAATCTATTTCTAGCTGTGTTGACACCATTTGCCTCGAAACTTCTTTGGACATGGGATATTCAGCATCCACAAGAAGATATTTTGAAAACTTTGTAGTACTCAAGTGGTAAACACCAACTGCTGAATGTAGACGCCATTGAAGTCCACTGATATCATCCAAATCCAATCATATTGGATCTGTATCATTTGGCTCAATCATTCTCTTGAATGTGGACCAAATCTTTATTCCATTGACTGAAGTAGGTGCTTCATCCTCATACTTGGCCTTTCAATACCCAAAGATCTCCCAAGTCTTCTCTATCCAGGCTTGCAAAGAAAGAGATGAAAGAAGTAAAAGTATGTACCTTCTTTCCATATCTGGTGATCATCCAGAACCCACTTGCATCTTCTTCATAGTGAACTATAGGGTTTCTGGAATCAAAAGGTAATACCTCTGCAATATGTGAAGCTTCCAATGGTGAGAGCTTAATACTCCTTCTAATAACTTCTTCACTAGGATTCACTATATCCAAGGCTGGGAACTCAATAGGAAGTCCCTTCTTCACTGGCCTTGGTGCAATTGAAGCCTTTTGGATATGCATTTCTTCTTCAAGTTCTTACTTTCTTTCATCAGAAAGGAGTCTGATAGTATTCTCCTCTTGAATACGTGCCCATATAGGATAGACACGGAGCTCCAATTCATCAAAGGATAAATCCTGCAATTTCTTGAAAGTTCGACCCCCTTGATGACATTTGAGAATCATATAATAGAGCTCCCTTCTATTCCTCTTAAGCTGTGAAATAACCTTGCTAGCCTTATACTTCAAGATTACCTTGCAATCTCGTTGAACTCTTAATGGAATCTCCAAACCCCAAATTTGATCAGAAATTTTCATGTCTGGATTCTCCATAACCTTATTCTCCTATGCAAAGTACATTCTGGCTACTTCAGGCATTTCATAATCAACTTGCATTTTCAACTCCTCATGCCTTTCCTTAGCCAACTCATCTCCATATTCCAGCCTCTCTGGATCTTCAATGATCATAACACTAGAATCTGAGCTTTCATCATCACTACCACCTTTTTCTATCTCTGTAGTAGTAGCTCAATCCTTTTCTTGCAGTTGTGTAGCCAAAGCTTGATCAAACCTAATCTGGGCTTCATTCTTCATTGGCTTCTCAACTTCCACCAAGATTGCTTTTACCCTTGTCTTTTGCTCCAATGGTTGGTAAAGTAGGTTGTGGTACCTGTGTAGATACATCCTTAATGATAGCTGATGGTTGGGATACACCAACTACGCCTATAAGTCTCTCAGCGTCCAAACTATGAGTGTCAACGCTTAAGTTACTCTTGTCAGCGGCTGACTCTGTGACATGCTTCATCATTTTAGTAAAAGACAACTTTGTAGGAGTAACTAATGAAGCATCAAAACCTGTTTGCCTCTTCAAATCTGTAAGAGCCTCAGCAATACACAAATAATCACCAAAAGAAGTGCCTTCTTGTGAGCCTTTGTCACTCATATGGACCTGTTCATCCTCCCCTTTGGAAGAATCCTCCTCCCTACACCTAGAGGTAGCACCTTCCAAAATAACTATCCTCTCCCTCAATTTCTTGAGTTCAAGGCCTTGTGACTTGACAATCTATACAAGGTCTGCATTTTGCTTTTGTAAGCTAATGCAGACCGCCACCAATTCCAAATTAGTGTAAGGTTCCAATCTGCCCTCCTCTAGAATGGGAATTTGACTTCCCAAAGTAGATTCATGGGGCATGGATAGGGTCTTAATGATGTTAGGACTGTCTTGGCCTGCATCTAAGCTAGAACTAATAGTCCCAGCCCCACCCATGTCACCAACCACACTTGTGGTGGTGGTTCTCTCTTCGACATGGCTAGGACCACTAGAGGAGAACACTCCAGTAGTCCTTTGGCATTTTACCAACCTATATTCTGGTGGTGTAGAAGAGGGAGTGGATTGAGGGTCTGTTTGGATGTTAAGGGGTGTTTGGGTTTGTGGTAAAGTGGTGTCAGCGTCTGGATTTGTAGTGACAACGCCAACATTTGAAGTGTCAGCGTTGAATTGTGCTTGGTAAATTTCCATTTGCTGGGGTGATGGAGGTTGTTCAGACAAAGGGTCTGGTTGAGGTTGTGGGTGAGGGCTTGCTGCTTCAATAACAGCAAGCATGGCTTGGGTGAGGGGTAGGTCTCTATAAGGTTCAGAGTTCATCTTCCCAAAAATTGCTTTCTTTTGAAAAGGGATCGTGTAAAAGTCATTATGATCCCTATTACAGTATTCTTGTAAATCAAAAACCATTTGCAAAAACCTAGGGTAAGCAAGAGTCATCTTGTTACCCTTATTATGACACATGCCATCAAAATAATTTTTGAAAAGTTATACTTTTTCCTAGTTGCAATACACACAATGGCACTCCCAATAGATCGGTTGATTTCATTGTATGCAGTGCATTTGGGACTTAAACATTGAAGAATGAAATGCATTAGGTACTTCCAAGCCGGGGGAAATTCCTGTTTTGTATATTTGTTTAAATTGCCTTCTTTAGGCAAAGGATAACCCAAGGCTTGGAGTCCTTTCTCTAGCTCTGCAATGGGTAGGGTGGTTATACCATCTGCATCATTAAGATGCAAAGCTTGGTGAACCAAAGCTTCAGTAACCACCCATGGAACCCCATGGACAATAGCAGTCAACGTATTCACTTCATTAACTGTTGAGGAACTAACAGTGTTCCAAAACTGTTTAATGTGTGTGACAGGGATAAGAGGAGTATGTGAAAGTGCATACCTCAATGGGGACGCATTCAAATACTCAACCATCTGAGTATATTGGGGAAACAGAGTATTATCAGCTTGTAAATAAGCTACCATGTTGTGTTGACTCCTGAACCCCAATTCCAAATCTGTAGGTTTAAACTTAGGTGCCATTGATGTAAACAAGTTGTGATAAAAGTTATGGAAGATGAAGGTTTGAGAAAATTTAGTTAGACAAGAATAAGCAGTTACCCTGTTTAAAAGAAATGAGCCAAATATATAGGAGAGGTGAAAATATGTGATTGGTCAAAACGTGAGGCAGTTATATTCAAAAAGTAATTATGAAAATCTTGAAAATATATAACTTATCTCAAACATTATTAAAAAGTTACCAACTCCTAAAATTACGGCCCATATTTTCGTAAAAAATAACGACTGGGTAGGACCCAATGTTTGTCAACAGTCGGAAATAACTTATCAGCGCCCAACGGCTATATTCTTGTCCACGTTGGAAATATGCCATGTCAACGTTAAAATTGGTCTTATCAGCGTTTGGAAAGAAAAATGTCAGCGTCCAAAAATAAAAATAATTAAAAAGAAAAAGGACCTTAACATAGTAATTTATCCTAGTGAAGATAACTCACAGACTGAAAATCACTATAGGGTGGCAAGCACTGTCCAATCATGCACACTTGCTTAAGCAAGATAGACATAAGTGCCCTCAAGTGTCCCTTGCTAACCAAAGTTCTTAACAATGAAGTTATCTCATATAAATCCCTTGTAACTTCCCAGGTAAGCCCAATAAAAACGTACCCAAGTCTCCGAACTGACCAAATCCAATTCTAGGTCAAAAAGTCTTGGCAGCGTGCAAAGCATATCAACCTTGCATACTACAGTGCCTCACGATTTAGAAAACTAACTCGTACTCACCAGTGGACACAATCTAGGATTGTGATGAGAGTATTGTAAGAATACCCAAAATTCCTAAAGGTTTCCTAAACCTCTATGATATCCAAAGTTGCCAAAAATGAAATATACAATAAAAATTTATGTCAAGATACGAATGTAAATATTCCAACCATCATCCATAAACTTGAACACACTCCTAGTAAGCTCCAAAGATCCATAAGCAACTCTATATCCATTTGTACAATGCTCATAATGCCTGCATAATTAGATCAAAAACCACAAAACTAACATATTGCTGTCAGCGTCCATTTTAACACTTATCAGCGTTAAAATAACCTTTGTCAGCGTTAGATAAATAAAGTGGAAAACCTAATTTTGTACAATGACCAATAACAGTGCATATTGATTGTGGTAAAAATACACTCGTTTAGGAAAACGAGGTAAAAGCGGCAAGTATTAAGTGTCAGTTTAGGAAAACCAAGCACTAATGACCCCTAGGGTTGAAAAAGTTCGTTTCCCAAGGAGGCAAGTGTGTTGTGTAAGAAATGATTAAGAGTTTGTGATTATAATTATGAGAAAAGAAAATAGAAAAGGAAGATGGTTACGATTATGAATTAAACTAAGACGAAAAGTCGTGCACGTAAAACCGTAAAATATGACGAAATTTAAAAATTAACATAAAAATTCCTAGAAAATTGCATTAGATCATAAAAAAATGTAATTAGAGTTTACAAAAAATCAAAAATCACTCAAACCTTTTATTTAATTAAATAATAATTTTTTAATGCTAATTAAAGCCCAACAAAACAATTTAATTAACAAAAAGCCCAAAATGAGATTTTTTAACTTGTAAACCTCTAAAATAACTTAACTAAATTTAAAGTTATTTTGAAAATTTTAAAAATTATTAAAACTATTTAAAAATGATTAAAAACTAGAAAAACCTTAAAGTAATTCTAAAAATTATTTAAATGACAAAAAAATTAATCTAAAAATTTTAAAATTCCTAACTTAATGTATTCAAACTAGGAAAAATGAAAAAGTTGCAAAAAACTTAAATTTAATTTTTAATAATAAAATAATATTAAAAATTCAAAATTTATAAAAAATTCTAAAAAGTTGCAAACTAATTTACTTTAACCTAATTAACACATAAATGAACTTGAAATTACCAAAATACCCCTAATGGGCCTCCAAATGGGCTGAAATGAAAAAACAGTCCATTAAATTCGGCTTTTTGGCCCAATAAGCAAAAAGTTGTCCAAATAAGCCCAAAATCACCTACTTGACTCAAAATTCAATTTTAAACACAAAATTTCAAAGATCCAAAAGCTGAAAGTGAGCTTATCACATCTTTTTTCAAAATCACCTACTTATCACATCTTTTTGGCCCATTAAGCTATAAGCTGATGCCATAAGCTAAAATTTGACACACAAACTTCTTTTGACCAAATTAAGATGTTTGTAAAAAGAAATTTGGAATAAGCCCAAGAAATAAGCCTGAAATAAGCAAAAGCTCTCTACAGAAAATGATAAAATAGTCATTGTTGAGTTCTTGACCACTTCAAGGGCTGATTCTTGTTGCAAAAGGTTTTAAATGACTTAATTAAGCAAAATCAACAAAAAGTTTTCAATTAAGCACAAAGAATAAGCTAGAATAAGCAAATAAGCACTTATGAAAAAGTCAAGTCAATTGGTTTTCTAATCAAACCTAAAAGTCAAACCCTAATATGCTCCAGATTAGTTCAATGGGTCAAATAAGGAAGATTGATCACAAAAAATAAGTTGTTGCAAGTATGAGTAAGCTAAAATGGCTTATGAATAAGCTGGTTGGAAATTAACACTAGCAGGGGCTAGTTGTGGGTGTCCAGCAGTGAGAAAAGTTGCCACTGCTTGACTATCTTGACTTTTTGTCTTTTGTGAATTTTTATTGGATTCAAGGCACAAAAAGGCACCCTTATAACCAGTGGGTTATAAGGAGTCAATATCAATCACAAAATCACAAAAACAACAAGCTAAATAATACAGTTAATTCAATCTTTGCCCAGATATCATATAGACATGAACATAGGCAGTTTTCTAACAAATAAGCAGTTTTAGCAAGAATAAGCCAACCAAATTGAACCAAATGCACAAAACAGCTTAGATTAATTCAAATGAACATAAATTAACTGGTTTCATGCAATGATTCAAAGTTTAGAACAAGATTCAAGCTTAAAAAAGTTACTGATGAACAAAGAACGAGCAGATTATGAACTTTTCTGATATACTCTACCACAGATCCAATTTCAAACACTCAAATCTCTTTAACATGTTATACAAACTTGATTTAAACACTTGTTAACCCTAATCATGCATACAATCCATGTGTTTCCAAAATATTAGGTCCAAAACTGCAAAATCAAGTGAGATATAGCACAATCTTAGATTTGATGTTTCAAAGCTAAAAACTTACAGATAATAGCACTCAACCAAGTATTAATCAGATACAAGCACAAATAAACACTTAGCACTTACTATATTCAACACACAAGGTTCAAATCAGTAAACCCAAACACCCCTTTCACTTTTTAAATCCAAATTTAACAAAGCAAATGTGTGATTCAGTTTTACCCAAGCCTAATCTAGCATAATAACAACAATATCATGCAGTATCAAGCAAATTCAAGCCACAAGAACACCTCTTATAACAGCAGAACACCAAATCACAAAATATCACTTTTTCAACTAATTTTTAGGAAAAGAGACTCAAACCTCATGAATGTACATCCACACTCACGAATTTTTGAGCTGATGTGTCTAGCTAAACAAGACACAAGCTTCCAATAACACCTGCTAAGATTCAACAAGGTTAAAGACACAATTTATATAAAACAGAAAAATGAAAAATAAAAGCTTGATTAATGCAACCTTGTTCCCACTCCTTGATTATCCCCAAACCACAAGCTCACAACACCTTGATAATCTTCTTATCAGGGTGCTATGATCACTTGTAATCCAAAAATTCCAAGGGCTTGAACTAAGAACTTAGCAAAATATCAAGTTTTGGAAAATTATGCAATTTCTTGCATAATGTTTAAAAACAGGTTTTAGAACTTTACAATCATTTATAACAATAACAAGCAAAGATTAAGGTTGGCACTTGGATTTCTTCAACAATATCAAACACTTTTTCATAAACTGAAAGAAGGATTTACAGATTTGTGAATAAAGGAAAAACCAAGAGCAGCTACAATGTTGTGAGTCCTATGCCTTTTATAGGCTACATGAACACTAGAAAAGTTGAAAAATAAGTGAAAACCCTAGCCTTGAACTTCCAGAAATGCCCTTTAGGTGTTTGAAAATCTTAGGTCATATGAAGATGGTTTGGACGTTTGTGAAGTGTAAAGCTTGTGAGAATTTGATCAATGGTTCATAACATGCTTAGGATTAAAGCAGCTTTGTTGGGCGTTGGATGGCTGGTACCTTTTGGCATTTTCCTCACAAACGTATGCATGGGGTTTATCATGTGACTTGTGTGTTGGTGATGTGGAAAGTTTAGAGGTTGGGTTATGATTAGAACCACCCTAATCACAATTCTGGACAAGATTAAGGGTTAATTCCATGGGATTAAGAAATACCCAAATTGTGTTCGTAGATGAATAGTGCATGTTTTAATCTTGTTTTGAGTTTAAAAAGTTGTTAACAGCGTGTTTTTAACTTCATTAATCTTAAGTTAAACGGTTAGGGTGAGTGGGATGTGACATGGCAA
Source organism: Glebionis coronaria (assembly GCA_025667525.1). Lineage (NCBI taxonomy): Eukaryota > Viridiplantae > Streptophyta > Magnoliopsida > Asterales > Asteraceae > Glebionis > Glebionis coronaria. The sequence goes on along the minus strand of JANFOE010000836.1, from coordinate 14,520 downwards.
AAGGGAGGGATGTGATTAGCTGGTGGGATTTGGTGGGTGAGGTGGCAGGCTGTGGTTGGTTAAGGTAACTTCCATTGTTTGCCAAGTTTGGTCCCTTGGCTTCCATTATTCTTTCATTCTTGTTTTAACCATGATAAACTCATATTCATTTGTATTTCAAGTTTCAGTTTTCACACTTTGGCCACAAAAACTTTTCCAAAAGTTTATCAAGGGTATTTCTTGTAATTTCTTGATACTTGAAGGGCTGTTTTGGCATTTTCTTCAAACTTTATGGTGTTGACTTGTATTGTTGACTTCTTGGAGGACTAATAATGACAAGTCTTCAAATTTAAGGGACCATTCTTGCCAATTCTTCAAAGTGGAGGGCCCTTTTTGTAATTTTGACAAACTTTAAGGACCAACTTGTAATTATGAATAAACAAGGGTTTAAAGTATCAATTCTTCAATATTGGAGGACCCTTCTTGTACAATCTTCAATTCTTCAAGGGTTATTCTTGGAAAATCAACACTAGGGCTTGGTTCATTGTGCGGCTTCGTTTCCCGTGTTCGTTTTTGCTTGTTTCTTGTGATCTTTTGCCTTTTTCTCAATATCCTACCTAAAATACATATGTAACAAACACAAGCATATATTTGGCATATTTCATGATATACTATGCATTTTAAGCACATTTTGGACGATGAGACTATGTATAAAAGCAGGTTCATCACTTCCCCATACTAAACCATTGTTGTGCCCTCACGCAATGCTAGAATTAAGTATCGTAGCACCTCCAAAATTCATTTTTATTCACTTTTATTGAATGATAAACTTACTACACTACTACTATTACTACTACTTGCGTTTTAGACATAATGTATGATTTTCATCGAAAAATAGGACGTTTAGGTTCATAGAACAAGAACACGTGAATGCTTCGTTAGAAATAATTTTGTCGTCCTTGATTTTCACCCTAATTCCATGCCAAGCGTGAAACGAGATCATTGTCATTATAAGTTAGTAATGCTAACGCTACTCGTATGCCCTAAACACGTACTTATACTCCCATTTTCCTAAGTGGTATCTCTTATATTTTATATTTGTCTTGAATGTTCACGAGGATACATTGTTTGACTTATGCGATGATTGAGATTTAGGTCTAAAAATAGAGTCATAACGGTATAACCAAGACAATCGAATTAATAACCCCCCTAATAGACAACGATGCCAAAAAATTAAGTCAACAAGAAGGATCGATAAACACGGTTTTATAACGGTTTTGAACATGAGACTTATTACCAAGACTTTTATACGCCCCTAACGGATGGGCCTTATTATCATAGGTTTACCTCCATCTTTTATTTAACTTCTCCATGAAGCTTTTATTATGACTTCGGTCTTGCCTTGCCTTTTATTGAACCTCGCCATGAGGTGTTTATTATGGCCAAAGATGTAGATCCTCACGCTCAAAGCGAATTTTGGATCTTTAAAGCTTCAAAGATTAAGGCATAATTCACTTTCAATTTCGCATAGATTTTTCGGCCTTGTGAGCTTCAAATTGTTTGCTTAATTTAGGTGAGCACTTGAAATCTTATTATTAGGTGAAGCTTTCGATTATTCGGGTTGCCAATACTTCAAAACCGTGACGCTGGCGATACCTTAATGTTTTCCCAATTTAATTACATGGAAGCTACTAGAAAAGACTAGAAACCAACAATCAAGACTAAACCACTAAGCCAATCATCATTAAGCAAAATATATTTACAAGCGAAGGGAGAATAAGCAAAATATGAGAACACATGAGTTTTTTAAAGAATACGAGTACTCTACGTTTAGCATAATAACTTATAATTAACTCTATCATTTCTCGTCCTCATTTAAGAGACTTAGCCTAATATAAAGTTAAGGAATCGAAGCTAAGTGCTCAACACGCACGGTCGAGTCAAAAATTACTCTTATTATCGCCATCGGAAAATCTACGTTCGTTTCTTTAAACACTTATAAAACATGAGAAAAAAATTAAAATTTGGCCATTTTTAGCCTTATTTTGCAACAAAACGATAAACCAAAAGATAAACTTTGGAAAGCGTGAAGGTTTGGCAAGGCAAGTATCTATTCACCCCTCCTATACTAAAGTTAAACATTGTCCTCAATGTTTCGAGTCTAGGGGTAGGATACCCCCATATTAGAGACGTAGTCGAATGCCTAATCTAGCATGGAAAGGGTGTAACCGTTAAATTTAAAGCCGTTTATGAAGTGTGCTAAAAACCTAAGGTTAGAACATATAAGGATATATCATGTGGATATCGAGAAATTTTTCAAAGCAAATGATCGAGTGCTCCCATAAAACGAACACGAGAGGCTCCAATCGTGAAGATCATGATCATCTAAAAACCACATATCACAAACAACCACGAAACAAAGGTTGGAAGGGCACAAATCCCATCACGCTACTACATTAGAAAGCGATAATATGTACATGGGATAAGCATGGGACTCGCCCACGAGGCACCTCATTTTTGATTACCGAGTCATGAGCTCGACTCGATCCCCTCAATACTAACTATCATTTGGGAAGGTGACTTGGTCGAGGTAGTTCAAAGAGGGAATTTCCCCGCCAAAGTAGTGCTTCAACCTATGTTCATTCACCTTGAAATTGGGGCCATCATTTTGAGCTAGCTTGATGGTCCCATAAGGAATAACTTGGGTAACGGTGAATGGACCCGACCGACGGGATTTCAACTTGCCGGAAAATATTTTCAAACGTGAGTTAAAAAGCAACACTTGATCCCCAATGTTAAAAACCCGGTTTTTAATTTCTGAATCATGAAACTTTTTAGTTTTCTCTTTATAAATCAATTAATTTTCATAAGCAATATCCCTTAATTCATCTAATTCATTCAATTGCATTTTCTAGTGTTTCCCGTGGTCTCATTATAATCATTACAATGCTTTAGGGCCTAATAAGCTTTGTGTTCGAGTTTAATTGGAAAATGAAAATTCTTCCTATACACGAGCTTATAAGGAGTGCACCCGATGGGCGTCTTATGAGCTGTACGAAAGGCCCATAAAGCATCGTCTAACTTATCCGACCACGATTGTGGTTCTCTCCAATCGATCTCTCCAAGATCCTCTTCAACGATCGGTTTGAAACCTCGACTTGCCCACTCGTTTGTGGGTGATAAGCCGTAGAAAGCCGATGTGTAACCCCATATTTCCTTAGGACCCTTTCGAATTGGTCATTACAAAAATGGGTTCCACGATCGCTTATGATCGCACAGGGGTTCCAAACCAAGAAAACAAGCTTTTCAAAAACTTGACTACCACACGAGCATCGTTCGTGGGCAAAGCCTTAGCTTCCACCCACTTGGATAGGTAGTCAACGGTGACAAGGATGTATTACCACGAGATGATGGGAACGGCCCCATAAAATCAATTCCCCAAACGTCAAAGATCTCACACACTTGGATGATGTTTTGTGGCATTTCATCGTTTTGTGAGGCTTTACCTTGACGTTGGCATGAGTCACACGACTTCACAAGTGCGTGTGCATCTCGGTAAATTGTAGGCCAAAAGAAACCGGCATCAAAGACCTTCTTCGCCGTGAGATTAGCACCATGGTGACCACCCATGGGTCCCTCGTGACAAGCTCTAAGGATATTAGAAGCTTCGGTGCCAAATACACAACGTCGAATAATTTGATCCGCACAAGTCAGAAAGAGGTAAGGGTCGTTCCAAAAGTAGAACTTGACGTCACGAAAGAATTTTCGTTTTTGTTGAGTCGTCATACCCTTAATGATGAAGTTTCCCGCATGGTAATTTACGATGTCCGCAAACCATGGGGTGGATGAATCAAGCTTAGAATTAACTACACCAAGTGTCTCGAGAGGAAATGTTTCGGTGATTTACTTTGGCTCGTAAACACTTTGGTGAGGATCTTCCAAACGAGAAAGATGATCGGCCGCTAGATTCTCGGCTCCTTTTTTGTCAAGGATTTTGACATCAAATTCTTGTAGGAGGAGAATCCAAAGAAGCAATATCGGCTTTGCATCTTGTTTATCCATGAGATACTTGATTGCGGAGTGATCCGTATACATTATGCATTGGGTCAAGACGAGGTAAGGTCGAAATTTCTCAAATGCATACACCACGGAAAGGGATTCCTTTTCCGTTGTAGTGTATTTAAGTTGAGCCTCGGTTATCGTCTTGCTTGCATAGTGAATAGGTAAGAAATGCTTATCATGACGTTTCCCCAATACGGCCCGAATAGCGTAACACTAGCATCACACATGAGCTCAAAGGGGAGGTTCCAATTGGGAGCAACAAGAATGGGAGCTTCGGTAAGTTTCCTCTTAAGGATTTCAAAGGCTCGTACACAATCTTCGTTAAAGACAAAAGGAGCATCTTTTTCGAGGAGATGTGTAATAGGTCGAGAAGTCTTTGAAAAATCCTTGATGAATTGACAATAAAAGCCCGCGTGGCCTAGGAAACTCCTAACTCCCTTGATGGTTTTGGGATGAGTTAATTTGGCGATGACGTCTACCTTAGCTTTGTCTACCTCAATCCCCGCTTTCGAAACATTGTGCCCTAAGACGATTCCTTCCTTAACCATAAAATGACTTTTTTCCCAATTGAGCACAAGGTTGGTTTCCTCACAACGTTTCAACATTCTCTCAAGATTCGACAAACACGAAGTGAACGAACAACCAAACACGGAAAAATCATCCATAAAGACTTCCATCGTCTTCTCGATCATATCATGAAAAATAACCATCATGCACGTTTGAAAGGTTCCTGGTGCATTGCAAAGTCCGAATGGCATTCTACGATAGGCAAACGTTCCATATGGACACGTAAACGTAGTTTTTTCTTGATCACGAGGATCGATGGGGATTTGGAAGTAACCGGAAAAACCATCTAAAAACCAACATTTGGTCCATGAAGGGCAAGGGAAAATGGTCTTTACGAGTGGCGTCATTCAACTTACGATAGTCGATACACACCCTCCAACCGGTCACAAGTCGAGTTGGAATTAACTCGTTGGCATCGTTTGGCACGACGGTCATTCCTCCCTTCTTAGGGACACAATGAATAGGACTCACCCAAGGGCTATCGGAAATAGGGTAAATCATTCCCGCGTCAAGGAGTTTTAGGACTTCCTTTTTGATGACGTCGTGAATTTTGGGGTTCACCCTCCTTTGATATTGGATTACGTGTTTGTAGTCCTCCTCCATTAAGATTTTGTGGGTATAAAATTTGGGAATGATCCCCTTAATGCCGGATAATTTCCACGCAGTTGCCCCTTTGTGGTCCTTTAGAACATCGATAAGTGCGGTTTTTTCATCATTCGAAAGATATTTCGCAATAATAACCGGCAACTTATCGTCCTCCTCCAAGAATACGTATTCTAGATGAGGAGGTAAATATTTCAACTCGAGGATTTTTGGTTCCTCAATTGAAGATTTGGGCTCGATACTCATAACCTCCTCGGGTGGAGGAAATGGGAAATCGTTAAGAAAATCCTTGATAATCGAGAAGTCCTCATCCTTGTCGAGGTCTTCGTCACAAGTACGAGGAACATCAAATTCTTCCAACGTAAAACCACCACATTCAAATGGAGTGAAGGATGGTGTCGACTTATCAAGAATGGGATCAAGCATAGTGGGATTGCCACTATTGTCATCGTCACCAAAACCTAAAACTTCTTGTGAAAATTCCTCGCAAACGACGTCGATCATATCAACGAGGTTTATGGTCGCGACAGAATAAACATAGAAATTGGAGAGTTTTGTGTTGCATTTATAACAAGTTCCTCGTCGTTGAAACGTAAGGTAATCTTTCTAGCATGCACATCAATCAACGCCATTGACGTATCTAAAAACAAACGACCTAAAATAAGAGGAACTTGAGGATCCGTGGGAATATCGACAACGAGAAAGTCTACCGGATAATAGAACTTTCCCACTTTCACAAAAACGTCTTCGGCCAATCCACATGCGTGAATAGCGGAATGATCGGCCAATTCGATAGACATTAGTGAAGGAGTAAGATTAGTAAGATTGAGCGACTTGAAGATTGCAAGAGGCATCAAGTTAATACTAGCATCAAGATCGGCCAAGGCATAGCATTCTTCCATATCTTGAATTGCACATCGAATCAAGAATTTACCGGGATCACTAACTTTTTGAGGTATGCGGTTAAGATAAACTGAAGAACAACTAGACAATTGTTGCAATTTCTCCTTGTTATTCAACATACTCTTAAAGTTAGCGGCAAATCAAGGCATCATGACCAAAACATCAACAAAACTTACATTGAAATGCAGATCACGAAACATCTTCATAAAAAGATCAAATTGGTAATTGCCACGCTCTTGACGTTTCTCCTTTCTAAGTCTCGATGGGTAGGGAAAAGGTGGTGTGGGTTGAGGCATAGGCATAACCTTTGTAATCTCGGGTTCCAATTATGGTAATGGGTCAACCGTAGGTGTGGCATGAGCGGTACTTCGTGGGATTGGGACATGCTCCTTTTCGACCACCACCTCGGGTTCTTCCTCAATTCCTCTACCGTTGGAGTAATTGGTTGAGGATTCGGTTCCTTATGTTTCTTACCACTTCGTGTGGTAATCACTTTCATCTCTCCCTTAGGGTTCGATATGGTGTTGCTAGGAAGACTACTCTAAGACGGCTTACACATTATTGCCTCAAACATGGATGAAATTCTATACTCAAACATAGATTGCCTCTTATCGGCCTTAAGCATCTCTTGTTTTATTTCATGTTACCCTTGTTCTATCTTTTGTTGGTTTTGTTGTAACCTAGTTACATTTCCCTCCATTTTGTTGGTATAGATCTTAAGCTCATTTGCTAACTCATTTTTCAACTCCTTTTTCAAGTCATTCTTAAACTCGGATCTTAGGCTAATGATCTATCTTTGAATATTACCAAACCTAGCATCGTTTCCATTTGCGTATTCAACAAATTCATTTGGAAGATCTTTCAAGTTTTGCAAACTTTTGTTGTTGTTTTGAAATCATTGTTTTGATTGTTGTTTGAAACTTGATTGTTATTAGCCCCTTGATTCCCATAGTTGTTACCCTTGTAATTGTTTTTGTAACCAACTTGATTGTTTCAATAGTTTTTGTTAGCATTTTGATTGGGATCAAAACCCGGTAGAGTCATTTGATTAGAGCGGGAAACTTGACCGTTTTGGTTGTAAGTTCCCTTGGCCGCGTAGGCACTCGAAGTGTTACCACCGTTGGTAATGCACTCGGAGAAATCATGACCTCCACCACAATACATGTAAGAAACCTCAACCGCTTTAACCGTAGCGGGAGCACTTTGTTCACCAACTTTAAACTCAATCAAAAGACCTTTAAGCTTATCAAAGATTTTATTCTCTAAATTTGCCTCAATTTGGCAAGCATCGATGGTATTGAACAATGAAGGTGATGCCGAAGACGAAGCCTTACGAACACTCGATGTGTTACGAGGACTATAGACCTTAGACCTATTCTCAATAATCAACAACGCTTCATCAACGGTTTTACACAAAAAATTACCACCAACGACGGCATTAAGATAATCTCTCTCATGATCATTCAATCCATTGTAAAACGTGTCAATTTGATGAAAGTCGGAAAAACCGTGATGAGGACACTCATGTAACATTTCCTTAAACCGATTCCAAGCCGTAGAAAAACTCTCATTAGATTCTTGTGAAAATTTTGAAATCTCGTTTTTCAAATGCGTAGTCTTAGAGGGCGGGAGAAATTGGTTCACAAATTTTGAAACGAGATCCTTCCACGTCAAATAGAATTGGGTGGCTCTTTCTCTAACCAAATTTTAGCGGGCCACGCTAAGGAATACGGAAAAAGCATCTTCTTAATCGAGTCATTAGCAACGTCCTTAAACTTGCAAGTGGCGGTAAGACGATTGAATTGGCGGATATGGTTGTGCGGGTTGTCCTTTTCATCACCACGGAATTTGTTGTTTTGGATCATCGACAACAAGCCCGTCTTAACTTCAAAATTCTCCGCAAGGATGGCGGGAATCACAATAACCTCTCCATAACCCTCGGTGGGTGCTTGAAGTAACTCCATCATAGTTCGATTAGCCATGGTTGCTTCTTGTTCTACGATACGTTCGTCAATAGGAGACTCCTCACTCAAAAAGGTTAGGTGTGGTCTCCTTTCGGTTTTTTCATTTACGTGCACGTCTTGAGTGATTACGAGTAAGCATAAATGTCACGTACATTGTGGGGATGAGCAAAGAAGATTCTTTTTGGTAATTTTAATTTTTTCTAATTTTTTTTTGTGGTTTTTGATTGTTTTTACTTTTTTGGATTTTGGTGATGTATTAAGTAGTCAAAAATCTACAAATCTCTCCTCAAATAAAATATCTTGATTAAAAGAGCCTCAAGGAATGAAAACTATCACGTGAAGTGAACGCCTTCGATGACTTTAGAACGTTGGTGGAACACCAAAACGTTCAAGAGGGTTTAATCAATTGAAACCAAGAAAATACATATGATATGTAGATAATACTTTGTGTTAATGCAAGTGATGCCTAAAAACATTATTAGTGTTAACTAATCTTTCTTAGTTTTGATCACAACAAACTATACAACACATTTTTGTAAAACACAAAACAAATTATTTAACTAACACTATCATCAAGGTAATAATCATATCACTAACTTTTCTTAATCATACTTAGTGATCATCAAAGTGATTATCCTTACAACTCACTTTTGTTAATATGACAAAAGATTTTTTAATAAACTTTCTTTTTAAGAAAATGTTTTATTAAAATGAAAAATGTAAATTTGAAAATGGCATATTCCATATGCCATAAGAATATCCTTTGAAGGTTTAAAAAACCTCAGATATTCCTACCCCACTAAAAGACAAAATCGGAGCGTAGTCTACTGGGCGGTCCTTTAAATAAATAGGCGGTTCTCTAATGATAAGGAACCGCCTGGCTAGATAAGGAACCGTGCCCAGCTAGCCGTTGCACTTTGTCTCCTATAAATAGTGGATCAAATCTCATTTTCCAACAACCCTTTTTGGACGTTTTTCTCAGCCCCCTTTCTCTTTTCTATAGCATAATCATTAGTAAATGATCACTTAATGTGTTAAGTATGTTTACATATGATTATCCTCTTGATCCCCTCCTTCACCTTGTCCAAAGAGAAGATCACTCACTCACTAGTGTTGTGATAAAGATGAATCCATAAATTACTCATGTTCATCATGTTAGCATTTTTGTTTTATGTTAATCCATTGTATTTATGAATACTTGTACTAGTTGTGTTTATCCAAGCTATTTGTGAATACTTGTATTTGTTGTGTACATCCATTGCATATGTGTTTGCTTGGATTTATGTTGTGTAGATCCAAGCTACATGTGTGTACTTGGATATGTCTAGTTGAGTTGTAATAGATTGTGTAGTAGTTCTCACTAAACTATAAAGTGATGTGGTTGTGTCTTGTGAGTTCTCACTAAACTTGAAAGTGATTAGTAGTTGTGTTGTGTGAGGTTCTCACTTAGCTTCAAAGTGAAGAGTCGTAAAGATTGGTTCTAGCTTTAGATTAGAACTCGACATCTAGCCTTGTGTCGTAAACTGGTGAAGTAGGCAACGTCATGAAGATTGGTTCTACCTTGAGATTAGAACTCGACATCTAGCCTTGTGTCGTTAAATTGTGAAGTAGGCAACGTTGTGTAGATTGGTCCTAGCTAAAGATTAGGTCTCGACATTTAGCTTAGTGTCTGAAAATAATGTAAGCGACGATGTAAGGTTTTCTCCGCCAAGAAGGGAGCTTGTGGATATAGTAGAAATCTCGAGTAGGTGTACTCGAGGAGTGGAGTAGAAACGAGGATAGAGCCTCGTTGTCGAACCACTATAAATCTTGGTGTCTTCTCATTAGGTTGTCTCTTTCCTTACTCTTTACTTATTTCATTATCATTACACTTACCTATTACCATTGCTAATGCATTTGAATTGAACCTAATCATCATGCAACTTAGCTTCAAGTAAAAGATAGTTTTGATACAAACCTAATTGAAAGTAATTTTAATTAGGTGACTAATCGAAGAGAAACTATTCAACCCCCCCCCCCCCCCCCTTCTAGTTTCTACAATTGGTATCAGAGCGATGGTCACTCAAGATCTTTGAAGTATATTGTACTTTAAAACTTGGATCGATCCATTGTCTCCTTATATTAGAAGTTCAAGTTGTACTAAAGTTTCTCTTTGGTCAAAACTATTTTTTTTGTAAAATAGGTCTTTTAATTTGTAAAATAGGTCAAAACTATTTTTTTTGTAAAATAGGTCTTTTAAATGTATCTACTAGTTTGCATCTTGCTTTGTGTAGGTACTCATGAAGATCAATCATTTAATTGGTTGTGGATTGAGTTACTTGCACTTGTAGAAGACTCATCTTCATTGATCTTTAACATCTTTGAATGATGATATCAAGATGATTGGGAATGATACTAGTCCTTGAAGACTTAGTACTGATCATAGTCATTGTTGGGCTTTGCATTGATTCCTTGATGGATTGGAATGCTCTTTGTGGCCAAGGTACGTATTCGTTCTTCCACACGCCCTTTGATCATTCTTTTGATCATTACTTGACTATGTGCTTGTTCTTGGCATCCTTGCCTTGACATTTGTTTGTGGTTTGTGATTCTTTTCTTTTATCCTCTCAAACCTTCATTGCTTGGATACTTGACTCACTATGGTGATGTAGAGTGAGTTAGTAGTAGCTTAAAGTATCAAGCATGATATCCATGGTTTGCACCCATACGGTTAGTAGGCCCTTTGTGGGAGAGAAAGTGAATTAATACCTTGCTCATATTTTGGTTTAGACTAAGACTATTATTGAAAGTGATCTTAATCTATGCATCAATATTTGCTTTGTGTTTATTCATTACCAAAGCCATTTAACACTTCGCCGGAAAGGCACGTCTTAAACCACTATATATGACACAAGCTCTTCGTCTCCACGATTTGAAGATTGTCATTAATCCCTTGAGCATTGGTCTTAGTCTTGATTCACTTCCCTTGACTTCTCTCCACTTTGCTTTTTCGCTACGAGTAGTCGTTTGTCCGTTTCGGTTCTTTTTGATCTCGATTCAACTCGTAATCCTTCATTAAGGCATATTGCTTAGTGTTATGATGATCCAATGATATTCTAAAAGGTTTAAGATATATTTTTATGTATTTTAGAAAACTTGGTTTTCAAAATTTTAGCGTATTTCATTGATAAAAACCTGCCTCTGGAGGCGGTTCTTTATCTCTCGCGGTTCAAACCCGTGGTTCTCTATCGCTAAGGAACCGCAGGCAGTAAAACTTGTCAGAGCGCCAGTTTTATTAATTTAATCTTATTCAAACAAAACCCTCTCTCTCCCAAAAACACACAGCCGTCGGGTTCCCCTTTTTCCACCATTGTTGAAGCTTCAAAAACCTTCAATCACTCAAATTAATTGATTCCAAGTTGTGGGTCTCACTCATCTTTCATCAAACATCAATTAACTGTAAGTATTTTCTTCAATTTCATCTATTTTGATCTAGGGTTCATCCTTTCATAATTAGGGATTTTTAAAATTGAAATTGAATTAGAACCTTAATAGGAATATGGGTTGACATGGTTATTTTACTATGATTCCTTAGGTTCATATTCATTGAGATTTCACTAAAACCCCTTATAGAACAAATCCAAATTTTAGCTAAATGATTTTGGTTAAAAGATGGAATTGAGATGAACCCATGAACAAATAGGTAATTGCATTGTTAATGCTTACCTAAAAACCTTGTTTTGAAAAAACAATGTTCTAGTCCATTGTTGATCCAACATAGTTCATATGTTCTTGGTTAATAATGGAATAGATACATTGTGAACATGAGATTGATATGGATTCAATCCTTTGTTTGTCAAGAAATTGATATAACACATTCTCATATTATGATTTTTGATTTTATTTTTCATATGAGTGATTGGAAATATATTTTCTTGTGTTTATTTAGGTACTAATCATGCCTTCACAATACCAAAAGGATCATCAACTCACTAAACAATATATGCCAAACATTTCCCAAACCTTTGCATCCACTCAACTTCGAAACTCCTTTTCATCACTTTCAAAACGAAATTTCCATGAGGGTAGAGTTGTTGATGAGGGATAACGGGTTATATCTATATCAAATCTATGTTTGAGCATACGGGGTTTGATTGCTTGCTCTACATAGAAGAAGATATATACCCCTTGTTTCTTCTAGAATTCTTTAGCACTTACTCTATGTTTGAATACAATGGCTAAATCTTCATTCGATTCTTGTTGAACGAACAAATCATTCAATATTCTCTCGAAGATTTTGGTGAAATTCTTGGTGTGCCATATGAAGGCACTTGTCGTTTCACGGACAAATGGAGACTTGATGCTCTCTTGGAATCCAACGACAAACCTCCAAATGACCATGCAGAAATTGATCCGGAATTTATCCTTGATATCATTTCGAAAGAGTGTGATGGAAACGTTGTGAGAAGCCTTCATTCTAATGTGCGGTATGTGAATCGCTATGAAGTGCTCTCAAGCGATCTTAAAGATTTTATGGTCCAATGGGAAAATATCCTTAGGGAGAATGTATTTTGTATTGGTGGAAACCGAGATCATATCTCGGATTATATGGTGCATATGTTATGTTGCATCTTTACATCAACCAAGTATAATTTGGCATACTATATCGCTCGATGAATAAACTATGCTTCTTACTCGCCTTTTCAAAAGGGTTGTTCATGACTTTCCCCACCTTGAACTTTATCGCTTTCATACGGTTCATCGGGTTATATTGCCTATTCAAGAGGTATATGAAAGAAAGCCTAGAAGTGATCGAGGTTCGCGAAAATCCGATCATCAAGAGCCGGATGATGAGGACACCTATATGCCAACAAGTGATGGTGATGGCATAGGTTCTAGTTCTCATTTCAACTCTTCGAGTAATTCCCACCCATCCTCAAACTCATTCGTGGATGGACTTGAAGACTTAGCTCCTCCACCTCATTATTCCTCTAGTGAAGTACCGGAAGATCTCAATATGGAGCATCTCAACCGAGAAAAATCTTAGGACTCGAGGTGAATTACATGAACATCGGGTTGAGTCAAGGAAGGGATTCAAGTACTTGGGAAACATGATCAAGGGATTGGGCAAGAAAAGAAGATGAAGACTTTGAATTCTTTCAAAGTATACATGTTGCTAAACATGTAATGTGATGTTGAACATTTGCTTCTTTTTACTTTATTTTGGTTGTGTATTAGCTAATACTACTTGTTTGGATTACTTATTATTTTAATCATAATGTTGTCTATGCCATCGTGTTTACGATTTGCATAGCTTTGTGCATCCTCTGTGTTAGTTAGCTTCCTAGATTATGGTCAGTAGTTAACTTTGGCTTGTTAATCCTTCAGTAAAAATCTGGGCTAACCAAAGTTTGAGGAAGTGCGATTTTTGAACACCTGGTCGCGGTTCCATATCGACCAGCAGTTCCTTATTGATAAGGAACCGCCCATCCTAGATAGGGAACCGCCGGCTACTGTGTCCGACAGAATCTTTGCTTTACACTATTTTCCTTAATCTGTGTAAATCTTGCTTGATTCTTTGCAAAAACCTCCACATTTCCTAAACTAGGTTACCTAAATTCATTATTCACATAAAATGTATTTAACCCATTACTAGTTTGGATCATCCCCTCACCCCTTTAAACCCACCTTGTTAGCCATGTTCTTCACACATCAAACCATTCATCCTTAACCCTTAAACCACTCATTACAACCATGGTTTCTACAAGAACCTCAAACTCATCCAAAACCTCCACTTCAAAGAAAAACCTTAAAATTAACATTAAGTTGCCCAAACTTAACTCTTCACCCTTTCACACACCCAAGAATGAGATTGTTCCAATTCTCATATCTTCATCACCCTCACTACCTCTTGCTCCATGCAAGACTACCTCAACCCATGGTACCAACCATTCTCATGGTTCTACATCCTCTTCATTCAAATCTAGAATAAATGAGCTAACCTCACCCTTCACTCCAAGTACGCTCTTGGATGTGACTACCCAACCTAAACCCATCCGAAGCATTCCCATTGTGAATGACTTTGTTGATACCTTGATGACTTCACCTTTTACCCCTCCAAACTCACCCCCATCACCCATTTCACCCTTGGAGAACATACCTCCACACTCACCCACATCACCCTTGGAGAACATACCTCCTCCACCTCCACCTCCCTCAAACACTCCCATTTTGGGTGTCCCACTTCCCCTCTTTATGGGTGATCCTTACTTCTTTGGGTTCCTAGAAGCTCATGGTTCTCATTGTCCATGTTGCCTCTACAACAACTACATCATTCACAACCTTAGGATGGAGATGTTTGGACTTCATATGAGGTTGCAAGATTTCTTGCTCACCTTGTTTACCATGCCTCCTCCTAGGAGATGAATGATGATTTTCTTTAATAAGTGTTTTTCAAGAAAAA